>JANAVB010019000.1:522442-647442 GCA_029216955.1 Iris pallida
ACACATAAACACCAATCTTTTCACAAGAGATGGCCAAAACTCTAACATACACTAACCTATATACCTATCACTCTATCTATTCATAACAACACACAACACTCTCTATGAAGACACACTCTCACAAGACACAAAATCCTCTCTCTCTCTCTCTCTCTAAACACATCCTCACATACACAAAGGGCACACTCATAAACTCTTTTACTGTCAATGGCTCCCTAACCTACTCCTCATATATATAACCCTATACAAGCCTAATCTACATATCTATACATACTATAACCCAAGACTAGGATCTCACCCTCCCAAATATTCTCAGAAATCTCAGCCAAGCCCCCTGGCCTGCCTGCCCACTGCACATGCTGCTGTAATTGTACTGCCTGCAGCCAATGCTGCTACCACAAGGCAATGCCACTGCTGCCTGCTATTCCTGCTATCCCAGGACTCCTCTTCTCTATGCATCCATGCCAAAACCATACTAAACTTACATATATTTGACACACTACTCCACATTCCATCATATATCCTAACTAACCAATGCACTCAAAACATGAATTCAAGGGGCTGTCAAGTGTGGATCAATTGGACTGAATGTAGGTTCAAATGGGGCTGGAAATGGTCGAGTGATAGTGTATCAAACAGTGCGTGTGGTGTCACATGTTTTGTGAGTTAAAAACAGTGTATGAACTAAGTGTCAAGTGAGGGGTGTGTACAAATCAGTACAAGGTATCCAAGGTCCTCAAGTTAGAGTATACCACAGTCCCCAATTGACAGTTTTAGTGAAAGAACATAGGGAGAACCTGATTTCGAATTTAGTTAACAGGAAATTAAGAAATCAAGAATGGAAAACAGTGCACAAAGTGTCAATTGACAGTTTAAAACCATTCCAAGCCCAGTCCACTCCATAATCGAAATTCCAATCCTGTAGACAACAACCTATTCTAACATGCAAATCCCACTTAGCAGTAACTAATACATATGTAGGAATCAATGTGACAATTTAAAACATCATTTAAAATCAATTTGAATGGAACCTAATCTCAGGATTTCGAAACTGAAGGTATGTATCAGTCAAAAATGGGGAATTCCACATTCGTGTATCAAAACATGATAAAATATAATTTAATTGGTTGGTAACACATATCAAACACATGCACGTGTCATGACACTCGTTTGTGTCCGACCAAGTGGACAAGAATGTGTCCAAAAACACACAGACACGCACACGTGCACTGCACAGTACACTGCATCGTGCACGCGTGTCCAGTGCACGTCACAGGCCATGTGGTGACACGTGGCCGTACACACGTGTACGCCTAGACTAGGGTGACGTTTCCAAGTGCCTGTCCCATGTCCACGTGGTGTCTAAGTGTCTATACGAGACCGTATCAGTGTCGAGTTTCGTGCGTGTGCACAGCAGGCACGAGACAGTGCAGCCTCGTTTTCTTCGTGCACAGACAACGAGGACCCACAAAATTTTGTGGGTAGGATGTCAGTCATTGACCGCACCCACACACCAATTTTTATGTGTCGGGGTGCTGTGTCGTGTCCGCTAGGACACTCGAGCAGCAGGACAGTCGTACGAGGCCAGTGTGCAGTATCGTGTGTGCGGTGCGTGTCCGATTTGGACATGAATTCTCCATAAAAACGTGCTCAGTGTTCAACGCAATTAATCTACATGTTAAGAGCTTCAAAATCATGTAACTAGTTTAGCAAAAATCAAAAATAAAATCCTTAGAGGCATTTCGTCGAACACCTAACATACCCTATGACACGTGTCCGATACGGACACCAAACGGACACGAAATCCACCGAAATTCGAGGTACAGCTAGGGGACACCTAAACCTACCCTAATATGCAAAGAAATCAAAATAATAATGCAATTTAAAGGGTTTTACCTATATGTGCAATTTGTAAAAAAAGACTTCAAATGGGGGGTGTTCTTCTTGATGGCCAAATGCTCCAAATTGATCCCAAACTGAAATAGCTCTCCACCAACAGTCCATAAACTTCAATTAGAACCCAATGCAATAGACTAGGATGAAAAAGGAGATCAAATGAATAAAATGGGAATTTTTGGAAGGGGAAAAATACCTCTCTTTCTCCAAGTGTTGGAATAAAATAAAAAGAGGCAAGCCCTAATTAATAAGTGTTTATATAGGGTAGGAATCCCTATGTGGCTGGTCATAAGCTCAATAATTAGGGTTAGGGTTTACTAAATAGCCCATGGGCTTAAGTCATGATCAATCAAATCATTAAGCCATAAGTCATTTCATGAAACCACAAGCCATGACTTAAATTCACTTAAACTAATCCTCCTAATCCAAAATTAGTTTCTAATGACTAAAAGTAGGTTAACCTAAGTTACACTAGGGTCACGACGGCTAGGGTTAGCTTCTAAGCTAGTCCACTAGGTCTCAACAAGTCAAAGTCAAACTAGAATTCACCAAATCAATAAATTATCAAATAATTCAAATAAGTCAAAATGACCAAATTACCCCTAGGCTAAAAATAATAATTAAATTAACTTAATGACATGGTTAGGCTCTAGGTCATGCAGTCTCTAGGGTTTCACTAGCAGCTCATCAAAATCACAAGTCATTACTTAAACCAGTTTTTAAATAGTTTAAAAATTAATAAAAATCACCAAAATCATAACGTGAAATAATTATCAATAAATAATAATTATAATTACAAAATTTTAAAATTACCCTCATCTGGAAACCAGCACTCCTATGAGCTACATCATATTATATTTTTTGCTTTTCTTCCTAAGATGGGATCTACTGACGAGATCACGTACTTAGAGATGTCTGCTCTCTAGCATCTGTATTTTTTATCCCTTTTACTTTGCTCAAGACTGTGATTGAAGCAATGGTATGGAGTCATAATAAAAGATAAAACCAACTATGCTATATATCTTTCGATCATTTTGGACATTCTCTATTCCTATTGACTCCTGCCCAATTGAAGATGTACAATCCTATCTACAAAAATCTAGTAGAACTGGTCACCAGATTACTGCTTTTGATGAGGAGTCCCTAGTATTGCTGGTGATAAGTATGTTGCATCTGATGTCCAAGTACCCCCTATTCTCCTGCAGCTACTGCTACTGAGCACCTCCTGATCCTCCTACTCCAGTTACTGTAACGCCCCATTCCCAATATATGTATGGCCAGGGTACCCTAGCATGCTAGCTATATACCACGTCGACTCCAGCCCAACTCAAATACGTATAAGCTTTTTAGCGGTCATGCATAATGTCTAACGTGCCTAGTCAACTATATCTCAATCCACATAAAGAATAAATAAATAACATGAATAAATATTATATAATACAATCTGTCATCTCGTATTACACATGTTCAAACAAGCTCAAGAAAAGAATAAAGCTTGTAAAAACTAGGCTATATAAGCAATAAGAATGATGGCTGGAAGATATATGGTGCAAGAGAAAATATAGTAAGAGAAAATATAGTACAAAGGATGTGATATATGATACCTATGTCGATTAATGAATTCTGCAGAATACATCACCACAACTCATTGCCTAACATTCATCAAATACCTGGAAGGATTACCAGGTCCTCAGACGAACGTAGAAATATACATAATATACATGTTGAAATAAAATACAGTAATAACATAAATGAACATGAAACACAAAGACAACTAACACTAATTATGTCTAACCACATATATGCAATACAATTTGAGGACGACGTTCGCAAGCACATGCATCTCCAAAGTAAATGAAATAGGTAGGAGTATACTTATTTTCGTACCTCCATGTCGGAATCACAACGGTAAATAAGGGAGTATAAATATAGTCGTAGCCCCATGCCGGAGTATCAATGGTAAATAAGAGAGGCTGTAACTTAGGAAACTGATGGAACCGGGGATTCCCAGGACCCTTACTTTGGTGTACGTATTGATCGAAAGAAAGTTAAACAGATTTAATACGTGTTCTAACCCTTCATAGGCTGAAACTAGGGTTCAAGAATAATACCCGCGGTGGGAAGAAGACAAGTAGTTCCTAGCAGTCTCGAGTGGACGACCCTAAGATCTTCTGTACGCATCCCTTCCTCGAGTTCGACGTCATGTGGGCGATGATCTCCCAACCTTTTCTTCTCCTTGGTAGCCCTTTCTTTCTCTTCTTACGTGAATCACGACATTAGCGCAAGCTTCAGATTTTTTATTAGTAATTTGGCGGCCAAAGAATAGAGGATATATATAGGCTACGACAGGGACCATGAGGAGAAATTAGTGTTAGGCCTCCTAACATATCTGGATATCCCGTGTTTAGCTCGAACACACAATCCAGGCCCATTAACAATAGCTCAGTCCACTATAAAGCTATTGTTGCGATACCTCCCTAATTCCAAATTATGTTTGTGGGCTCCTTTTATTATATGCTCGTTTGGCTCCCCATGTTAAGATATCGAATGTCCGTCGATCAAATTAAGTTACTAACAATTATATTGATTCAACATCTTTTATCCTTAAGTAGTATCGCTCAACTTTATTTGTCATGTCGGATATAATCCACCTGCAGGATTTACATGACAATCCTTATGAGCTCTATAAGGGGACATCATCAACTCGATCTATCGGGACATGAATTCCATTTATAATCAACAGCCCATCATACATAGAATGTTATTACCCAATTCATAGAGGATGTTGACCCATAATGAATCTCACTCTTTCATGAGTCAAAGTAATGCACAATGTATATACATGCCTGTTATTATATCTGGATTAAGAGCACAAGCATCCTTAATAACAGAGATATTTGTTCTCTTATTTAGTCAGTACAAAGAAAACAACCTCAAGTGGGCCTGTTCAATAGACACAAAGTGTACTAGTATAAACCTATAGTCAAGATAGACTAATACCAGATTACACTACAACCTTTCCAATAGATTGTCCAAGTCCATCTAGGTTGTGAACTATTTATATATTCCATAGGAACTGATAATATGATCTTCTGTGTGACATCGTACACTATATTATCTATAGTATAGAATATCAGACATTTGCATTAACACTTGCAACAAATACAATATGCAAACATTTGCTCATATGATTCTCATTCAAAATTTAAGGAAATAAGGTTACTATAAAAGTAATACTTTTAGCATATAACCCTAACAATCTCCCACTTATACTCAAAGCATTGATTTTCAGTATACTGTTTCAAATCTCCCACTTATACTTAAAGGCATGCTTTTGCACATCTGATTCCCATTCCCTTAACATGACTATCAAAAGCCTTAGCTGGTAAGCTCTTTGTGAAGGGATCAACTAGGTTGTCGGTTGGTGCTATCTTCATCATAGCAACTTTTCCTTTCTTTACGAAATCTCGTAATAGGTAGTACTTACGCTCAATGTGTTTATCTGTTTTATGGGCTCATGGTTCCTTTGAGTTTGCAACTGCACCATTATTATCACAATAAAGTATAATAGACTTAGGCAAACAAGGTACCACATCTAAGTCCAACAGAAAGTTTCTGAGCCAAACTGCTTCTTTGGCTGCCTCAGAGGCTGCCACATACTCGACTTCGATAGTGGAATCAACAATATATTTTTGCTTGATACTCCTCCACACAATGGCTCCACCTCCCAAAGTAAACACATAATCTGAGGTAGATTTCCTGGAATCCCTATCTGACTGAAAATCTGAGTCTGTATACCCCAATGGAACTAAACTATGTGCCTTGAAAACTAGCATATACTCTTTAGTCCTTTTTAGGTACTTCAAAATATGCTTTAAGACAGTCCAGTGCTCTTGTCCTAGGTTAGACTGATGTCTGCAGACCATGCCTACGGCAAAGCCGATGTCTGGTCTTGTATATAGCATTACATATATTAAGCTTCCTACTGCAGAAGCATAAGTAACTGCTTTCATGTTCTCTATCTCTTTAGGTGTCCTCGGATAGTTCTCCTTTGATAGAGCAATTCCATGTCTAAAAGGTAAGAAACCTGTCTTAGAATTTTGTATATAAAACGAGTTAGTACAGTATCGATATAGAAAGCTTGGGATAAGCCCAACATCCTTTTCTTGCGATCTCGTACAGCTTTGATCCCAAGGATGTGACCTACTTCTTCCTAAGTCCTTTATATCAGACTGTTTGGATAACCATACCCTTACATCAGATAACACCTTCATATTATTTCCAATCAGCAAGATGTCATCCACATAATGTACTAGGAACACCACCACGTTTCTGTCACACTTTCTATATATACATGATTCATCCTAATATTGATCAAATTCATAGGATTTTATCACCTGATCAAAACATATGTTCCAAGATCTCGAGGCTTGCTTAAGTCCATAAATGGACTTTTTGAGCTTACAAACAAGATGTTCTTGGCCCTTTTCAATGAACCCGTCTGGTTGCTTCATATAGATGTCTTCCTTAAGACTTCCATTAAGGAAAGTTGTCTTGACATCCATTTGCCAAATCTCATAATCGAGATGAGCTATAATAGATAAAAGAATCCAGATAGACTTAAGCATGGCGACTGGAGAAAAGGTTTCCTCATAATCGATAGCCTCTCTTTGAGTAAAACCTTTTGTAACAAGCTTAGATTTAAAGGTTTCAACCTTACACTAACTGGTGGTTCTACAAGCTTCCAGACCTGATTGGAATCCATAGATTCTATATCAGATATTATTGCTTTTTGCTAAGACTCTACATCTTTATCTTGGAGTGCTTCATTCTAGGTACAGAGATCAAAATCTTGTTCCTCAGGGACGAAGTCAGACGACTCTCCTAAGAAAATATATCTATCAGGTTGTATCACAACCCTCTCACTACGATAAGGCACTATCGGTTGTGGTATAACATTTGTTACACGTTGTACAGTTAACTGTGGTTCATCCCCTTGTACTATTAGTACTGAAGTACTTGGTGTATCACCTCCCAGTTCTTCTAGAATAATTCTACTTGTGGTTTTATGGTTCATCACATAGTCTTCCACTAAAAATCGGGCATTGGTGCTAACAATGACCTTCTGATCCTTAGGACTATAAAATAAACCTCCTTTCGTTCCTCTTGGATAGCCTACAAACAAGCATACTTCTGTACGAGATTCCAACTTATCTGCTTTCCCATTCAGCACATGTGCTAGTATACAACAAATTTGAACATGTTTCAGACTAGGCTTATGCCCAATCCACATCTTTGTGGGAGTAAGAGGTACTAACTTAGAAGGAACCAAGTTCAAAATATAAGCTGCAGTCGCTAAGGCATAACCCCAAAACAAATCTGGTAAATTAGAATAACACATCATCGATCTAACCATCTCCATAAGAGTTCAATTCCTTCTTTCGGCTACACCATTCTGCTGGGGCGTTCCAGGTGTAGTCAATTGAGATGTAAACCAAACCTCTGATAAATAATCCCTAAACTCTCCAAAGTGGTACTCACCACCATGATCTGATCGTAATGACTTGATACATTTTCCATGACGTTTCTCTGTTTCAGCCTTGTACTCTTTGAATTTCTCAAAGCACTCAGACTTACGGCGCATCAAATAAATGTATCCATACCTTGAATAATCGTCAATAAATGTGACAAAATATTCAAAGCCACCTTTAGCTTGGATAGTCATGGATACATACAAATCAGAATGAACCAATTCCAATACATCTTTGACCCTATACCCCTTTGCCGTAAAAGTCTTTTTGGTTATTTTACCTTCCAAGCAGGATTCACAGACTGGTGGTCCTCCACTTCCAATGAACTCAAAGGTTCATCTTCAACCAGTCTTTGAATCCTTCTTAGGTTAATATGCCCCAAGTGCCAATGATATATTTGGTTCATACAAGAAGGTTCCTTTCTCTTATTTAAGTTACATAACATATTATTTATTTCCACAAGTTGCATTGTGGGCGAAACAGGATTAATGACATACAGATTATCAACTAATGCACCAGAACAGATAAAATGTTTATTCTTTCTAATAACAATATTGTCATTAAAATAAACTGAATATCCATCCTTAACTAACATATAAACAGAAATTAAATTCTTTCTAAGCGAAGGTGCTTAAAGACAATCTCTCAATGTAAAAGACTTATTTCTCCAAAAAGATAAACTAACATCTCCTAATGCAACGACAACTACTTTTGTAGCGTTACCCATGAACAAGCATATATCTTCATCACTGAGCCGCCTGGTTTCCTGGAACCCCTGCAATGTATTGTAGATATGATTAGTGGCTCCTACATCTACACACCAGGTACCGGAAGATAAAATCGCTAAACATGTTTCAACTACTAGCAAATGAGATATACCATCTTTGTTTTCGTGTTTGAGAAGTGGACAATCAGTCTTCCAATTTTTAGATCCTTTTTACTTGAAATATTTGCCTTTCGGCGTTTTCACAGTGCCTTGAGGTCCCATGCCATTTTTTTGCTGAGCTTGTCTGTTTCTAAATATTATTCTTCTTTCTACCGCCTTTTGGCTAAAAGTAGAAGCCTTTTCAGAAACAAAAATTTGACCACTCCGTCTAAAGAGAGATTCACCATCCTGTAGCTCTTTTGCAAGTTCTACCAAACTATACAACCTTTTGTTCATGTTGTAATAAAGACATAAATTATCAAAACTTTTAGGCAGAGTCCCGAGAATGATATCGACCTAGGATTCTCCATCGATTTTAGCTCCATGGATCTCCATCTCATTCAGATGACCCATCATCTTGAGAACATGATCCCTTACTGGTGTACCCTCAGCCATTTTTGTATTCATTAAACACTTCATAGCAAACTACCTAGCTGCTTCACTCTGATGTCCGAAGAGTTCCTTGAGGTTATACATCATGTTATAAGTCTTGGCCATGGCCTGATGCTGATGTTGCAGTACATTTGACATAGATGCTAGAATGTAACACCGTGCCATCTCATCTGTCTTTTTCCACTTCTTATAAGCCTCTTTGACCTCTTCATCAGAGTTAGTATCAGGCTTATGTGGGCATTCCTCAACAAGTACATATTTGTACTCCTCAGCAGCGAAGACAATGTCTAGATTACGTTTCCAGTCAATATAATTAAGTTCAGTAAGTTTGTTTTCTTTAAGAAGCAGCATAAGTAGACTGAAGGAACCCATTTTTGAAATCCTGAGAATCACATAAATAAAAATTATGTAAGGCAAAAACCTTTTGAATTAATTAAATATTGATTCCCTTAAAAAATAATAAGAAATTTACCAACACCTTGAACATCATGAATTTAGCATGCCACGATAGTGTGGACGTATGCAAATTCAACTTTGTTCATGTAGGTACTACCTATTAATTTTACTATCATGTCAATATAACTTTATGATAAATAAAATTAATATATTTGTCTTGCTTTGGTCATACAAATAATAGCAGTGACTCCGGTGGGAAGGATATCATTATTTGTATCTAAGTGTATACCATTACTTAATACTAAGTCCATTACCATGTAATGAGTTCCTTCAAATGAAGAAGTGAGCACATACTAGGTAACGTTCTACAATTATCCCTAAGGAAGTTTGTAATGGTGATCCAAAATTATGCTCATCCAATATGGAGGAAGGCACTAAAGCCAACGCGCAAGTATAATTACATCACCTACAAACCAGTAATAGAGACCTTAGGATTTATAGTAAATAAATATCCTCCCACCTAGTTATTTAACATTAAGGGTTTTTCTACTAGTTGATATTATGTCCATGTTGTCCATTATTAATGTAGGCTTAGTTTTTCAAAAAAAAATATCTACACAATAATAAACATGCATAATCAAAAAAAGAAAAATGACAACAAATAAGAGAAAAATATCCAACTATTATGGTCATCTTTACTGCTCTGTCCTCAACCATCCATCTGTCTCTGGATTGCTTAAAACCAGCATCTCGTCCCGCGTCAGAAACACCCACCACCGCCATCACGATTGATCAAAAATAATTAAGATTACATCAATCCTATGCCTTCCAAAGGTGTTCACACATAATCTAGATTAAAAAATAAAATTATAAGAACGATCAACCCTCATGATTTTAATTACATCCACAGCAACAACAACATCCACGACATGTCCGTGGTTTAAAACAATCACAAAACAAAACATGTATTGGACAATAAAAGTTTGATCTAAGATGCCTGCAAAATCGAGTTAGAACAGATCTACATCTACCGACTATTATACAATGCAAGTTTTATTGGATAACATGGACGTATCAATCAATATGCAGATCCAAAGTGGCTCTGATACCAATTGATGGAACCGGAGATTCCCAGGACCCTTACTTTGGTATACGTATTGATCGATAGAAAGTTAAACAGATTTAATATGTGTTCTAACTCTTCATAGGCGGAAATTAGGGTTCACGAATTATACCTGCGGAGAGGAAGAAGACAAGTAGTTCCTAGCAATCTCAATTGGACGACCCCAAGATCTTCTGCACGTATTCCTTCCTTGATTTGGACGTCGTGTGGGCGATGATCTTCCAACCTTTTCTTCTCGTTGGCAACCCTCCCTTTCTCTTCTTACGTGAATCACGAATTTAGGGAAAGCTTCAGATTTTTTATCAGTAATTTGGCGGCCAGAGAATAGAGGATATATATAGGCTACGGTAGTGACCATAAGGAAAAATTAGGGTTATGCCTCCTAACATATCTAGACATCCCGTGTTAAGCCCGAACACACAATCCAGGTCCATTAACAATAGCTCGGTTCACTAATGAGCTATTGTTGCACTACCTCCCTAATCCTAAATTATGTTTGTGGACTTCTTTTATTATATGCTCGTTTGGCTCCCTATGTTAACATATCAAACGTTCATCGATCAAATTAAGTTAATGACAACTATATTAATTCGACATCTTTTATCATTAAATAGTAACGCTCAACTTTATTTGTTATGTCGGATATAATCTACCTGCAGGACTTACATGACCATCCTTATGATCTCCTTAAGGGGACATCATCAACCCGATGTATTGGGACATGGATTTCATTTATGATCAATATTCTATCATACATACAATGTTATTACCCAATTTATAGAGCTTGTTGACCCATAATGAATCTCACTCTTTTATGAGTCAAAGTAATGCACACTGCATATACATGTCTGTTACTATATCTAGATTAAGAGCACAAGTATCCATAATAACAGAGGTGTTTGTTCTCTTATGTAGTCAGTACAAAGAGAACAACCTCAAGTGGTCTTGTTCAATACACACAAAGTGTACTAGTGTAAACCTATAGTCAAGATAAACAAATACCAGATTACACTACAACCTTTCCAATAGATTGTCCAATTCCATCTAGGTTGTGAACTATTTATATATTCCATAGGGAACTGATAATATGATCTTCTGTGTGAAACCACACACCATATTATCTACTATATAGAATATCAGACATTTGTATGAACACTTGCAACAAATATAATATGCAACCATTTGCCTATATGATTCTTATTCAAAATTTATGGAAATAAGTTTACCACAAAAGTGATACTTTTAGTATATAACCCTAACAGAAACATGGCTCCTCTCTAAACAAATATAGATACATATATATAAAGTATAAGTGCACAACATGGCCCTTTCAAGTAGTAATTGTCCTTCCCTCCCAAATGTTACAGTCTGTCTCACATCCACGACACATCCAGTCAGTCTTCTAACAAAAAACAGGTCTCACAAAATCATGTAAGGTCACCTAGCAAGCAATGCAACACTCCATGTATCTCATCTCACATTTTAACATGACCAACCAGTAACAAGTAAAATCAAGAATATATAATCAGGATATGCATAATCGCGACAACATGCAGGTAATAAACAGGAAAATCATGCAACAATAACATATAAATGAAAGAAATAAAGAAGACATGTAAATATTGTAAGTCAAATAGGCAAGGTATACTTGCTTGGAGGTTGTACGATGATTTGATGACGTCCTACAGGCTAACTCGTCAAGTCGATATAAGCACCAGAAGATGGACTTTCGCAAATGTCTTGGGATGCTGAAATAAATATTACCAACAATTTTGGAATAAGAGAATTGTCTAAGATTGCCTACCCGTAAGTCCAATTTTGGACACAAGGCAAAATCATAATTTTGGGTTAAATTTATATTCGTCGTTGGTCCCACTTTGCATCGAAAAGCGTTCCAAACCTATGGTCTCTAAAATGCCTCAAGTTATATGTCTATGGGTCGGGTTTGACGATACAAACTCAATCGTATATCCAAATTTGGATTCCAGGGAGCCGTGCACAATTTTGCCCATTGAATCAGATCATGTGGCTTGCGAAACAGCGATCCGGTCAACTGTCTCAGTATTAGACCAAACTTTGCGCACAGGACCAAAAAATGCTATGATCCAGTGGCACAAGTTTTGTTATGAGATAACGAGTGCGCACAAAGTAATTCAAAATTTTGCAAAAGCATAGATATAGTGGTTTTCGACGGATGTACCTCGAATTCGTTGTGCATGCAACTATTTCGAGTTTTGTCAGATCTCACACATGCAAGAAGTCCATACGCACCTTTGATGCAAGTGCTTTATGACCAAGTCATCCGAATTGTCGGGACGAACTCTGTATCGGGGTTTTTCAATATTTTGAAAGTAGATTTTTTACCAATTTGGTACTAATTTTAAACAAATATAGGCATTTAGCATAAAAACTAAAATATAGTTTTGATCTCGGTGAGGTTGTCTAAAACTCTATTCAAGAAGATTTCTAAAATTTGCGATATTTTAATCGTAAATCGGCCTCAAACATGAGGGGTTGGGACAGTTTTGAACGATCTGTAAATAGAGATATTTCTCGATTTTCGAACTCGATTCGCGTCGCACACAAGGTGAATTATAAATTATATAAGATGGGTTTTGAAGACATATAGGTTGAGAACGCACCTGTGTAAATGATTCATAAAATAATGAACCGAAGAGATCAAAATCTCATTGCAAATATTTTGCTGCTGCTGCTATTGATGATACACTGTGAGGTGTATTATTACTCCATGCGTGGCCGCTGCCAGCGCTGCTACCGTACGATGGCGTAGGCGGCCAGCAGGCAACCGTGGCGGCACAGGCTAGGGCCAGGGGTCGAGACTCTGTAGGATTAGGGTTTTGATTTATACATATATATATATTCAGGTATTCTATCCGATATGGTGAGGAAGGGGGCCATGAACAGTGTGGGTTATTGTTCACCCGTAATATTAAAACTAAAATATCAAATTCTAAAAATACTTTTTAAAATAATTTATTTATAACTTTAAATAGAAATTTATAAATCAGGTATCATTATGGTTATTATTATTATTATTACTACATTTATTATTAATATAAATTTCTAAAATTCTATTTCAAATAAAAATCTAACATACCCTTAAGAAGAAATAAAAATATAAAAATATTTAGAAATACTTTTCATGGAACCGTAAGATTTTCAAATGTATATATATATTGCATATATACATATATAGTAAAATCTATATGCATCTATTATTTTATTACATAGCCTATATGTAATAAATCTAAAAATATTCTATTCTTAAAGAATACCATATAAAGTATTGTACACAAATTATCTTTTTATGTAAAATATATATATATAAAAAATATATATATATATATATATATATATATATATATATATATATATATATATATATATTTATATATATATTTTTTATATATATATATATATATATATATATATATATATATATATATATATTTTTGAACATATCTATTTATCTACTATAATCTAAAAATAATAATATCATTTATACATTCGATTAATAAATTCTATATAGAAATAATAATTTGTATAATTAATTTTTTACAGAAAAGATGAACAATAATCTAGGGGTAAAATATGAAAAAATCCTCTTAAAATATAATTTTGAAATGAAATAATAAGAATAAAAATAAAATATATAGAAGAATTTAGGGTCTTTAGATCCAACACAGCTTATAAAATTTTTGTCCTCGAAATTAAAAACTAAAGCAGATCTATGTCTAACCAAAGTTAGAAGAGGCAATGATGCCTTACTATCGGTTATCAAATGCAAAATCAAATCAAGAATGAAATACAAATATGAGAGTAAAGTATTAAGTACGAAGATCATATCCGACTTCTGTATAGAAGAGAGAAATAGTTGTCATGTCATCCTTGCGCTCCCGAGTATGATATGAGATACTTTAATGATACACAACCCGAGGAATTTAGATTGGTTCCTTCTAAGTCTTCAGCTGTGACTTAGATTCTTCATGGCTAGTACTCATAATCACTGATTCATTGTATTGCTACCCAACTTACAAAAAGTCTACTAGTGATTAAAGTTGTTCCCGTCAATTTTCAAAATTAAACTAATCCTTGACATAAAAGAACATGAGATTTAATGTGAAAGATAATTAAGTATATGAAGTCGTACCCCGGTTTCCAAAAAGATAGGATGGTGATTACGAGTGGAATCCTGATTTGAAGTTATATTCTAAGAGATAGGATACACTTAGTTGAAGACTCTACCTAGCTTATAGAAATTGGTTAACCGTGAAAAATCACAGTTACATGACTTCTTAGAAGGTCAAATTATAAAGAGATGTACGAGAAGATGAGACAATTCTGACCATAGTTACAGACACTCAAGGAAGCTCAGGTATCACCACAGTATTCTGGGTCAATAACTTTATGAAGAAACTTATCACCACCTCAGCATTGCCCGTTTATGTCATAATTCAACAAGACAGTAGGAATGTCTTGGTCGAATATGATTGAGAAGAGTTGGTATTGGGGGGATTTTATTCTTTGCATATCATAGATATCTAAGAGATAAGATCAAAAAAGTTATGGAAGGAAGATTTTGTGGGCCTAGATACAAGGCATGATTAGATAGGTGTATGGATAAATTTAAGTCATACGAACTAGTGTGTGTGAGGACCGGTATTTTAGGCTTGTCAGGCTAGCTTGCTCTACATTACTAGGTATTTGTAAGGATAGGTTGATGAAAGGATTATGGACTGATGTGGCTTCTGTTAAAAGTAGGTTAGCAGGTTCACGGACTCCACGCTAAAAGATACCACGGGTCAAATCCTTCGAAAGGTTTGATGGATAAATTTTTTGAGAGTTTCAATGGTGGATGCAATTATGGACACACAAAAAAGAAGAAGAAAAAGCTGTCTTTTGTTTTATTGGCGCAAGGCACCACAAATCGAGTACGCCTGAGAGATCCTGTACTGAGGGTCCCCAAGTACAAAAGAGAATTCTGGGGAATAGGGCAATAGAGATCAAGCAGCAGTTGCGCCTTTACTCCGTTGACACTCCGGTTACAAAAGTGGGAGAAAACCTAACAAAATTGCTAACTCTCGGCTCACTGGCAAGAAGTGCAGCAATTTGGCTCTTGAAAATACTCTCCGTTCAGTCCTTTGAAGAGGGATGAGGCCCCCCTTTTATAGTCGTTCTTGGGCTGGAACGATGTTAAGCACCCACATAGGAAAACATACTGGTTCCTATGTGGGCGCATAGTCCTGCTTTGGGCGCATAGGATGTAGGCGCATACAGGCTACGAGATCATGGTTTGGTCATGGCGTTGACGTGGCTGCATGCTTCGATGCACGACTGCTCGTGGAGACTAACGTGGCCGTGCGCTTCGGTACACGTTTTGGTCATGGCTTTGACTGAGTCAGGCTTGGGCGCATAGCCAGGTCTCAAGCTATGCGCCCTCCTTTCGGGGGAGCTAGTCCTGGGCACATGGAACTTCATTTGCTGGGCGCATAATGTTTTACTGACTGGGCGCATGAAGCTTCACTGACGGGGCACATGGAACTTTATTGACTGGGAGCATGGTGCTCCACTGACTGGACGCATAAAGCTTCACTGACTTGGGCGCATGGGGCTTCATTTGCTGAAAAAATTTTATGCTTCTAGAGGACCCCCTTCAAAGTTTTCGATACTTGAACAAGTTTGAAATACTTTGAAAGAAGCATAGATCGTCTTCTCGTGATGCAACGAGCGCATAGCACGGCCCTTCTCTTTGAATTTTTTAGAAAACTCTTCGCCTTCTTTCTTTGAGAACCATGTCTTCCAAGGTCGCCAAGAGATTCGCGAAGGGCAAAAGGGCTGCACCGAGTGATTATCCTCCTGCGGCAGCGTCCTCGGCAGTCCAGGACCCGATTCTGGGTGATGGCATGCTTCAAAAAATAAAGTCTCGAGCGTTAATTTACGACGCTCGGACTTTTTTTCTGTCCTGACGCTTGTGCCTAAGGCAACATACTTCTGTTGAGCATCATTATGCCCACAGAAATCATGTGCCAACGCTGTAGTGTGCTATCCGCCCACGTATTGCCATATTATGTGCCCTCTAAGCAGTGGCAGTTTATGCGCCTACGTACTGTCCGAGTGTTATTCGCCCACATGTCTTGTTTTGGGCGCATACCTCATTGGCCCATAGCCCTTTGGGCGTATAAGAGTCTTCAGGACTTAGTTTTTTCTGCAGTTTTTTGAGTCTGACTTCCTTTCTGCCATTTGCTTTTTGCAGGGATCTGGCTAGCAAATTTCTTCAGGATCAATATCGGCAATTCTGGGCATGGTGAAGATGCAACACCTGAGATCAGTATCGGTGATTCTGGGCTTGCTGAAGGTGCAACACTTGATACACACATCAGATAGCTCAAGACTATTTGAATTTTCGAAGGGTTTTAGCTGGCAAATTTTTCCAGGACTGGCGTCGATGATTCTGGGCATGGTAAAGATGCAACACTTGACGCACACATCAGAGAGCTCAGGACTATTCGTGTTTTGGAAGGGTTTTCTTCAGATGGTAGGAAGAACCTTTATACATCGAAGAGTCAGACTGTAGTTAGACGTTATCGTGAAAGTTCTGCTTTCATGGTTCTTCAAGTAGGCAAAAGCAACGCTGGAGATGTTGTTTTGAAGGTATGGTCTCTTGGAGAAATAAGCCCACGACATCCGCATCATGGAGGAGAGAAGATCACCATTTATAGGTGTTTTAGCATGCTATATTTGCTCCCCTCTGTGTAGCTTCTCGAAGGTTCAACAGCCTTGTTTGCTTGCTCAGCAGTAAAACAAAACCTCCTTCGCGGGGCACAAAACTACTTTTCGGCAAAAGCGTGGTGTTGCCAAGCAGACTAAGCTATGTGTTGCTGATGAGTAGCGGACTTTTCCTTCTTTTGGACCTCAATGTAATCTTTTACTTCTTATCCAGATGAAGAGATGAAGAACCTTTTGTTTTGCTCATGAGATGTAGTCCTGTGAATGTAACTAATTTTGAATAAACAGAATACATTCGCTCAACTCTTTGCTTGTGATATTTGTGGTGATTGTATTAGAGAGCTAATAGTACCGCATTTGTGTAAAGGGTATCCCATAGATTTTGTAAGGCCGTTATGGCTCTTGTACCCTTTTTTTGTCTTTCGATAGACGTTTAAAAATAAAGAATCTTTTCGAAAATGAATGTGGTTTTGTGAAATACCGATGCTAGAGGTAATGTGGACGTAGCAAGGATATTTCTGGTGGATAATTCTCTGGGGAATTTTTTGATGTGGACCTATTATTCAGGGCGTATTCACCAGAGAATTACCTCTTCCGATAATTATTCCCCAGAGAATTATCCCCCAGAGAAGTTGGGGAATAATTATCGGAAAATAATTCAGAGGTAATATGGACGTGACTTGTTTTCGTCAAATCGAGTTTGGACGGAGTCAAAGACGGGAATGATTCCACTGGGGAAATATTTAGAGGACCTATTATTCAGGGCGTATTCAAGACTCTTGAAATACGGATAATAGTTAGATAGTTTTTTTTTGAATCATATAAACATCACATTGTACATTTACATGACTGAGCACATGTGAACAAAAAAGGTTACACATAGTATTTGTTCAGGAACTTGCCGTTGATAGGCATCATGAGCAAGTCACCATCGGGCTTGGTTAGCTGGTACACACCGTTAGAATACACCAATTCTATGACGAAAGGACCTTCCCATTTAGGTTGGAATTTCTTTTTTGTCTTGTACGTTATGACCATCGGTCTTCTCACTACTAAGACCAGATCACCGACTTAGAAGATCCTTTCCTTCACTTTTTTATTGAAGGCTGTAGAAAGGCGTGCTTGGTATAGCTCGATGCGTTGCTGAGCTAACAAGCATTTTTCGTCTAGCGCTTCGAGCTCTTGGAGTCGCAGATGATAGCTTTCTTCAGTAGTAAGCTCACTGGCTAGGGCTACTCAATGAGAAGGAATCTAGATTTCGAGGGGAAGAACTGCTTCACTCCTATAAACCAGAGAGAATGGCGTACTGCATGTTGGAATCCGGACTGTTGTACGATAAGCCCATAGACACTCACCGAGCTTCTCGTTCCAATCACGCTTGTTTGAAGACACGAACTTCTTAAGAAGTTTTATGATGGTTTTGTTGAGGGCTTCTTCTAGCCCATTAGCCGCTGGATTGTAGGTAGTAGAGGATATGTTCTGGATTCGATTCTTTTTGCAGAACCGATAAAATGTATAGTTTGTAAACTGTGGACCATTATCATGGATGATCCTGTGAGGTAGGCCGAAGCGGTAGATGACGTGATGTTTAATGAAACTGATCACATTTGACGTCTTTACTTCGGTGAGCGGTATAGCTTCCGTCCATTTGGAGAAGTAATCGATTATGGCTCGGATCAACCGACGTCCTTTGGAGGATGGCGGGCTGATTGGTCCTATGACGTCCGTGCCCCAGATTTCAAACAGCCAAGATGCTGTCGTTGGATATAGAAACTCCGAAGGTTGATGAATAAAATTGGCATAGAACTGACAAGCTCTACACTTCTTTGCATATTCAACAACATCTACTATCATTGAGGGCCAGTAATAACCCATTCTTTTGAGGCGATCTTGTAATTTAGGGCCTGGTTGATGTACACCATAAACTACACCGTATGCCTCTCGGAGTGCATGTTTGGCTTCTGTATCTGATAAGCATCGTAACAGTAGCCTGTCGTAAGAGCGTCGGTACAGCATCTTGGTGGCTACATCGTAGTAAAATCTGAGGCATCGCCTTTAGATGGATGCTGCTTCCTTCGGGTCCTCGGGAAGGATTCCATAGACAGCGTAGTCTTTGAAGGAAAATCTCCAGTCTTTGACATCAAAGTTTGTTTCCACTGCGTGACTGTAATGAATATGTAAGGCATTTTTCACACAGAATAGTTCTCGACCAGACACTATGATCGACTGCTGAGTATTGGTTGGAACGGTCAAGGAAGCAGCGAGATCTGCTAGAGCATCTGCTTCTATATTTTGTAGTCGAGGCACATGCTCGATGAAGAATCCAGCAAAAGTAGATGCCAGCTCGATTGTTGCTCTATGGTAGGGGATGAGATCTTCATGACGAACTTCATAATCCCCTCGGACCTGACTAACTATTAGCTTGGAATCGTCGTAAGCTTCTAGATAGTCAACTTCCAGTTATTTTGCCAGTTGTAGGCCGATGAATAAAGTATTATATTCGGCCATATTGTTGGTGCATGGTTCCACGAGAGAATATGCACGGTGTATAACCAGATGATCAGGTAACATGAGCACGACACCTACTCCAGCCATGATATTTCCTTTGGACCCTGTTCTTGATGCGCTGTCAAAGAACATTTGCCAAATAAGGATTTCTTCAGTTGCAGTGTTAGACTCCACCACTTCGTCGAGGATTTTGTCGTAAAGTTTGGACGACTCCGGCATCGGATGAGCTGATAGGAAGTTCGCTAATGCTTGATCTTTGACTGCCTTCTGACGAACGAAGATCATATCATATGGAGTCAACAGCTAAACGAAAATTGAGAGAACCCGATTTAGTCATGAGTATTCTGAGTGGCTTGACTTTAGATATGATGTGGATAGTTTGCCGAGACACGTAGTGGCGTGTCTTTTGGATGGCAAATACTAGTACAAGGCATTCTTTCTCCACTAATGTGTATCTGTGTTTGACACCCACCATTGTGCGACTGAGGTAGTAGAAGCATATTCGTCGCTGCCTTCATTCTTCTGAGCTAATAGGACGCCAAGAGAATGGTCCATAGCACAGACGTATAGTAAGAAGGGCTTCCCAATTATTGGAGCTACCAATACTGGAGGGCTTGTAAGGTACGCCTTGATGTCGTCGAATGCCGTTGACATTGTTCAATCCAGACGAAAGGTACGCCTTTCTTCATGAGCTGGGTGAATGGTTGACACCTTCCAGAGAGGTTTGAATTGAATCGCCTGATATAGGCTAGCCTTCCTTGTAGTCCGCATAGCTCTTTGAGGTTTCTTGGAGGATGCATATCGAGGATAGCCTTCACTTTCTCTGGGTCCAGATGTATACCCTTTGAAGTGATGACGAAACCAAGGAACTTGCCGCTGGAGACTCCCAGAAAAAACTTGGTTGGATTTATCTTGAGTTGGTGTGCACGCATTAGTTCGAACACCGTTCTCAAGTCTTGGAGATAGTTGCCCTTGAAATGACTTTTGACTGCGATATCGTCTATGTAGCACTCCAAAGTTTTGTGCAAATGGTCATAAAAAATTATGTTCATGGCTCGCTGGTATGTTGCCCCTACATTTTTCAATCTGAAGGGCATCACCGTATAGCAGTATACCCCCAACGGTGTTCGAAAAGATGTGTGCTTCTCATCGTCGGGGAACATTTTGATTTGGTTGTAGCCTGAGAACCCATCCGTGAAGGACATCCGCTCGAAGCCTCAAGTATTGTCGATCATTACGTCAGTGATCGGTAGAGGAAACTCGTCTTTCGGACATGCAGAGTTCAAATTACGGTAGTCGATAAAGACTCAAACTATACCGTTCTTTTTTATGACTGGGACGATGTTGGAAACCCAGTCTGGGTGTTGTTCCTCTCGAATGAATCCGTTGGCAATAAGCTTCTTGACTTCATTCTTGATGGCTTCCATAATGTCTGGTCAGAATCGTCATTATTGCTGTTTCACTGGCTTAGCTTTAGACAAAATGTTCAGGCGGTACATGGCGACTTTAGGGTCTATGCCTGGCATGTCTTCATAGCTCCATACGAAGACGTCGATGTATTCTCTTATAAGTTGTATAAGAGATTGGCGTTCATCGCCATATAGGCTTTTGCTGATTAAGATTGGTTTGAAAGATGCTTCATCTCCTAGATTGACTTGGATGACTTCGTCTTCGGTAGGTGGTTTCCATTAATCGAAGTGCAGCTTCTACCTGGTGTCCATCTTTTGAGCCCATTGTTCGAGTTCGATTGATTGGTCATCGTCTGTGATTTGGTCGGCAAAACCTATATTGACGAACAAAGTTGCTTTGAACATGTCGCCAATGCTGGAGTCTGAGTCCCAGAGGGAGGAATCAAAAGAATGAGAACAATGATCTGCTTCATCATCTGATCTTTCGGGAGTTGTTGGAGGAAAGACATAGCCCAAACCAACACCGCTTCGTTGATAGTAGTTCTCGGGTTTACCGAGGGAAGAAAAGTGTCATATTGGCAACCGTCGTCCTCGGCCATAATTTAGCCCTTCATCGCTTTTGATGTCATATCCCATATTCTGGATGATATTCTTGGCCTGCCAACTATACCAAAAAAATTGCATTTTTCCAGAGTCATAGTCAGTTTCTGTTTTGTGCTTGGGAGAAGTAGAGTCTGGAACGAACTTTCTCTCGCCAATTATACGACAGAAGATGATTAGCTCTTCGTCCTTCTTTCTGGCTGGAACGATGAAGTAGATGATATCTTCAGGGCAGACTTTTTCCCGCAGGTGAGTCGTTGTGACCGACATGTAAAGGTGTGGTCCTATGACGTTCTCTAGAGTGTATATCGTATCTATGTAGTGGTTTACAGATTGATAGACATCAGAGTAATTCAAAGATGAACCTTTACTAAGGAAATACGCAAGTTCTTCTTTAAGGATAACCTCATCCGCTGAAGGTACATTATTATGAGTATTGATATACTCATTGAAAGGATCATCATCTGGAAGATGAGCCACAGTCTTGGCCGAGTTCACCACATAGGGTAATTCTTCAGGTTTGCGAGGACGAGCATCAGTAGGTTCCTCCCGGGGTGCCTTGCTGAGAGTGATAGTCAATGGTTTGACCTTATCGGGGTTCTTATTTTTTATCCAGATTATGAGAGGCTTCGGAGTACTTTTTGGAGTAGTACGTCCTTTGATTCGGACAATCGGGGGACCATCATTGGAGGATGGACTTGCTTCAGCTTCATTATCAGCTTCGTTGCCATCATCCTTAGGGGGTTGAGATTGGTAAAGTATCGAATTCCCATAGTAAGCTTTGATGCCCTTAAAAGGATCGACATCGGCAAACTTCGTCTTTACGACACCATCACAGTTGATGTACTTGAAGCACTGGTGAAGTGTGGAAGGAACGATCAGGTTCTCGTGTATCCATGAATGTTCCAACAAGACATTGTAGGATACGTTGGCATCGATCACGTAGCAGGAAACCTTCGTTCGGAGATCACCGATCTGGCATATGGGACGGATCTTTCCCAGCGGATGGCTTCGACCAGCATTGAAAGCCATGATGTTTGTGTTGGTTGAGGATATCTTGTGCAGAGGGATTCCCAGAATTTGAAGCAAATTTTTAGGAATAATGCTGAGGGAGGATCCTGGATCGATGTGCATGCGGTCCACCTTGATCGCCCCGATATAGCCTATATAGTACAAGGGTCTATCATGGCAATTATTTTTTAGTAGCATGTCCTCCTATGAGAAGGTGATGTTGGGCACCACTTTCATAGAACTGTGGCAGCGAGGACATGAGACAGAATCATCAGCGGGGGCTTTGACTTCAGCGAGGTAAGAGTCGGCATATTGTAATGCCTCACTTTAGGCCTTCTGCGGTTCTCAGGAGAGTCGCGATAGATCGAACAGAAAAACCTGGCAGGTGTATTTGCTAGCTGAGCCAGTATGTCAAAGTTGTAGGGCTGATCCATGCCTTCGGGAGCTGGTGCCTTTAGAGACTTGTCAAACCACGTCTCCTTCTGTTTGGATTTGTTCGTGGTTTGAGGCTTGGATGGGCCGGCTTCTGAGCTTATGGGGGCAGCAGGAGCTTGAGGAGGTATTGCTTCTTCTTATGCGGGATCGTACGTCCAAAGATAAGTCTTCTTCGGTTGCGTCTCGCCAGATAGAACCTCGTAGATGGAGGAGGATACCATATGGCATGACTGGTATTTCTTACCCTTTCTTGCTTTGGGAGGTGTAACCCCCTGCGTCACTTCTTGGACAAGGTCCGGGTGGACCCGTATGATCTCACCGCGTTCAGTCGTGAGTGGCACCAAGGTTGACTTGCGTGCTGGTGGTAGGTTGACGACTTCTATTATCGTCTTGGGGATCGGGACTACGCCGTCTGGGACTTTTGTAGGAGGAAAGTCGCAAAACTGTAGAATGATCATGTTAGCAGATACGACCTTGTCTTCAGCATTAAGGTTGATCACTTGGGTGTCGATAAGCTGTTGTATCTTCTTCTTCAGGACGATGCAGTCCTTGGTGGAGTGATGCACGTACATATGATAGAGACAGTACATGGGATCATTAAGTTGGCTTGCCTCTGCAGGACGTCGTAGTGGAGGCAATGTCAGCTTATTACCCTTCGTCAATGTGTGGAAGATGGTAATAACATCATCTTCGTCAAAGGAGAATGTCTCCTTAGGCTTGTCGGAGATGCCTTGAGAATTAGAAGATCCTTTGGACGTGTCAACTTTCAGGACTTCTTTCCCTTTACCCCCACGGACAGGGATAGTTTGAGGATGCATGCCCTTGTCTTCGGATTTAGTTGTTTTCAACTCCAGTAGCTCCAAGTTAGGAACGTCATTTTTAGCAGCATCAGTGGCCCCAATAAAAGCTGGCCATATATCATACTTATGTATACCTAGACAAAACTTCACTGTAGGAAGGAAGTTATGTCGACAATTATCCATAAGTTCTGAGTCTGGTATGCCGAAGGGCATCTTCAATGCAAGCCGCCTGAAGTGTTCTATGAAGGCGATGAAAGACTCAGTCCTCCTTTGTTTGGTCTCGATGAGGGTGGACATACTAACATGCATGTCATTCTCGTAAAACCTATTAAGGAACAACCTCTTCAAGCCTTTGAATGAATTGATACATCCGTCAGGCAGACTGTAGAACCATTCGAAGGCTACCCCCTGTAAGGTGCTAATAAATAGCTTCGACAATAACGGATCATCTCTGGGCATGTGTAGAGTCTGCATGTTGAAGTAAGTCATGTGTTGACGAGGAGAAGTCAACCCGTCAAATGAATTCATCGTTAGTGGCTTGTAGTTGGGAGGGCAAGTAGCATTCTCCCACTCAAGGGAATAAGGTTGAGATATCCCCATCTTCTACAGCTCGTCTTTATGTGAGATGGTGTCAAGATGAGTGACCAGGGAAGAAATTGCATCCTGTTGATTGAGCAGGTGTTGGGAAACGGCTGCTGATCGGTTGTCAGGCATTGTTGGCGAAGGACCACCCCCAGCATTTACAAGGTTTGGAGGAGGCACAACGGAATGATACTCCTTCTGTAGGGAAGGAGGTTTGTTGCTACGTGCCGGACTAGCATGAGCCGAGACATTTTGTTGAGGTGGAGGAACGGCCCCAACTGCTTGAACCGCCATGATACTGGTAAGCATATCAGTGATCTTGGCGAATGCTGTTCAAAACCCTCTAGCCGTTTGCTGGTCTGATCACTAGCTTCTTCAAGTCTTTCTCTGTCAGCCATATATGTAGATAACATACGAGGATGAACAGAGAAAATAGCACAATTGGTGCTGATACTGTCTGGCTTTGAGTGGACAAGTCCCTCGTCTTCATGTAGAGGAGGTAGATAGTCGTCATTGGACTCGGAGAGATCATCATCCTCTGGAAGGCTACCTCCAGTGTGGGGATCATCTGCTTCAGACCCTGAGGGAATGCTGCCCCCAGTTTGGGATTCTTCGTCGTCCATACGGAGCCTCGCCTTTGACCGGGTGCCCATATAGAATCCTTCAGATGTGATATCATGTTGGCCATCTGTTGGTAGATTCATCTTCTCCTTCTCGTGGAACTGATAGAGAAGGTTGGGTTGGTGGTCCACCATCTTTGATTGGGGCTCCCGTAAGGAGGACCCCATGAAGCCAAGTTGGATGAAACAGAAGTGGCTTCTCATCTCAGAGAAATAGAGCCGTCGAAACACGGACTTTCTCTGAGGTACTCTTGTTACTTTGGAGCAACAACAGTTGATAACAATATTGGTACACGGAAGTGCACTATGAATTGTTATGTTCTACCTCACTTTACGCTTATGATTTATCATGTCGCACAAGTCAGCGGAAGGGAGTTTTGTCTTACAACCCATGTTGCATGCATCGCCGAGCTTTGCATGCGGGTTCGTAAGGAGAGTAGGCGCATCCAGACTTAGTTCGTGTGCAGGGGCAACCCCCACACCTAAGTTCTGTGATGTCTTTGAAGACAGCCCCGTGCTATACGCATTGGGGCCTGTCTTTTTGCTGTGGGCGCATAGGCCTTGGAGACTAGGCTTGGGCGCATGCTTCTTGACAGCATGTTTGAGTCGCCTTGATGCGGGCGCATAGTATGGATCCAGAGAGCCTGGTTTCATAGCCTTCGGCGCGTGACTCTGGATGCCCAGCCTACTGAAGACAAAAGTGTTCTGCTTGGGGTTATGCGCCCAAACACTTCCTTGGGCGCATGTTTGGTGGAGCAGCGTTGTTTTCTCCTAGTTTCTCTACCTTCATTTGTGAGCCTCGTCGAGTTTGGCCAGAGTGTCGCAAACCCCGATTCTTGGCATCGTAGTATTTTTCTCTACCAAGTCTCGAGTGTCGAATACCCTGTTGTTGGTTGTGGAGGAAAGAAGTCACCGGACTAGTAGAGCCCGGAACGGTGTGAGTTTTCTCCATTTGGAGAACTTCTGTGGCAGAGTCATGTTCCCATGTGACAGAGTCCTCCAGCTGCATATCTACTAAGACACAAGCAGGATATGCACAACGAGCCTTCGGAAGCCAAGTCTTGAGAGATTTGTTTGGCTTTGCTGATTTTGAGGGAGTAGAGCCGTCCCTCGAGAGCATCTCTTCGAACGACTGCTGATCAAACTTTACGATTAACATCTTCTGAGTGCTCCATACTTTGTCGATATCGAATTACGTCACCTCCTTCTCGTCAGAGGTAAAGGTAGTCCCCAGCAGAGTCGCCATTTTTGTGGACACACACAAAATTGAAGAAAAAAATGCTGTCTTTTCTTTTATTGGCGCAAGGCACCACAAATCGACTACGCCTGAGAGATCCTGCGCTGAGGATGCCCGAGTACAAAAAAGAAATCTCGGGAATGGGACGATGGAGATTGAGCGGCAGTTGCTCCTTTACTCTGTTAACACTCCGATTACAAAAGTGGAAGAAAACCTAAGAAAATTGCTAACTCTCGCCTCACAGGCAAGAAGTGCAGAAATTTGGCTCTTAAAAATGCTCTTCGTTTCATCCTTTGAAGAGGGATGAGGCCCCCCTTTTATAGTCATTCTTGGGCTGGAACGATGTTATACGCCCACATGGAGAAACACGCTGGTTCCTATGTAGGTGCATAGTCCTGCTTTTAGCGCATAGGATGTAGGCGCATACAGGCTGCAAAATCGTGGGTTGGTCATGGCATTGACGTAGCCGCATGCTTCGGTGCACGACTGCTCGTAGAGACTGACGTGGCCGTGCGCTTCGGTGTACGTTTTGATCATGGCTTTAACTGAGTCAGGCTTGGGCACATAGCCATATCTCAGGCTATGCGCCCTCCTTTCGGGGGAGCTAGTCCTGGGCGCATGGAACTTCATTGGCTGGGCGCATGAAGTTTTATTGACTGGAACCATGAAGCTTCACTGACGGGGCGCATGGAACTTTATTGATTGGGCGCATGGTGCTCTATTGACTGGGCGCATAGAGCTTCACTGACATGGGCACATGGAGCTTCACTGACTTGCGCGCATGGGACTTTATTTGCTGAAAAAATTTCATGCTTCTACGGCAATCTATGATCTGAATCTTTATTGGGTTGAAGGTCGGTATAGTCTAACAGTTTAGGCTTTACAACTCCTCAATTGTTTAGTTTAAGGTCGGTATATGCTAGTTGGGTTTAAAAAGTCCAAAATGCGTATTTCATGACTTTTGTGTATGGGTAGCAGGAGAACTCAAGTGATAGTGACATGTGTGTAGTAGACTTCGAGTAAATCATAACCATATATTAGGTCGAAAGATTTGGTCAAGTTTCAGTCTCCAATTGCAGTTAGAACAGACAATGGTTGCATGGTAGGTGCTAGAATAGAATTCTTTTACTCAAAGTTGTGGAATAAAAATAGAGTACAAGGAGATGTGTTTTAGTAGGACGTGATATATCAAAGTGAAGGTGGACTTTTCTAGATCATGATTATGGAATTTATTGAAAGAAAAAGACTAGTGTTATGCTCCAAATATCAAAATCACGGTAGAAGGCATCAAACAATCTGAATAGAAGATGGACGTTATGAACCACTAACTTATTAGATTATGTAGGGCTTGTTTGAGTGGGATACAATTGTCATTGGTGTTGTAGGTCTTGTATGGATCATGAGTATTCAATTTGGTTAAAGGAATGTGTTGATATTGTGTCGTTAAAACCAAATTGAACGAGGATGGACATCTAATGTTTATCCTAAGTAAAAATGGGTAATGAAAGTTGTGCAATTAAAATGGCACACATAAAGGTGTGTTTGGATGGGACATAGATGTTATGCGTGTAGAGTGGCTCGTCTAGATCATGATTATAAAAAAATTGGATGAAAAAGGACAATATTGTATTTCAAATACCAAAGTCACAATAAGGTATCAGTTGGTTTGAATAGAAAATGGACGTTATGAATCACTGAGTTATTATCTTAATCGAAATCAATTTATTACCATCACTTAATAACCTTACGAAATCCCAAAATTTGAGAATGGTTGACAATCCATCTATCCCAGCAAGATGTAAAGAGGGAAATGAATTTAATTTTGGAAGAGGTCAAATGTGATTAGGCATTGGAAAGTAAAGTCAAGGTGACTATGTCGAGGAAATTCGAATAGGAAAGAACTTGTACCTATGGTGATATGGTTATTAACCATATGGAGGTACAACAACCAAAATATTTGGTTTTTCATTATGGCATGACTTAGAATAGAAATAAAGATCATACTCATTTGCATAAGTAGAACGATTGGTCATCGAATAATCACAGGACGGTGGTTGTCGATTTGGACATGCCTTCACAATGGAAGGGATAGTGGTATGATGGATAATGAATTACACTTCAGGTTACTAGAACGTTCTTTAGCTTCGGATGATCAAACAGTCTGAAGATGACGAATTCCTACTCATACTAGATTATAGGATACTTATCAAGGTTTTCTAAGGTAACCTTCAATTCTTAAGAATGTGACTAAAGAAGCAAGAAAAATAAAACGTAGCAAGAATAGAAGCGCAGGTGACAACAGTCGTTGCATATAATTTTACGAAAGCACAGTTTCTCAAAATCGCAGACAAGAACAAGTCACAAAGAAATGAATGAAGACGGTACGTAAATTAAAAGTTCTTTATTAAAATCATGTCTACAAAAATCTATTACAGATTTTTCATGATTACATATAAAGACTAAGATGCCTAAAGTCTACAAATGGACATTCTTCAGAAAGTGCACAGGCCCTCAAATATGCAGCAGTGTCAGAGCGAATCACATTCTCGCCAGAGAAAGCTTCCTAGCTAGGCGCGAAGGAACTCCAATATGGCTGATGAAGCAGCTATTGGCCCGAGCAAGAACACAGCACCTGCTTGCAAAGCTACTACAGCTCTTGGGCAGGGCAGAGAACAACCTAGGGCTCTTCGGATTGGCAATAAATCCAAATCCAGTAGCTTGGACCTCGAAGACCTCCAGGGTATTGTACAGGTTTGACCACCTCATGCCAAACGCTCAAGTGAATCACAAAACCAATAGTCGTCCTTCTACAAGGACACAACTTCTTTGAACGAAGAGATCCACAGCCAACAGTCGACTTGTTCAAGGCCAACGGCCACTTAAAGCTAAGTAAGGATCGAGCATGATTGCGAGAATGCTAAGAAACAATGGACGTAGCTCCTCAGAAAAGCTTTCCTTTATAGGCTGAGTATGGTCCAACCACAAACGCCACGTACCATCGGTCAAATGCCCCCAAATTAATGGGATGAACCTAGGACTCAGCATAATGAATCTCATTTAATAGGTTCATTTGACTTAATCCTAGGCCACGAATTCCTTGATTTTCCCGAAAAGACGGTGGTAATTAAATATACGTTAACTCAGCAGACACAAAGGGACGTCATTAATCACAAAGTGCTCTCAGAAAGTCCTTAGGCATTTTATAAAAGCGTAGTGGCTTCACAAAGCTCTCAGAAGTCCCTTATTGCTCCGTAAAAGAACAATGGCTTCACAGAACCACATCGCTCATCGCCCAAAAGTGCATTGACTCTGTCGTCTTCAAAACATAATCTCCACGTCGTCCAAAAGCGCAGTAACTCAGTTGCCTTCGAAACGCAGTCTCCTCGTCGTCCAAAAGTGCAGTGACTTCATCTTCTTTGAAACGAGGTCTTCTCGTCGCCCAAAAGTGCAGTGAGCCAGTTGCCTTCGAAACATAGTCTCCTCGTCGCCCAAAAGCTCAGTGACTCTGCCGCCTTCGAAACACAGTCTCCTCATCGCCCAAAAGTGTAATGACTCCATCATCTTCGAAACACAGTCTCCTCGTCGCCCAAAAGCGTAATGACTTAGTTGCCTTCGAACCACAATCTCCTTATCGCCCAAAAGTGCAGTGACTCAGTTGCCTTCGAAACACAGTCTTCTCGTCGCCCAAAAGTACAGTGACTCCGTCGTCTTCGAAACACAAGTCTCCTCGTCGCCTAAAAAGCATAGTAACATCGAAGCCTCACCCGAAGTGCAGCTCGTATAAATGTGCAGTCGTATGAGATAGCATTTTTCTACGTATATTTCTTCATATATTACCGAACCGGTTTGTTTAAACCACCGCTCCAAAGACAAGAACGGAGTTTATCCAATCGATTTTGCTTAAACCATCGTTCAAAAGATAAGAATGGACTTTGGTTCTATTGATAAGTATAATATCCAATCGGTTTTGTTTAAACCACCGCTCAAAAATTAAGAATGAAATTTGGTTCTATTGATAAGGGCAAAATCCAATCTGTTTGTTTAAACCGCTGCCCCAAAATAGAGACAAAACTCGACTATTTGGATAGAAGCCAAACCGGGTTGGCTTCATCTAAACAAAAAGTCTTGAGCAATATATGCACACCACGTGCCCTGTATTTGGTTAGGCTGATAACCATCTGAGAACTTGATAGAAGGAAATCTCAAAGTCTGCCATGTGTCAGCTCAGCAGCAGCCCTCCTGTACGTCCAATATATCATAAGCACATCGTATATGTGCAAGGCCTATAAATAGAAGGAATTTTCCTTTATTAAAAAGGTCAACAATTTCCTAATTGGCAACCAAGAGTTCCATTTACATGCACCAGAAAGTTAGTGCAAGTTTAACTGGTCATCTAATCATCGACGGAGTAAAGGAGTGCTGCAGTGCACGATCTCCACCGCCACACTTTCCCATAAATTCTTGTACTTAAATCTCTTGTTCAGGAGTTATTTTTGTACGTTTTATATGTATGAATGCAAAAGTTCGTTCAACTCTTTATCATGGCAAACAAGATGGCGACTCTGTTGGGGACTTTCTTCTTCTCCAATGAGAAGGTGGTGACACAATCTGATGACAACTTATTGGGATCTTGTCAAAAGATGTTGGTTGTACGTTTCGACCAGTAAGCTTTTAAAGATTTGCTTTCTGAAGAGAAGTCGAGTCCTTCGAAGATGTTCATAAAATCGAAGAAGTCTCAGCATACTTGCGTGCCGAAGGATGCTGCGACGAGTAGCATGACGGAGGGGACTGCACTCCAGAACCTCCTGAATGGCGAAGCCCCAAAGGAGATTTTGACTGTTGCTGCTATGCCACCTCGTTCAATCGCCGCTCCTGAAAAGTGCAACGAGGATTGCAACTCTTTTATTTCAGGCCTGACGAACGCACAACACCAAAGGAAGCGTACAGTGGCACACCCACAGATGAAGATAGTGTTGGCCCATTGGTCATGGTCAAACCTAATTTTAATAATTGATCAATCTTTGTCTCGATATATATACGAATCAATTCAGATGTTTACTAACGACGTTTTGGACACTGATCAAAGAAGGATATCTACTCAGTTCAAGACCGAAGTTGTTTGCCACTCAAGAATGTATTTTCTTAAAAGCAATGTAATTTTTATTTTTATTGAGTCTAGTAATACATTGTACACCAAGTCGTACTTGTAAATAGGCTATTCGAAATCGTTTTTCAAAACTGACCTATCTTTTTAAAATGACCTATGTTTTTGAAAAACCATCTATTTTACAAAAAGCTTCTAAAAGATTTTTTAAAAAGCCAAAACAATTTTTCACAAAATAAACTGACCAAACCCTGACATAACTCGGCCAGAGTTCGGCCAAGTTGAACATTATGTGAACGTTTGATTTTGAACTTAGTCTCCCTCCAGTTGCGGTTGGTTACAAAGAGTTCTTTCCTAATTCTGCCCGAATTCTATCAGATTTATGACTTTAAAAAAACTATAAATAGAGAAAGATTTCGATCTTTTCAAAACACCAATTAACTTTCATCTCTTCTCTTCTAAAGCCTACGTTTCTTCCAAAGAGTTCTAAAAAGCTTCTATTTTCAAATCCCAAGCCAGTTACAATCCTCTAGTCGATTTGCCAGTGCGGTATGGTCTAGAAGTTTCAGAGGGATTGTAATCAGAGGCTTGATTAAAGATTGACTCTTCACAATTGAAGTTGGTCGAGTTCTTCATATCAAAGCTCGTATTTGTAGAAGTTGCAAGGACTTCGTATAAAAACTTACAGGATTTTCCAATAGTGGATTCAGTTATTTTTCAATTGTTATATAGATCACAGAATTATACATGGCAACTGTGAAATTCATAAGTGAAGGCTAAGCCACAAACAGACCTCCCCTGTTTGACGGCACAAACTACACTTATTAGAAAACACGTATGAGTTTCTTCCTAAAATCTCTTGATTTTAACTTATGGTCTGTAGTTATTGATGGATACAAAAAGCCTCCTCGTATTAATGTTGATAGAGTTTTAATTGAGAAACCCCATGACAAATATACAGAGGATGAAAAAAAAAAGGCCAGTCTTGACGCACGTAATATTAACGCTTTATTTTGTGCTTTAGACAGAACTGAATTCAACAAGGGTGTCTACCTGCACAACATTAAATAAAGTGTAAAAACTTCTCGAAGTAACCCACGAAGGAACAACACAAGTCAAGGAGTCAAAGATCAGAAGACTTACATAAGAGTACGAGGCGTTCAAAATAAAGCCAAGTGAATCAGTCACTCAAATGTTTACAAGATTCTTGGATATTGTAAATCCTTTGTCTTCACAAGGCAAAGAATACATTAACCATGAAAAGATTCGCAAACTTCTACGAGCTATCACAAAGAACTGCATTCCAAAGGCTACAGCAATCATTGAAGAAAACGACCTCTCAACAATGTCTCTGGAAACACTCATGGGTAAGCTACTCACTCACGAGTTAAAACTTCAAGACTTTAAGATGCTATACCAAAGGAGAAGTCAGAAAAGTCGATCGCCCTCAAGGCTCAACATAGAAGAACTGTCGAAGATGATTCTAACGACAGCGACTATGACTCTAAAGATCAAGCTCTTCTGGTAAGAAAATTCAAGAAGTTCATAAGATTTAACAGGAGAACAAAAGATAGCAATTACAACAACAATGAAGAAGATCCTATTTGTTACGGATGTAAGAAGAAAGGATACATGAAGAAAGATTGTCCAACAACATCATCATCAACAAGAAAAAGCAGCAAATATGACAAAGGCTACCTGAAGAGATCTACATCAAGGAAGTACGCCAACACAAGCATATGGCACGAAAGCGAAGCCAGCGATTCAGAAGGCGAACAATCAGATGACGCTGCAAATGTATGATTGATGGCTTACGATCAGGTAATCTTTAATCCTCTATTTGATCCTTATGATGATTTCACCTTTGAGCAACTAGGAGAGGCTTTCAGTGACATGTTAAATGATTATAAGAAACTACATAGTAAATATAAAACCTCTAAGAAGGTACTCAAAGAGTACAACGGTAAGATAGAAAGACTTACCGACTAACTAGATGATGTTAGAAATAATGAGACTAGTGAGCTTTCATCTATTAAGTTGTTGTTACACGAGACTATCAAGTTATCCGAAGAAAAAGACCAAATCTATATTCAGTTAAAGGAAGACCTATCTAAGGAGAGACAGAGTCTCCAGTGTGCACAAGTCAGAATAGAAACACTTACATCTGACTACACTAGATTATATGACACCTCCAAAAAAGTTGGAAATTAGTTTAGAAAAACGGCCTGAAGTTGCTGCTTCCTATTCTAACACGTGTCAATTACCGAATCATCGGAACACGCCCAAACCAAATACTGTCAGACAAAACCATACCAAACCTATGCCCAAGAAGACTAATAGGCATACATTCTTCTATACTAGAAAACCAAAACCGACCAATCATGCACCTCACACAAATTCAATACTCAACATGCAAAGTGTCATTATTGTGGCCTCATTGGTCATATATCCTCTGCATGTAGAATTAAAAAGTTAGTAGATTTAAATATTTATGCATGGATACCAAAAACTAACCAGTCAAGACCCTACAAGAAATGGGTACCAAGAGTTACATCTCTAAATTTTTTTGTAGGTGGAACACCCTTCACATGCTAGGAACAAATGGATCCTCGACGGATGTTGCTCACGGCACATGACCGGTGATGCTTCATTATTCACAACACAATCGAAGAAGAATAAAGAAGGATATGTCTCCTTCGGTAATAATTTAAGAGGGTACATAATCGGTATCGATGACATTGGTAAGGCTCCCTATCATGTGATTAAAGATGTCTGTCTAGTTACCGAGTTAAAACTTAATCTACTCAGCATAAGTCATTTAGTTGATCATGGTTAAGGCATTAACTTCATCAAAGAAAAATGTACTATAGTTCATAGTTCAACTGGTAGTACTATCTTTGAAGGTATCAGGGAAGACAACATATATATTTTTTATCTGTTAGAAGATGCTAACAAAGTAGGTACATGTTTGATGGCCAAAAGTATTGAGAGTCATCTATGGCATATGACACTCAGTCATGCAAACATGGATACAATCTCAAAACTATCTACAAAGAAGTTGGTATGCGGCTTACTGGATATATCTTTCAAGAAGGATACGGTATGTAGTAAATGTGAAAAGAACAAAGCTACCCGATCCGCCTTTGAATCCAAGAACGCTGTAAGTACCACTAGACCTCTACAACTATTGCATATTGACTTATTTGGACCAAGTAAAATTGCTAGTCTAGGTGGTAAGTTATATGCATTTGTCCTTGTAGATGATTTCTCTAGATATACATAGGTATATTTTCTTGCACGCAAGAACGATGCATTATCAGAATTCATCACCTCTTGTAAGAAAGTACAGAATAAAAAGGGTTCATGATTACTCGCACTCGTAGTAATTATGGCGGTGAATTTGAGAATGCAGAATTCAAGCAATTTTGTGACACATACGGTTATTTGCATGAATTATCTTGCCTAGGACTCCATAACAAAATGGAGTTATGGAACGTAATGACAGGACTTTATCTGAAATGGCTAAAGTAATGTTAAACCAGTTTAGTCTACCTAGATACTTTTGGGCTAAAGCTGTCAATACAGCGTGCTATATTCTCAATAGGGTTCTAATTCGACCTATATCGAAGAAGACTCCCTATGAACTATGGTTTGATAGAACACCCACTATTTCGTATTTCAAGATTTTTGGTTGTAAATACTTTATTCTTAATACTAAAGATAATCTGAGTAAATTTGATGAAAAGGCCGATGAAGGTATATTTTTAGGTTATACAGCAAAGAGCAAAGGATACAGAGTCTTCAACTAGAGAACCATGATCATCGAAGAATCAATTAATGTCAAGTTTGATGAGCTAAATCAACACTTAGACGATGATGACAATGAAGACGTAATCACACCAAGTACAACTACTGTAAAACCTTCACACAAAGATGCAAAACTTTCAAGCAAAGAAGCAGGAACCAGCAATCCTGAGGATACGCCAAAAGATATGAGATTCTTGGTAGATCATCCAAAGGACTTGGTAATTGGTGAGATTACCAAGGGTGTAAGTACTCGTTCCTCTAGTAAAGATATAGCTTCTTGTGTTGCTTTTATTTTACAACTTGAAACCAAAAATATTGAGGAAGCATGTAGTAATAATTTTTGGTTAGATGTTATACAAGAGGAATTAAACCAATTCGAACGGAATCAAGTTTGGGAACTTGTTCCCAAGCCCATTGATCATTCGGTCATTGGCATCCGTTGGGTATTCCGAAACAAACTGAACGAGAATGGTTTAGTGACTCGTAATAAGGCTCGACTCGTAGCTCAAGGATACAATCATAAAGAAGGTATCGACTACGATAAGACTTGTACCCCAGTTGCGAGATAAGAATCCATTCGCATGTTATGTGCATTTGCATGTTTTCATAATTTCAAGATATTTCAAATGGATGTCAAAAGCGCATTTCTAAATAGTTTTATAAAAGAAGAAGTTTATGTAGCTCAACCTCCCGATTTTATTGATTTCAAAAATCTTGATTTTTTTTAAGTTGAAGAAAGCCTTATACGGTTTGAAAGAAGCCCCTCGTGCTTAGTACGATCGTCTAAGCTCTTTTCTACTTAACAACGATTTTTCAAAGGAAAAGGTTGACACTATATTATTTATAAAATATTTGAATAACAACATTCTTTTGATTCAAGTATGTAGACGATATTATTTTTGGATCTACTGATGAATCTCTTTGTCAATAATTTTCAAAGTGTATGCAGAATGAGTTTGAAATGAGCATGATGGGAGAGTTGAAATTCTTTTCGGACTGCAAATCAAACAAACCAATAATGGGACATTCATAAATCAAGCAAAGTACACAAAAGACCTATTAAAGAAGTTCGACCTGGAAGCAGTCAAGCCACTTAGCACTCCAATGGCAACTTCAACCAAGCTTGATATTGGTGAACAAGGCAAACCCGTCGACATACGTAAGTATCGAGGTATGATCGGTAGCTTACTGTACTTAACTGCTAGTCGACCAGACATTATGTTTAGTATTTGCTTGTGTGCACATTTTCAAGCCAATCCTAAGGAATCACATTTGTGCGCAGTTAAGCGTATCTTCCGATAACTTAAAGGCACTTCTTCTGTCGGCTTATGGTATCCTAAAACCACGTCATTTGACCAAACCAGTTATTCTGATGCTGATTTTGTTGGATATAAAGTAGATAGAAAAAGTAACAGTGGCACATGTCAGTTCCTAGAAAAAGTCTCTTGGTTTAGCAAAAAGTAAAATTCTATCGCCTTATCAACAACCGAGGCTGAGTATATCGCCGCAGGACGTTGTTGTGCACAAATTTTGTGGATGAAGCAAACTTTAGAAGACTATGGATTGTATTTTACACACATACCCATTTTCTGTGATAACACTAGTTCTATTAATTTGACTAAGAATCCAGTATATCACTCTCGTACTATGCATATCGAGATTCGACATTACTTTCTTAGAGATCATCAACAAAATAGAGATATAGACCTTGTATACATAGACACACAGAATGAATTGGCTGACATACTCACAAAACCTCTAGCGGAAGATCGTTTCAATTCTTTATATCGAGAATTAGAAATTTTAGATGTCAATAATATTAATTAAGTTTGTTTTATTAATTAATTTATTCAATACTCAATAACTATTTTTGAGACAAGCCTAAAAAGAGCCTGTCTGTCACCACGACTACGATCGAAGTGAAGCGGTATTTAAGAGTTTCCCGGTAAACCTCTTTTAGCTGGGACAGTACTCCTACAGCTAATCTGAAACAAATACTGAGTAAAGAATATTAATTTATTAAATAATATTAATTATATTATTTGAAATTTAAAATTACTAAACTTTGAATTAAATATTTGAAATAAATTGATGAAAAAGATGTGGTACACAAAAACAAATATATAGCCAGAAGAACCCTTAGCGAATTCGGCCCGAGTTCGGTCCGAATTCGGCCCGAGTTTGGCTGGGTATATATATATTTCAGCAGAACCCGAGGCCCCCATCTTCTTCAACTCTTTCAAAACCACATCAACAGCAGCAGCAGCGCCCAAAAACCATAGTTCTTCTCCACCTGCCTTCTTCCATTCTACGTAGAGATCTTCGTCCAAAATTTGAATTAGTGCGGAGAATCGCGTTCTCTACCGCATACCTGATTCTCGGAAGGTATAATTCCTTCTCTCCTCCACTTTCAAATTTTTAGGGTTTCTAGTTTTTGGGATGGAATGCCTAAGGGATTCAATCCTTTTATGAGAAAGAAGACCCATGCCAGTGAAGAGGCATCATCTTCTGATCCGCATATAGTTTTTATCTTTTCTCCGGTCCAATCGGATGACGGTGCATCGGATGAGTTTTATTTCAAAACTCCCGACCAAGCCGTACTTTGGTATGCCGACTTTATTATTCATACTATATGTACTGGATCTCCGATCAAGTGGACTGTATTTCTTGACCACCGTCCTTACTTTGAGGCATTAGGGTTACATCACTTTGCTACTTTATAATTCCATATAGCTACTAATGCCATTAGACTATTTTACTGTAATTTCGTGTTAGACACTTTTACCGTGAGAACTCGTGTCGGCGGTATAGATATCGAGTTCAATGATGAATCGCTAGCAGAAATCCTGGGTCTTCCAAATGAAGGTGCCTCGCTCGATGACATCACTGATTTCGATTTCCCCAAGGGCACGACTCTTGTTAGTTTCAAGAATGAGCTTTGTGCGCCCGGACGTCCTCGACTTGGAAAGTTCAAGGCCAATAACTTGAACTTGTTTAACTATAAATTACATCGCATCATCTATTCCACTCTACTTCCAAAATCCAGTTCAAATGATGATGTCACTCCACTCGAACTTTCTGTTTTATATCACATTCTTAAGGGGATTCCTTTTTCTGCCCCTAAGACTAACATTCAGATGATAGGTAGGTGTCACGGTAGAGATTGCAACCTCTCTTATGCGATGCTTATACCACGTATCTTTCAGCCATTTGATATTGACTTATCCACTTGTACTCTGGACCCTGAGCCCAACTTCCTCAAGCTTTCTCGTCGCAGCATTGCCATTGTTCCTCCACCTACTGCACCTGCTCCTACTGCACCTACTCCCTCTATACCTGGTCCTCCTCAGTCTTATCCTATGACCTTTGAGGGTATTCACAGCACCTATCAGATTTGCAGTCATTCTTTCTTGACACCTCTAGGGAACATGAGTTCTGTAATCCTCCAAAATTTTGGAGGATTTTTTTCACTTTTTATATTTTCTCTGTTTTTATCATTATTTAAATTTGCTCAAATGATTTTTATATATTTTATAAATATAATCCTAGTCAAGCTTAAATTTCGTTATGCACACCTACTAGACAATGTGGCATGGCTAAAGCCGTCAAGTTCCTCGACTAGTAAATTAGCTGTAGGGTTGATAGAATTATTTTATTTAAATATTTAGTTCTTTAAAATTATTAGATCATACCATGGTTATCCTTTCATGTTTAATATTTATTTATTTATTTATTTAACTATATTCTTTAAGGATTGAAAATTTATTTATTCGTTTGTAAAAAAAAAATTTATGTATAATACTAGTAGAATATGTACCCTCCCCAAGTTATTAAAATCCTACCATTTGGTTGTATTATTATTAATAATATTGTTATTATTTTCGTATTGATTCCTTGATAATCTATTCAATAAATAATTATTTTCTATATATAAATATATGTCAATATACATGAGCAAAATACTCCCTACCCTGAGAAATTAGGAACATTAAATTTTGGCATTAGAAAATACTTATTTTAAATTCTGATAATTATTGATATTTATTGATATTTAAATTACTTATACTAATATAATATATATATATATATATATATATATATATATATTTTTTTATATATATATATATATATATAATACTTAAAAAAAACTTATTGAGTTCCTCGCGAGAAATTCAATTGAATTTCTCGTGAGAACACAAATCCAGCAGAACCTGCAAGCTCTGTTACCGAGCGGAACATCCTCCTCCAAACCCGATGGGAATACTCAGATATTTGAACCAAATATAGATCCCCTCAAATCCCTATTTAAATATCTACATATTTAGATAAGATCCGACTTCAAACCTGAAGTGAAATCGTTCTTATCAGATTTAAAATTTGATTTAATATCGATTGTACCTGTATAGAACCCTTCGAACTTCTTCGTTTCTCCGTTCCTACACACCAAGCCGCGGTCGAAAATTTTCAACTGGAAACTGGTCGCCTGCATCCCCGTGCCCCTCCTCAGACGCTTGCACGAAGGTGGCACCCGCCGCACGGCCAGGGAGACCCCCAAATCTAGGTGTAGTCAATTTCCTGAGAATCCGACCCACTAACCAGTACCAAATTCTCGATCACCTAATTCGCTATTTTTTCGATCGTTTTCGAAATCGTAAAATTTTATGGAAAGCCTAGATAACCCTGTCCAGCCCTGTTCAAGTAGAACTAATCCTAATGGATTGGATCGACCAGAAACACGACACAAAGTCGAGCTAAAACATGCCGAAAACAGAGCAGTGAGGCTATCCAATCACCCTACTTGGAAGACAGATTCTGATCTAGTCTTTAAGAATTTTTCCAAACTAATTGAAAATAGTTAAACACAACCTATAGTCCTACAATTTTCTTTTTTATAGATTCTAATTTCATCAATTATGTGCCAAGATATTGGATTTCAAAAATTAAGGAAAAACTAGTTTTCGAACTTTAAAAATTTCAATAATTTTTTCGATACGGCGTGTGTCCCGACAAATCGGGCGACGTGGTCGTGCACTATATGCATTGAAAGGCGCATATGGTTGTTGCCGACGTATGGGAACTGACGGAACTCGATTTCGTTGTACGTGCACGACGAAATCAGTGCGTATCCGTCGAGATACCCCCGTATCGACGTTTTGCAAACATGACCATAACTTTGTGCACGTTCGTCGTATCGAGATGAAACTTGTGCCATCAGGACCGTATTGTTTTTCTGGTCATGTATGCCAAGTCTGGTTCGATTATGAGAAGGTCAAATCGGAACACCTACCACTAAAAACGTGTCACGACCTGCACCCGGATATACGGGTACGAATACGTAGACGACGCCCAGCCTACGCCGCAGTATCGACGGTAGAACGCTGTCTAGTACCTAATAATATACACTACGTCTAGAAGGCCTATAACTACAAATATACTCTAGTCACATCACAACAGCTAGGAATGATAAGACAAGAAAGATAACTAAAGCACAAGAACAACTAGAAACTACAATGATCGTAAGACAAAAAATAAAGAAGGAACAACAAGACTAACTAAGGATAACTACCAGGCAACTCACATAGAATAATAGTGAGATCCACCTCAGCTAGCAACATCATGAAGTCCACTAATGGTATAACAACTCCTAAAATATTATCAACGGTATCCTGTCAGGAAAATGAGCAAGTACAAACACTAACAGCAGTTCCATGTGAATTGACAAATTCTATAAGAGACAGTATAATGAACTACAAGACAAAGATATATGAAAACTTGGGAACCGTTCGAAAGTTGAGTTACAACCCTTAAACCAAACAAGGACCAGGGTTGTAACTCTTCTCCCGAACAGAGCTTAGTCTCCAATCAAGGTACAATATAATGGCATATAGAACATGTAAGTAATCTGAATATCATAGCATGGTGAGAAAGTACTGAATGTAGAACAGAACATGATATATGATAAGATAAAGTAAATATAAAATGTGCCTCGAATATTATAGCATAATGTGATCGGTATGGGTCAAGATCAGGCTTCCAGCCGACCGGCTACAAGTGCGTGGACTCGGCCCGGCCGGGATGGTAAGCTATGGAGCGAGAAGTAACACAGGTCAGGCTATACCCATCGTGAGGTGAGAGTATAGCTATGGTGCAAGGAGTAACTCAAGGGGGCATTGATCACACTATCTATAATATTCCCCATTTCCTCGAGTAGTATACGGATCCGGACATAACACGTCATGGCACGAGATTCCCTAAGAAGATAGCTACTTCTTCTCAGGAATCGGTGTCAATACAAGTACAAGAACAAGATCGAGCAAGTACCAGTATCGCAAGAAAATCCAAGAATGACATCTCATGACAGGAATCCGGTATATACTAGTCCGTGAACTATCGTGACTGAGAATCAAGTAAGACACTACGACTGAATCGGATATAGCAGATATCAAGACAATGAAAACTATCAGTGAATGTACTCGCCTGCGGTCCTGAGCTGTCAATGGGGTCGATGCTCAGAGTGATGCCACAGACCTAAAGATAAGATATATATAAACTAATTAGGGTTCAACAGTGTTAGGCTTGATTCTATAGTATAAGCTACGCAATCTAGGTCAGACTCAGTCAACGAAGTCAAACTAGGTCACAGAAAGTCAAACCAAGTCAAACTAAGTCAAATTGGGTCAATGGTTGACTTACAGTTGACTTTTGGTCAACTGGTCAACTATGGTCAACTCTAGGTTAAACTAGGTCAAATGTTGACTCTACTTTGATGTTTAGTCGAAGCAGTCAACCATAGTCAAACAGGGTCAAGGCTAGTCTCTATAAACATCTACAAGGTCAACCCATTCAATTCCGGTGATTGTTTGGCGGGCTGCGACCCGCTCTAACGGGCAATTTTATGCACGGCCCGCCAGAATCCAACTTTGGACATATGTTTGGGTTTCTCTCCCCAAATCGGACCTCTAGATATGTAGTTTGACGACTTTTGAGACCGTAGGTTCTGGCACGCGTTTTGGTGCAAAACGGGTCCAACGGCGGGCATCCTTTTGACTCGAAATTACGATTTTGCCCCTGTTCCAGAATTAGACTTTTGGACAGGCATTTCCTAGGTATTTCTTTTATGCCAAATCTGTTCGTGATATTTATTTCAGCATCTGAAGTCGTTCGTAAAAGTTGGCCTTTCAGTGCTTTCCTATTTTAACGATCTGAGTCATCAGGCGTCGCTATTTTGCACACTACCTCCAGGCAAGACACATTGCCATTTGCTGTTTATTTATTTTAGCTCATATTTCATGCATTATTTATTATTTTCTTTATGAAAAATAAACTATGATATGTGGCATAACCTGTTAGAACTTACTGTTCATTTATATTTCCTGCTATATATTATTTTTCTTACACATTAAACCTAGATTTAAGGGACCACCTTTGTGTTTTGCATTCATGGCCTTGACATGTTGTACCACGAAGTTGTGTATCATATGTAAAACATGGACGTACGTGATTGGCTAGCCACCAGTACGTACAAGCCGTGCGATAGGAATAACCGCTAATAGAGGTTGCATGCTTAGTTTGACTTAGCGGTTAATAGAGGTTTTATGTTATGGATACAACATAATAGGCATTGGATGGGAAGAACAGTTCCTTAATGTATGGGTTATATATGCACTGTCCTGATTGCCAGTTATCTCCAATGGGAGGTACGCTCCTGATAGCCGGTTATCTCCAGTGGGAGATACGATCCTGATTTCTGATATTCCTGATCCGGCCCATGCGTCAAAGGTTTGTTCTTATTGCATTATCACTGTAGACTGGTTAGGCACCTGATTGCATATATATTTTTTTCTTTATATTTTATACCACAGTTATTATGGCATGATATTATGTGTCTTGTTACGTCCCTCTGAGGACGTGGTTATCTCGCCAGGTGTGTGCTCTTGTCTTTCACAGGTGTTCTAGCTCTAGCCGTGATCATCGCTCTTTCTTCGAGGATGATTACACTTGGATCATCTTCGTTTCGCTCGCCAAAATCATTCTTTTGTATATCATGTATTTCTTTTCATAGTTGGTAGTAGATTTGTCTCCGCCCAACTATACGTACCAATGACAATTCATAGTTGATTATATGATATCTTTTATTCTTATATTTTATGGATGAGATTAGTTTGTTATGGTTCTACTGCATTTTTACAGCTTATGTATTCATACGAGGTTTTCATATATTGGAGTATACTTCGTATGTATACAGCTGGCATGTTTATGTTTCTAGTCCTACGTATTTTGGGACTGGGGCGTTACATATTTTTGTGGTGGCCCATGCAGGTCAAGATAAATTGTCTGGTTACTTTACCATACCAAGCAAGCCTGCGAATAGGATTAGAAGTCTAGGATCTCATCCACATACTTGACCACTTTCCTCGATTCCATATTCGAACTACCGTTCGACTCATCGATTGCATCTTGCTTGATTCCTTATATCATAATGCTTACCTTCCCTTCGTGCTTGCTAGAGGTTAGACAGGTGATCCCTACTAGTTAGACATGTTACTTTGTCCCAAAACACCATTAGTTTAATTCTTTTAAGTTAGGTAGAATGCCTTATGTCCTAGCAATCCCTTTGTCCTTGTGACCTATATTAGTAAGTTTACTTAGATTCTAGAATTTAGAGGACCCTAACCCATCTAGCCACCCAAAGACTTGGACAAGAAGACTATAGGATGACTGTATGAAGACCATCATATGACATGACTTATATCCTTTAGAAGTTCGAACCAATTTCTACTTTCTTCCAAATCTTCGTCTCCCGTGCCTATATTTTTACCACCTTGACTAATGTTGCTACTATAATCTAGTTTTGCAAACTCATCCATTTATCAAGTTTGTTCATGACTTATGCTATTGAGGGCGCTCAATAACATATTGTCTAATCAGAACCGGTGCATGATGGTCTGATCAACCGAGTGCACTTTGGTTCGCTTTTATCTATCGTTCTACGTGGATGAGGACATAGCTAAACTTGTCCTCTAGAGTCCCATCCGCGATTGCCTTGGCAACTCCTTTTGAATTATACGGTCGCCTTTGAATCACGTATTCGTATTCGATAACACCTCCTTTGAACTCTATATTGCTTTCGCCTTCACCTATTTTTGAAGGAGGAAGGCGTTGTGCTAGAACTTCCTCTAGCCTTCCTATCGATTATGACCATTATCACTCGATGTTGCTATTTCTTTATCTTAAAACTACTTGTCCTTCTTCCCGGCCCTATATTTACTAACATCGCTTAATTTAGGCGTAATCCTAATTTGCTCTCTTAAATCGTGCCCTCAACTTACTTTCAAAACATATCTTTTAGGCCTCTCATTTTTCTCTTGATATCATATTATTCATTTGCATGATATCATGACTAACTTTAAACCCTTAATTTTCTACTCAGTGCCTTAACTCGCGGCCCGCATAACCATACCCGTGTTAAATTCTATGATTTAGATCACGATTTCGTACGACATGATTTTGTTGAAACATCGTCATTGTTTGTTCCCCATCGATACCCCCTTGTGTCTTCTCACCCCCTACTAATTCTTAATTTCGAGGACGAAATTCTTATAAGTTGGGTAGGATGTAATCCCCCAAAATTTTGGAGGATTTTTTTTCTCTTTTTATATTTTCTCTATTTTTATCATTATTTAAATTTGCTCAAATGATTTTTATATATTTTATAAATATAATCCTAGTCATGCTTAAATTTTGTTATGCACACCGGCTAGACAATGTGGCATGGCTAAAGTCGTCAAGTGCCTTGACTAGTATATTAGCTGTAGGGTTGATAAAATTATTTCATTTAAATATTTAGTTCTTTAAAATTATTAGATCACACCATGGTTATCCTTTCATGTTTAATATTTATTTAATCATTTATTTAACTATATTTTTTAAGGATTGAAAATTTATTTATTCGTTTGTAAAAAAAAATTTATATATAATACTAGTAGAATATGTGCCCTCCCCAAGTTATTAAAACCCTACCATTTGGTTGTATTATTATTAGTAATATTGTTATTATTTTCGTGTTGATTCCTTGATAATCCATTCAATCAATAATTATTTTCTATATATAAATATATGTCTATATACATGATTAAAATACTCCCTACCCTGAGAAATTAGGAACATTAAATTTTGGCATTAGAAAATACTTATTTTAAATTATGATAATTATTGATATTTATTGTTATTTAAATTACTTATACTAATATATATAAATATATATATATAATACTTGAAAAAAAACTTATTGAGTTTCTCGCGAGAAATTCAATTGAATTTCTCGCGAGAACACAAATCCAATAGAACCCACAAGCTCTGTTACAGAGGGGAACATCCTCCCCCAAACCCGACGGGAATACTCAAATTTTTGAACCAAATATAGATCCCCTCAAATCCCCATTTAAATATCTGCATATTTAAATAAGATCCGACTTCAAAATTGAAGTGAAATCGTTCCTATCAGATTTATAATTTGATTTAATATCCGCCTGTACCTATATAGAACCCTTCGAACTTCTTCGTTTCTCCGCTCCTACACACCAAGCCGCAGTCGAAAATTTTCAACTGGGAACTGGTCGCTTGCATCCCTGCGCCCCTCCTCGGATGCTTGTACGGTGGTGGCACGTGCGGCCAGGGAGACCCGCAAATCTAGGGGTAGTCAATTTCCTAAGAATCCGACCCACTAACCACGTACCAAATTCTCGATCACCTAATTCTCTATTTTCTCGATCGTTTTAGAAATTATAAAATTTTATGGAAAGCCTAGATAACCCTGTCTAGCCCTGTTCAAGTAGAACTAATCCTAATGGATTGGATCAACCAGAAACACGACACAAAGTTGAGCTAAAACCTGCCGAAAATAGAGCAGTAAGGCTGTCCAATCACCCTACTTGGAAGACAGATTTTGATCTAGTCTTTAAGAATTTTTCCAAACTAATTGAATACAGTTAAACACAACCTATAGGCCTGCAATTTTTTTTTTTTTAGATTCTAATTTCATCAATTATGTGCCAAGATATTGGATTACAAAAATTAAGGAAAAACTGGTTTTCAAACTTTAAAAATTTCAATAATTTTTTCGATACGGCATGCGCCCCGACAAATCGGACGACGTGATCGCACACTTTACACATCGAAAGGCGCGTAGGGATGTTGCCGACGTGTGGGAACTGACGGAACTCGATTTCGTTGCGCGTGCACGACGAAATCAGTGTCTATCCGTCAAGTTACCCCCGTATCGATGTTTTGCAAACTTGACCATAACTTTGTGCACGTTCGTCGTATCCAGATAAAACTTGCGCCATCAGGACCGTATCATTTTTTGGTCCTGTATGCCAAGTTTGGTCCGATTCTGAGAAGGTCAAACCGGAACGCCTTTTTGGCGGGTTGCGACCCGCTCTAGTGGGCGATTTTGTGCACGGCCCGTCGGAATCCAACTGTGGACATACGGTTGGGTTTGTCTCCCCTAACCGGACCTGTAGACATGTAGTTTGATGACTTTTGAGACCATAGGTTCTGGCACGTATTTCGGTATAAAATGGGTCCAACGGCGGACATCGTTTTGACCCAAAATTATGATTTTGCCTCTGTTCCAAAATTAGACTTTTGGACAGACATTTCCTAGGTATTTTTTTATGCCAAATCTGTTCGTGATGTTTATTTCAGCAACCGAGGTCGTTCGTAAAAATTGGCTTTCAGTGCTTCCCTATTCTGACGATTTGAGTCATTAGGCGTCACCATTTTGCACACTACATCCAGGCAAGACACCTTGCCATTTGCTGTTTATTTATTTTAGCTCCTCTTTCATGCATAATTCATTATTTTCTTTATGTAAAATAAACTGTGATACGTGGCATAACCTGTTAGAACTTACTGTTCATTTATATTTCCTGCTATGTATTATTTTTCTTACACATAAAACCTAGATTTAAGTGACCACCTTTGTGTGTTGCATTCATGGCCTTGACACATTGTACCACGAAGTTGTGTGTCGCATGTAGAACATAGACGTGCGTGATTGGCTGGCCACCAGTACATACAAGCCGTACGATAGGAATAACCGCTAATAGAGGTTGCAGGCTTAGTTTGACTTAGCGGTTAATAGAGGTTTTATGTTGTGGATACAACATAATAGGCATTGGTTGGGAAGAACAGTTCCTTAATGTATGGATCATATATGTACTGTTATAATTTTCGGTTATCTCCAATGGGAGGTACGGTCCTGATAGCCGGTTATCTCCAGTGGGAGATACGGTCCTGATTCCTGATATTCCTGATCCGGCCCATGCGTCAAAGGTTTGTTCTTATTGCATTATCACTGTAGACTGGTTAGGCACCTGATTGCATACATATTTTTTTCTTTATATTATATATCATAGTTATTAGAGCATGATATTATGTGTCTTATTACGTCCCTCTGAGGACCTGGTTATCTCGCCACGTGTGTGCTCTTGTCTTTCACAGGTATTCTAGCTCTAGCCGTGATCATCGCTCTTTCTTCGAGGATGATTGCACTTGGATCGTCTTCGTTTCGCTCACCAAAATCATTCTTTTGTATATCATGTATTTTTTTTCATAGTTGGTAGTGGATTTGTCTCCGCCCAACTATATGTACCAATGACAATTCATAGTTGATTATATGATATCTTTTATTCTTATATTTTGTGGAAGAGATTAGTTTGTTATGGTTCTACTGTATTTTTACATCTTATGTATTCATACGAGGTTTCTATATATTGGAGTGCACTTCGTATGTATACAGCTGGCATGTTTACGTTTATAGTCCTACGTATTTTGGGACTGGGGCATTACAAGTTTCGTGACATGACTCGATTCCAGGCTTTTGCCAACTCCTTTGTCGATATGAGAGTTGCACAGACGGGTCACTCTGCTAGCTCTCTTCCTAGAGACCCTTCTATATCTGGCTACCGTATTGATGGTGAGGCGGTCCACTCTCTGTTCCAGCTAGGGAACGCATACGATTGGTATCGTATATCTAGTGCTACTCCACATACTTCTGGAGCTGGCACTTCTGGAGCTGGTCCGTCTGGACATGCTGGCACTACAGCCGATGATGATGAGGATGAGGATGATTTTTGAGTTGTTACTTTTTTGAGACTAATTACTTTGTCTTATATCTACATGGAAATGCTCCGACATTCCAAGATAGTATCAGTACTATTTTATTTTGGATATGATTTATGACATTTTGCCTTAGTTTGGCATATGACTCAGTTTAGTTTATTATTCAGTTTAGCACTTTATTTATTTCAGCTTTATTATAGCATTATCTTTCTTTATGCTTCCATATAAACTGCCTGTGACAAATACCATGCCTGTGTTGTTTATACCATATTTGTTTATCTTAATTTTTTTAAAAAAATGTTTATACCATGCCTGTGTTGGATGTCAATTTTTATTTTTGTGTTTCTTCACTGATTGTTGCATATGCTTTTATTGCGGGGGAGCTTTCTCTTTTGCAATTATTTTGCTAAGTAACAACGGGGGAGAAATAAGATATTATATCGGTCAATTTTTCTCAGTACATTCGACACTCTTTTGAATTGAACAAAACCAAGATGTTATATCGGTCAAGGTTTGTCAATTATCAAAATGGGGGAGATTGTTGGCCCATTGGTCATGGTCAAACCTGATTTTAATAATTGATCAAACTCTGTCTCGATATATATACGAATCAATTCATATGTTTGCTAACGACATTTTGGATACTGATCAAAGATGGATATCAACTCAGTTCATGACCGAAGCTATTTGCCACTCAAGAATGTATTTCCTTAAAAGTAATGTAATTTTTATTTTTATTGAGTCTAGGAATACATTGTACACCAAGTCGTACTGACAAATAGGCTATCCGAAATCGTTTTTCAAAACTGACCTATCTTTTTAAAATGACCTATGTTTTTGAAAAACCATCTATTTTACAAAAAACTTCTGAGAGATTTTTTAAAAAGCCAAAACAATTTTCACAAAATAAACTGACCAAACCCTGACATAATTCGGCCAGAGTTCGGCCAAGTTAAACGTTATGTGAACGATTGATTTTGAACTTGGTCTCCCTTCAGTTGCGGTTGGTTACAAAGAGTTCTGTCCGAATTCTGTCCGAATTCTGTCAGAGTTCTGCCTTTGGAAAAACTATAAATAGAGAAGGATTTTGATCATTTCAAAACAGTAATTCATTTTTATCTCTTCTCTTCTAAAGTCTACGTTTCATCCAAAGACTTCTAAAATGCTTCCATTTTCAAATCTTATGCCAGTTACAATCATCTAGTCGATTTACATATGCGGTACGGTCTAGAAGTTTCAGAGCGATTGTATTCAGAGGCTTGATTGAAGATTGACTCTTCACAATTGAAGTTGGTCGAGTTCTTCGTATCAAAGCTCGCGTCTGTAGAAGTTGCAAGGACTTCGTATGAAAACTTACGAGATTTTCCAATAGTGGATTCAACTGGAAGCTAGAGTTCTTCCGACTGGACTAGTCCTCGCAAGAGGAAAACAAGTATAAATCTCTGTATTTGCGTTTGCCTTCTGATCACTCTTTTCATTATTGTTATTTATTTTATGATTATTATTATATCTGTGATCTAACTGCTAATGGGCTTTTAATTAGTAATATTCCACAGCCTACTCTATTTACCCCCTCGCCCTTCTAGAGTATTCCGCTTTACGATTTTGTTCCTACAAATAGCTGTGCAGGTGAGAACTTTTGTCTTTGACAGAGTTGCCTACCCATCGGGTAAGGCTATGTTGGATTGTAACCGTTACGTACCTTCTAAGGATAACATGAAGAGGCCCAAGGCAGCATGCGCCCTGTGCGAACAACGTGCTATGCTGATAGTCATGTTGCATCCTGAATACCATGCACCTTCCAGGAATAGCACAAAAAAATCCAAGACATCACACGTTCTGTACGACCAAAGTGCTATGTCGACCACTCAGTCGGACTCTAAATACTACGCACCTTCTAATGGCAAGTAGAAAGAAATCTAAGACCGCACGCACCTTGTACGATCAATGTACTATGCTAACAGCTGACCAAAGGCCTGTATTGACAGCCACGTATGTATCCGATGAAAAACTATACAAACCTGGTTCGAGTGGTTAGATGCCTCGACTGGTAAAACCCCACTGACACTTAAGTGGTCATGTACACGAGTCAAGCCAGGGGGTACACATTGTGGAGATAAACTTGTGAGAGAAGCGTTGCTGTAAGCATGGAGTGAGTCTGCCTCATCAGCAACTCTCTGATCAAGACCTAAGCGTATCTCATGCGTAGAAACTGAGAAGAGGGAAGCTATCTTCGCATCCTCATTCTAATGTGTAGCTTTCCTGCATGCACGAAAAGAGTATGGAAGCATAGACCTCGAATCTGCCCAAGACGATTTCCTACAAGTGTAAAGCGATTGAGGAGTCCACGGCGCAGGGATCGTCTAAACCAAGGCATACCTGCACTAAGATCACCATGAACCATTGATGTTGCCAAACTATATCATCGCTACCGAAGAGATTTTTCGTCTTCCAAAGACTACGACTGATGGCATCTGTACATCAGAGACTCGGCAAAGGATCATCGAATGAAAAAGGAGATGAAATCCTTGTTGCCTCAAGAAGTAGGGTTCTTCCTTTCTGAAGAAGCTTTCCAAGAATCCTCCTACTTTGGCCAATAATTCTAAGGGCTGACCTGGAAGTAGTAAGGCGGCGATGCCCAGTACGTGTCTATTCCAACAAACATGCGCTAAATCTGGATCCCTTCCACAAGGAGATTTTACTTCTGCTGCAACTTTAGTCAGGGGTAGCCAACCCTCTACTATTCATGACAATCCTTCGTTCCAACCCAATGAAGGACTGTATGACACAGATGCCTCCATAGACGTAAGCAGCCAACAAGCTAGGGTTTGCAATTATAACGAGTCCGAGGAAGATTGCAATCTACTTGTTTATCTTCGAGAAGATGGGACTCAAGCGTCTAAATGCAAGAGTGAAAGATCCACCGTCCCTTCTATCAATCCACACATAATGTCCATTTTTATGGCTGAAGGTGACAACGCAGAAGGCGACGAAGGATCCGATCATCAGAAATATATAGAAGCCGTGAAAACAAGCCTGAATATGTTAAACAAAACTATACAGGCCTTAACTTCAATTATCCTTGAAATTAAGGAGAAATTAACATCCAATGTCCCTGCTCCTACAAACCAAGACCCAAGGACGAATGGTGGGTCCAATGCGCCTCCCATCTTGAGTCAGGCGGTACCACGACCATCTACTCCATCAACAATAGGACCTTTTATGTCGAATGACATGCAACATGCCCTCAAAGAATTGTGCGCTCGCTATGATGCCAGAGAAAAGTGAGAAACACTCCAAAAGATGGGAATACGACAGCCATATCCTGTCGAGTGGGATAATATGATATATCCTCCCAAGACAAGCCGCAGTTGATTATTCCATTTGATGCGAAGGAATCTTCTTATCGATACCTAAGGTATTTTGCCTCGGTAACAGGGCATTTGCCAAAGATGACGTTCTGCTCACAAACATTCACAGGGGCATTGCAGGGGTTGGCCTATGAATAGTTTTATAGTCTCCCTAACAATTGCATTCCACAATTTGAAGCGTCTCTTCCTCGCTCGATTCTATGAAGGAGGAATGGACATGACGATGTCAACTCTTATAGACATTGTCCAGAAAGGAAAAGAGCATGTATGGGCTTATATTGAGCACTTCTGCCAAGCAGCTTTGAGACTACCATCTTGTGTACCTGAACCTATGCTCATGGATTCATGCTGCAAGAATATGCTTCCTGCAGTCAAATTATGGTGTAGTGCTCCTTGCGTAGAGTGGACACCCTTCATCACCAAGACAGATGTAGCCGAGAGAAAGGCTTAGGACACGCAACTGCTGGGGTTCAGTTTTCCTTATTGAGAAGCAAACATATGATATCATTGCTTTAAATAAAGAACTTGCTGAATAGAAAAACAAGTACAAGATTGCTACTGGTATAATAAATGGTCTTACTGCTAAATGTGATGAGTTTCATGCTTCTTCTAAGAAATTATAGATTAGACTGGTAAGTAGGTTATTCAACCTCAAACTCAGTCTCATAATCCCAACACTTACACTAAACAACAGATGGCTTAAACAAGAGAGCACGTCATTACAAGAACACTCATCCACATACCACACAAAACTATGCCCTTATGTACACCTACTCCCATACAGCACGTAAAATACACACACGTAGTTATAATCATCCTAATGTCACATGTAGTTATTATCATCATCCTACTACTATACATAGTCATCATTATCCTATACCCACATATAGACATCACTATCATCCTGCACCCAACCATAATATGCATGCTACATGTACTTACTGTAGTTTACATGGACACATATCACCATAGTGTAGAATTAGAAATATAGTGGATATTAATCTATATGCATGGATACCTAAGGCTAACTATTTAGGACCCACAAAAATCTAGTCCAAAGGTCACATATACTCGTGGTGTAAGTGGACCTTCCTTCTCAAACTAGAAACAAATGTATTCTCAATAGTGGGTGCTCATGACATATGACTGGAGATGCTAATCTATTCATAACACTATCGATAAAAAGGGAAGAATATGTAGCCTTCAGCAACAATATGAAAGGCTATATCATAGGTAACGGTACAATTGGTTATCCTCCTTCTCCCGTTAATAAGGATGTCTGTTTAGTGACTGAGTTAAAGCATAACCTGCTCAACATCAGCCATCTTGTTGATCACATATATGATATTAACTTCGGTAAAACTAAATGCTTTATCTATGAAAGATCATCTATAGACATCACGTTCGAAGGGATAAGGGAAGATAACATATATGTTTTATATCTATCTAGAGATACTAATAGTGCAGGTAGACGCCTTTACGTCCACAAAGATGAAAGGCTATTATGGCATCAACGTCTTGGTCATGCTAACATGGACACTATATCAAGACTATCTACCAAGAATCTAGTAAGAGGATTGCCAGAAATCACATTCAAAAAGGATACAGTATGTGTCGAATGTGAAAAGAATAAGACTACCAAATCTTCTTTTAAATTGAATCAACACTGTAAGTACCACTCGACCATTGCAATTACTCCATATGGACTTATTTGGTCCTAGTAGGGTAGCCAGTCTTGGCGGAAAACTCTTTGCTTTCTTAATTGTTGATGACTTTTCAGGATTCACTTGGGTTTTCTTTCTTGCAAATAAAGGTGATACTATTTCAGTTTTCAAAGTTTTTGCTAAAAAGGTCCAAAACAAAAAATGCTACATGATTACTCGTATCTAAATTGATCATGGTGGCGAATTTGAAAATTTTGATTTTTGAAAAGTTTTGTGATTTAAATGGCTTTAATCATTAGTTTTCTTGTCCAATAACTTGTCAACAAAATGGTGTTGTGGAGCAGAAGAATAGGACTCTTGGTGATATGGCTAGAATTATGCTGAATTAATTTTATGTTCCGAAATATTTTTTGGCAGAAGCTGTCACCACAGCGTGCCATGTTTTGAAAAGGATTTTGATTCGACCTATCTTGAAGAAAACTTCTTATGAGCTTTGGTTTGGTAGAACTCCAAATGTTTCTTACTTTCGAGTGTTTGGTTGTCGTTTTATCCTAAATACCAAAGACAACTTGGGCAAGTTTGATGCCAAAGCTGACGAAGGTATTCTTCTTGGCTCTGCTGCCAAAAGTAAGGGATAGAGAGTGTTCAACAAATGCTCCATGATTGTTGAAGAGTCTACTAACATAACTTTTGATGAGGACAATATTACAACTATCATTCCCGATGATGATGAACCAGCAACTTTCACTCCTGTGGATACACCACTCGAAACCAACTCTTTGGAGGGCTTACCAAAGAAGATCCAATTCAAACTTTCGCATCCAGAAAACTTGGTAATAGGTGAGGTATCAAAAGGGGTAACAACTCAATCTTCTTTGAGAGATTCTCTTGCTAGCACTACTTTTATTTCTCAAATTGAACCTAAAAATATTTTAGAAGCTTTTAATGATGAATTTTGGATATCTACAATGCAAGAAGAACTAAACCAATTTGAACGAAATTAGTTTGGGGAACTTGTTCCTAGACCTGTTGATCATTCAATCATTGGTACCAAATGGGTTTTTCACAACAAAGTTAATGAGGACTTTTTGGTCAATCGCAACAAGGCACATCTCGTACCTCAAGGATACAACCAAGAGAAATGTATCGACTATGATGCGACGTATGCTCCTGTTGCACGACTTGAATCTATTATGATGCTTTTCGCCTTTGTAAATTTTTAAAACATTAAACTTTTTCAAATGGATATAAAAAGTGCTTTTCTAAATTGTTTTATTAAAGAAGAGGTTTTTGTCAAGCAACCCCCTGGTTTTGAAAATCATAAATTTTTTGACCACATTTTTAAATTTAAGAAAGCTCTTTACAGCCTCAATCAAGCTCCTCGAGCTTGGTATGAACGCCTTAGTACTTTCTTGCTTGATAAAGGTTATAAAAAAGGGAAAATTGACACTACACTTTTCATAAAATATCTTGATAACACTATTTTGTTAGTACAAATCTATGTAAATGATATCATATTTGGGTCTACTAATGCGGGTATATGCAAAGATTTTGCCAAGTGTATGTAGGACGAGTTTGAGATGAGCATGATAGGAGAGCTCAACTACTTCCTTGGACTGCAAATCAAATAATATTCGCAAGGCATCTTCATCAGTCAATCGAAGTATAGAAAGGACATGCTGAAAATTTCGAGCTTAAGAACATCAAACATATCAGAAATCCTATGGCCACTACAACAAATCTGGATCCTGATGAAAGCGGTAAACTGGTCGATCAACGTAAGTATCAAGGTATGATTGGTAGTCTATTATATTAAACTGCTAGTCGTCCCGATATTATGTTTAGCGTTTGCTCATGTGCTAGATATCAAGTAAATCCAAAAGAATCACACATGACCACTGTTAAGCGTATCACTAGATATCTTAAAGGAACGATTACGGTAGGCTTGTGGCATCCCAAAACCACTCTTGAGGGTTTCAAGGATGCGTTGTGTTCTCCTAACACACGTCCTCGCAAGCTTCGAGCCAAATATCTCAACAAATATTTTTATGAACTCCATCGGATCATCTTTTTCTCAATCTTGCGCAAAGCGGGATCTACCGTTGAAGTCACTTATCTTGAGATATCGGCTCTATATCATCTTCATTTTTGTCTTCCGTTCAACTTCCCTCGCATGATGATGGATTAGATGATTCGTGCGAGACCAAAACCAAAATCATTAGTCTATGCCATGTACCTTCCTAAGATTTTGTGTGCCTTCACATCCCTCTTGATGACTGTCAGTTCCTACCTGCTCCTACTTTTTTGTCGAAGGAACGTCAGACTATTGTTGTTGCTGCATCCTCTAACTCTGATGCTCCTGATGCTCTTGATGCTCATGAGCCCGAGCCACCTGTTACTCTTGACTCCATCCAGCGGATGTTGCATGATCACTTCCGTTTAGAAGATGACCGCTGGACTCAGTTGGATTACCGCACAACCTTTCAGATGAGTGCTATCAGCAACTCGTTGCACGACCTCCAGTACACCCTGGTCACCCATCCTACTATGTTGTTCCCTATCGTACGGGACCCTTCTCGCGAAGGTTACCGTATTAACGACACATGGGTCAGGCGATATCTGGACCCCGACACGGCCTTTGTTGACCCTCGTCGCTCTGGCAGTGACCCTTCAGACTCTGCTGGCCCATCCCGTGCTCCATGATGGTCGTGGTTTTGTACCTGCTGATGCTACTGCTAATTTTAGGCTATAGTTTCATTATGATTTATGTCGTAGCTTTTAAAACTTTGAGATATAGTATTTCTATTCTCATGTATTTTATTTACTTCAGACTTATGCATGTTTTTATGAGATATAAAACTGCTATAGTTTCTCTCTATGGTTGTGGTTCCACGTTGTGTGATTGTCTGTATTCTCTGTCTACTTTTCATGGGGTAGCCACTTTAACACTTTGCTAAATGACAAAGGAGGAGAATACTTGTGATATTTATTTGTGCTTTGGAGACACTTGATAATACTTGTGATATTTGTATGGACATGTGTTTTGAGCTTCAATTTTTGTTGTTGTGCTTGCTTGGATTAGAACTTGTCTCAGGAACTATCCTTTTTAGGGGGAGCCGACATGTTCATCTACGGGGGAGCTATTATCATTACTCCATGTATCCAGGTATGAATGTCGCGACATGCAAATATCGTATTTTTGTCAATTATAAAAATAGGAGAGATTGTTGACCCAAACTGGATCGCAGTCAACCTAATCTTGATAATTAATAAGACGATATCTGTTATGATCCAACTTGACACATCAAGCTCCATCAAGCTCCAAAACAGACAATCACCACACATTAGCTCAAGTCGAACATCATCGACAATTGCTATGACATATTTCTCCTTACTTGTTCTCTGAGTCTGTATTTTCTTTTTTATTGAGTCTAGGCTATTTTAAGTTGAGTCGCACTGAGTATCTCAACCCTAGACTTTACACTCAATGCTCCATAAACAAAAGTCCAAAAACTTGCTAAATCCAAAACAACCCACTGAACATTTATTCCCCAAGGAGACAGAATTCGGACCGAACTCTGCCCCACACAAAGAACTCTGCCCCCTTAATTTTAGGACCTGATTTTTAGGGTTTGGTAGTTGCTAGTTGTCCAATGGCTAAATATTTGAATATATGGGACATAGTTCGGGCCGAACTCTGCCTCTCTGGACTAGTATATATAGGCCTAGATTTCTCTCATTTTCAATCATCTAATCTTCTCATCTTCTCTTCTTCTATATCCTATACATTCAAGATCTTATTCTTTTCATCTAACTCGCCACAAAACTTTCCAAGCCCCCAAGGTGCTCAGTGTGAGTCAACTAGAAGTTTGTGTGCAAGAGTTTCAAAAGAAGTCACTTGGACAATTCTAAATCTCGCCATCTGTAAATTTGTAAGAAGTTGGCATGCTCTTCTTAGTAAAAAATATATATATATATATATTATTGTTTGTCTGAAATATATATATGCAAGGGTATTTTTGGAATTCAAAAGTTTTACCACCAAAAAGATGTCTCTACGCTCATAAAGAGGAATGACTACTTTGGCATATGCGTCTCGGTCATGCAAACGTGGATTCCATATCAAGACTGTCAACCAAGAAGCTAGTAAGAGGACTACCCAACATTTCCTTCAAAAAGGATACGGTATGTGCCGAATGTGAGAACAAAGCTACCAAATCCTTTTTTAAATCCATCAACTCTGTAAGAACTACTAGACCTTTGCAACTGCTTCATATGGATTTATTTGGTCCTAGTAGAGTCGCCAGTCTTGGTGGAAAACTCTAAGCTTTTGTAATTGTTGATGATTTTTCTAGATTTTCTTGGATTTTCTTCCTTACAAATATAAGTAATACTATTTCTGTTTTCGATGTTTTTGCTAAAAAGGTTCAAAACAAAAAATGCTTTATGATAACTCGAATCCGACGTGATCATGACGGCGAATTCGAAAACTCTGGTTTCAAAAAGTTATGTGACTCAAATGGTTTTAATCATGAATTTTAGTGTCCTAGATGAAGAACAGATGACAACTCTAGAGGGGGGGTGAATAGAGTTTGTAACGATAATAGCCAATTAAAAATTAAACTTTCACAAGCTGAAAGTAATCAGAGTAAATGCGAAAATAAATAAGGGGCAAGAAAGCATACGCAAACACAGCCAAATTTTAACCTCGTTTCCCTCGTGGAGGACTAGTCCAGGCCTGAGAACTCTGGCTCAGGATTAAATCCACTATTTGTGAAATAGTAGTTACATCCCGTGCCTTTTCTTTAGAAGAGCACGTCAACTTCTTACAAAGATCGCAGTGGCGATGCTTGGAATTTTCCAAGCGACTTCTTGAACTCTTGCACAAACTCCTAACTGAAAATTGCTGAGCACTTGAGGCTTAGGGAGCTTGTGGCTAGTAGATGAAGAAGGGTATGGCTTGTATTGAGCTTTAGAGAGAAGAGAAGAGAAGATTGGATGATGTAAAATAAGAGAATTCATGGCCTATTTATAGGATACCAGGTAGGCAGAATTCGGCCAGAATTCTGGTTGGATCATTCAAAAATTTGGCCGTTGGACAACTTGCAACCAGCCAACCCTAAAAAATAGGGTGCTAATTTTTAGGGGACAGAGTTCGGCCCGAACACTATGTGGAGGCAGAGTTCGGCCCGAACTCTGTCTCCATAGCACAGAATTGGTCATTGGCCCAATGGGCTTATTTGGATGTGTGTGGAGCTTTTGGATTTTGGGTAGGGTATAGGTTAAGTCTCAGATGCTCAGCACAACTAAGCTTACATAAGTCTAGACTCAATAAAATTATAAAATACAGACTCAAAAATGACTTGCATTGTAAAACAGAGCTGTCGTCTGACTTGTGCTGGATGTAGTCTTCATGTGTCGTATTGAATTATCACAAGTATTATTTAGTCAATTCTATCAATATTTGGTTGACTGTGACTTTGTGTCAACATTCTCTCCCATATTGATAATTGACAAAATAATAATTGTATATTCAATATTCATACCTAGACACATTTAAGGATAAAAAGCATAGCTCCCTCGTAATCAGTACCGAGCTTAAAAAATAGCTCCCCCGTAAATATTGCTTTGAATCATGTTGGCCTGATAAGAACATTCTTCCAAAAGCACAGATACAGAGACAAAAACAATATAGAATATACCAAAATATCTCCCTCTTTTGGCATTTAGCAATTAACCATAATCAAATAAGAACTGGCAAGCATACCAGAAGATAATAGAAGAAACTGCATAGAAACGGATAAAACTACTAAATGTCTCAAGAGTCACAACTCATAATAAGTCTAATACAATCAAAGTGCATAAAAGCGACTATATCAACTAAAATCCAAACTGCATAAATCATAAGCTAAGATCCTCAGTAGCAGCAGCAAGTAGAAGTCCATATCCATCATCGAGCTCGTGAAGGCCCAGCTTCGTCTGATGGATCAGTGAAGGAACGACGAGGTTCCACGAAGGCTGCATCCGGATCCAAGTAGCGAACAACCCAAGGGTCATCGATACGATATCCCTCACGACCAGGGTCCCGCTCCATAGGAATAGGCATGGAAGGATGGCGAGACATGGAGTACCGAATATCGTGCAGCTAGTTGTTGATGGCACTCATCTGTAGGGTGGTTCGGTAATCCAGCTGAGTCCAACGATCATCCTCTAAGGTGAAGCAATCGCGGAGCAAAGTCTGAAGAGACTCGAGAGTGGCAGGAGGAGGAGGAGGGTCATGTCCAAGAGGAGGTGCATCGGGCTCATCGTCAGAGTGCTCAGACACGACGGGTGAGCCAACGGCTGCCTGAAGCCTCCGTGCCTTAGAGAGGAAGGCAGGGGCAGGTAAGAACTGGTACTCATCAAGTGGTATGCGAAACGCACAAAATACCATAGGAAGATACAAAGCATAAACCAAGGATCTTGGTTTCTTCCTACAATTAATCATCCAGTCCATCATGGTACATGGAAGATTAAATGGTACATGAAAGTGAAGGTGATACAAGGCCGAGATTTCAAAGTAGGTGACTTCATCGATGGATCCCGCTTTGGGTAGAATAGTGTTGAAAATAATCCGATGAAGTTCATAAAAATAGGGATTGAGATACTTGGCCAAAAGCTTACGAGGACGTGTGTTAAGGGTACACAAGTCGTCCTTGAAGCTTTCAAGTAAAGTCCTATCGAGAAATTGAAACGATCGAGCTTCAACAAGCTTTTCCCATGAGTTTAGCTCTTGGAGTTCAAGGTGTTCGGCCAAATCGAAATCATCAAAAGAGATGTCAATTCTCGTAACCCGTGAGAAAATATGTGTATCATTATGAGTTAGGTTGCAGTAAAACATTTGAATAACACTACGATAAATGACCGAGTTGGTGGTGACAAGTTCGTCAAGGCAAAGGTCATGAAAAAGTGAGTCATATTGAGAGAAAATAGTAAAATTGATAGGGTGACCCACAAACACCGGACGTGTCCAAAAATTACTAAACCAATCATTAGATGCGTCGAGTGATACAAATATTCGGTCGTCAAATGTGATTGGGTCAAGTAGACGAGGTGGGTTGAACAACGGGTGGATAGGTGGTTGTTGTTCAACGGGCGGTGCAACGGGCGGTTCAACGCGAGGAGGAGCATTCGAAGAGGACGCTCCCTCGGTTCGAAGTCTCTTCCCGCGATTGATCAAACGTGGAGCCGTGAAACAATAAAGATCAGGGAGGAAATTGAAATAAAAAAAGTGTTGAGATATACCTCAAAGTGATGATGAACAATGAAGGAGAATGGTGAAAGAGGCCTTCTCCTTGAGTTTGGGGAAGAGATGAGCTCTAGAAAGGAAGAACTAGGGTTAGGGTTTTGAGAAAAAGTGTTTGGAGAAGTGGAAAAGGTGGCAATGGAGGAGAAGAGAAAAGAGAGCCCAAATATATGTGAAGGGTTCCAATTGGTCGGAACAAATATGGGCCATTGGATCTATTTATGATCAGCGGCTGAGACTGTTCCCGGTTCTGGAACAGCCAGGCCGAATTCGGCCCGAACTCTGGTTAGGGCAGAGTTCGGCCCGAATTCCGGATTCTGTTGACAGAACAGGAATCAGGCTGAGAAGAAGAAAAAAATGGTTAAGTGTGAGAGACCAAAGGAAAATGAAAGTGAGAACATATACAAGAAAGACTCAAGTGGAGAATGACAGAAAGTTAACTTTGAAGCAAAGTGAAGTTTGGAAATTTTGCATTTTAGCATGTGATAAATTAAAAATGAACCATGTAATAAACAAAGAATTATGTCATAATTCAATATTTTGAAGCTGCCATGTGTTAGCTGCAGGGGCCGGATCCCAGCTAGCAGTAGTCCTGAGGACTAATGCACCGTGTCGCTTAGGCTTTTACGCCTTATTGTCAGAAGGACCCTTTCGGCTTGTACCCATAGCAATTTCATCATAAAAGAATCAAGACATGCTCGATATTTACGCAGGTTTATTTTAATTAATAATAGCTTCATCCAAAATTCCAAGTTCACGACAGAGAAAATTGAAGCGCTCTTCGGATAATGGTTTTATGAAGAAATCTGCTAGCTGATGATCAGTGTCAATAAATTCTAAGTTAATAGTGCCATTTGGCTGATGATCACGCAAAAAGTGGTGACGTATTTCAATATCTTCGTGCGTGAGTGACAAATGGGGTTCTTAGTGAGATTTATAGCACTAGTGTTGTCACAAAAGATTGGAATGTGCATAAAAGATAAGTTGTAGTCTTCAAGGGTTTGCTTCGTCCACAGATTTTGTGCACAACAACGCCCAGCTGCGATGTATTCAGCTTCTATTGTGGATAGTGTCACGCCCCAGAACCAGAATACTGGAGAGCGGGGGCAGACATAGCCAGCTACGTATATTGAAATAGAATACATCTCAACTATACGGTCACGGCTGTCTAGATATAAGGGTTTACTACAAGCCAACAGTCTCTTAAGGTCAAGCCTATTGTCTCAATCCCAAGCAAGTAATAATTACAAGATGTATGATCATTAAATGTACAATAAAAGGCGTCCCAAATATTACATATCAGCTGATCATGAAGCTAGTCGTACAAAATGTTAGGACTAGCAAGAGTTTAAGTCATACATGATCAACCCTAGGATTTGTTAATCATGTTTACAGCCCGTAGGCAGACAGTAAGTAAAAAGTGAATCGAGCTAACAGGTGCTCGTCGGCTAAACGCCTCAAAAGAATAACTTTACAATAGAGTGAGCGAAACGAAATAGAAAACCCACTCGTAGCCCGGGTTCCTTCTAGTCACCACCATCGGGCTGGAAGCTTGGTAGATCCTCGGAAGCTGCTCCAAAATCTGGCCACACAAAACCAGCTGGGTCAACCCCGGAAAGAGCAAGTGCCACAAGGGGGCCATGAAATAAGAACAAAAGCCAGCAATCAGCACAGAAAAATCTAATATTAAAACTAAAATTACGAAAATATGTCAGGAGGATATACGACGAGATAACCATGGAACTATTCCGATAGCCAGGTTACAACCCGTAAACCAAACAAGAACCGGGGTTGTAACCCTTCATCTGAACAGAGCTTGGTTTCCCACCATTTATCGGCAAGTTAAATAATGTAAGTAATCAAGACAGGAAGCAATCTGTACTGGATCAAGACATGCCCAGACTGGTTATACTTCATTCAATCAATCACGGCCAAGCAGATACTACGGCTTACTACTTTAACTAACTAGGGTTATCACAGGCCTAATTACTAACAAGATGCAGTGAGATCGTTCCACAGCCACAAGCCCTGCAGACCATCCAGGCTACCCAGGACGAAAGATTAGGGTTGAATTCAGGTGGGTACATCGCCCAGGAGACAAATGTACCCTTAGGTGACTTAGAGGGTGCAACACTCGACGGTGCGCTGGAAATGTGCCCTACTCGACGGCAGGCTACAGATCCCAAGAGCGCCCAGGTAACGGGATTGCCTGTAGCTGTGTCATCTGTTCATGACTACTGAGTTATTCTAGTTATTAACCTTAATCCATTTTAGTAGGGGCTCCTGACCGAGGTACTCAGGAGTCCCATCCTAGACATGATGCAAGACAGGACAAGTGGATTAACAAGCAAGCAAGAAAGAACCACCTACGGTGTCAAGACAGGTCAAGTTAAGTTATCAAGTCATGTCAAGTCAGGAGTGCGCCGCCATGGGCCACTATCAAGTCAGGTTGGTCACGTCAGGAGTGCACCACTACGGGTCACTGTCGTGTTATGCAAGTTCCTTACCATACCAAGCCATGTACAATAGTCATTCCAAACATATTAAGTAAAATCAAGTTCATGACAAAAGGCGTAAGGATATAAAATGGAAGTAAAATATCTAATAAAATATCAAAATACGGGGTTATAGAAGAGCCAAGCTTAAAGAAATAAAACCAAAACTCCAAGAGTCGGTGGACTAAGCAAGGGGTCAAGGGGCAGCATACGTGCAAAAGCACGCACGCAAGGCTCACTCAAGTCTGCGTACCAAGGCACCCTCAAGTGAGCAGTGTACGTGAGAAGTCACGCACACTCAAGGGGCAGCGTATGTGAAAAGTCACGCACACACAAGGGAGCAGTGTACGTGAAAGTCACGCACGCTACAGGGAGCAGTGTGTGAAAGTCACGCACGCTCAAGGGAGCAGTGTGTGAAAGTCACGCACGCTCAAGGGAGCAGTGTGTGAAAGTCACGCACGCTCAAGGGAGCAGTGTGTGAAAGTCACGCACGCTACAGGGAGCGCTGCATGAAAAGTCACGCACGCTCACGGAGACACGCTTCCAACAGGAAGCGTACTCAAGCCTACGTACGCAGCGCTAAAGAGCGTGCGTAGCTCAGTGTGCGTAGCTAAACAGCTCTGCACACTGCTCACTGTCTTCTCCAAACAGCAAGAACACATGGCTGAAACCAAAACTTCAAAAGTTCATAACTTGGCCATCCGAACTCCAAATACGGATTTCCAAGGCTCCAACTGGAGTGAAACTGAAAGCTCTTCCATATGGAAACATCAGAACTCAAGGAAAACCAACCAAAAAGGATCAAAATATGCAAAATTCGAAAATAGCAATAACTTAGATCTACATCAACAGAGACTCCAAATCATAAAAACCCAAGAACTAATGTTGATCTCCATGTCCTAAACTAGCAAATGGACAAAGAAAAGAGGGTCCTCATGCAGTGGCAAGATGCACTTGCCTAGGTTTAGCAGAGTTGTGGAGGAAGGAGAAGAAGAAGAAGAAGGAAATTAATGGTGTTTATAAGGAGAGAGAGTGGTAGGTGGGGATTATAAAGAGGGAGAGATGTGGTGTGTTGAGGGTATAGCATAGGACTAGGGTGATCTAATGCACAAAATCGAACCAAACCGAACCAACCCAATCCAATCCAAATAAAACCGAACCATGCCAAAACCCAAATACGAGAAATACCGAAATTCCACAAGTTGAGAAAAATAAAAATACATGCCAAAAATCCAGGTACGAGTATAAATACGAAATACGGGAAATGAGGGTGACAACTCTACCCACCTTAAAAGAATTTCGTCCTCGGAATTTAATCAAGGAGCTAGAGATTGTCACGACAAGCTATACTAAGCACAGACAAGTTACACTAAGCAGTCCAATCATACAATGCAAGCAAGGAAGGAAAAATGTAAGGCATAAGAAAGACATTATACCTCACGAGTCAAACAGGTAGGGATATCGTGATCGGATGTCGTCCTCACGCTCCCACGTTGACACACCTAGAGAGTAATGACCCCAAGCAATACGGACTAATTTAATAGTCTTATTCTTGAGTATCTTTTTCCTCTGGTCCAAAATAGACACGGGCCTCTCCTCATACGAAAGGTTGGTACCAACAACCAATTTCGAATGGTCTAGAATGTGGCTCGGGTCTGGAATATACCATCGTAATTGGGACACATGGAATACATCATGTACCTCACTTAGCGACGGCGGAAGAGCGAGACGATAGGATACATCTCCTACTCGCTCTAGAATATCGAACGGCCCTATATACCTAGGACTAAGCTTTCCCCGTACGCCGAAGCGAATGACGCCGCGGTTAGGCGAGATCCTAAGGAATACATGGTCGCTGACAGCAAATTCTAAGGGACGTCGATGAGCATCGGCCCAATGGCGCTGGCGGTCCTGGGCAACTCGGAGGTGATCTCTGACCTTCCTGACAACTTCAACCGTCCGGGAAATCAATTCGGGTCCGAGCATCTGCCTCTCCCCGACATCGTCCCATGCTAGCAGGGATCTGCACTTCTTGCCATAAAGAGCCTCGAAGGGTGCCATCTGGATACTGGCCTGATAACTGTTGTTGTACGAGAATTCCACCAGGTGCAGATGATTCTCCTATGAACCACCAAAGTCAAGGGTACAGGATCTCAACATATCTTCAAGAGTCTGGATTGTGCGCTCTGACTGACCATCCGTCTGCGGGTGATAAGCTGAGCTGAATTGAAGGTGAGTCCCCAAACTCTTCTGCAAGCTGCGCCAAAGTGTGATGTGAATCTTGAATCCCCGTCTGAGGTGATGCTGACTGGCACACCGTGAAGCCTGACGATCTGCCTAAGATACATATCTGCTAACTGTGCCATTGACTGTTCAACTCTGAATGGAAGAAAGTGTGCCACCTTGGTAAGCCTGTCCACAATTACCCAAATAGCATCTCTGTCGGCCGGAGATCTGGGCAATCCGGTCACAAAATCCATTGTTATATGTTCCCATTTCCATTCTGGGATCGGTAAGGGTTGAAGAAGTCCAGCGGGCCTCTGATGTTCAGCTTTAACCTGTTGGCAAACCAAACACCGAGAGACAAACCGGGCTATCTCCCTCTTCATGCCATTCCACCAAAAATGCTGACGAATATCACGGTACATCTTCGTACCACCCGGATGAATAGAATACTGTGAACTATGGGCTTCTGCCATGACTTCCTGTCTGATATCTCCACTAGGTACACAAAGACGAGTGTCGTGCCGAAGTGTACCGTCTTCATGGATACATAACTCTGGCCTTCTTTCTGCTTCACACTCTGCTCTGAGTCGCTGGATCTTAGAATCTGTTGACTGCGCCATCCGGATTCTCTCAACTATGCTGGACTGAACCTGTAGGCTGGCCATCAATGCCACGCTGGTTGGAAGAACCACTTCAATTCCCATCTTCTGAAGATCTGCCAATAATTCTGGTTGCACCGTCAGGAAATAAACTCCGGCTCTCCTGCTCAATGCATCTGCTACAACGTTGGCCTTCCCGGGATGATACTGCAAATCCATATCATAATCTACCAATAGCTCGAGCCATCTTCTCTGCCACATATTAAGGTCCTTCTGGGTGAAAACATACTTCATGCTCTTATGATCAGTAAAGATCTCCACTCTATCTCCGTACAAGTAGTGTCTCCACAACTTTAAAGCAAACACTACCGCCGCCAATTCCAAGTCGTGGGTCGGGTAATTCTTTTCATGATCACGTAGTTGGCGTGACGCATAAGATATTACCTTCCCATGATGCATCAAGACACACCCCAATCCTCTGCCTGAAGCATCGCAATAAACTGTGAATCCTTCGGTCCCATCTGGAAGGGTGAGAATGGGAGCCGTTATCAAACCTCGCTTCAACTTCTCAAATGATTCCTGACACTCTGCTGTCCAAACAAACGGCACATTTTTGCGGGTCAACTGGGTCATCGGCACTGAAATCCTTGCGAAATCTGAAACGAACCTCCGGTAGTAGCCGGCCAATCCAAGAAAGCTGCGAACCTCTGCCACTGAGCTGGATACCGACCATGACTCGATAGCCACAATCTTCTGGGGATCCACTTCCACTCCTCCTCGGGTAATGATGTGACCCAAGTATGAAATACGATCGAGCCAGAACTCGCATTTACTGAACTTGGCGTACAACTGATGCTCCCTAAGCATCTGAAGGACGACTCTGAGATGCTGCTCATGCTCTGCTTCACTCTTGCTGTAGACCAGGATGTCATCAAGGAACACGATCACAAATTGATCTAAGTAAGGTATAAAAATGTGATTCATGAGGTCCATGAATACGGCCGGCGCATTGGTCACTCCAAAGGGCATAACAAGGAACTCCCAATGCCCATACCTTGATCTGAATGCTGTCTTCGGGATGTCCTGCTCTCTGACTCTGATCTGGTGGTATCCTGACGCAAGTCGATCTTCGAAAACACTGAAGCCCCTCTAAGTTGATCAAATAAGTCATCTATCCTCGGAAGAGGGTATCTGTTCTTGATTGTCACCGAATTCAAGGTACGATAATCAACACATAGCCTGGACGTACCATCCTTCTTTTTTACAAGAAGCATCGGGGCTCCCCAAGGCGATCCACTTGCACGGATGAATCCTTTGGTCCTCAATTCTTCAATCATCTTGTACAAAATCTCCAATTCTGAAGGCGCCATCCTGTAGACTCGCTCTGATACTGGTGCTATCCCGGGAATCAAGTCTATAGTGGACTCAATCTCCCGCTCTGGCGGCATCCCTAGAAGCTCCTCTGGAAAGACATCTGGAAACTCTTCAATTATCCGAGGTAACTGTACTGCTGCTACTGCCATCCGCAATGCTGGAGAAGATGGCTCCACTGCGCCTCTGGAAAACGAAAACTCTGGCTCGCCGAGGATACTAAAGACAACTCTGTCAATATGGCAGTCTATCCTAGCATACTGGTTCCTCAACCAATCCATGCCTAGGACTACATCATAGTCTGCCATAGAAAACTCTATGAATCTAGCGGGGAACTCCCTACCGCTAACTACGATCCGACACGAGGAAAACACTCGATCTACTCCCACAAGACCATTACCAGTAAGTATATTGAGTCTCACTGATAATGACTCAGGCTCCAATCCTATCCGTGTCGTGAATCGTGCAGACATGAATGAATGCGATGCACCAGAATCAAATAATACAGACGCTGGGGAGGAGTTGACGAGAATAGTACCTGCCACTACCTCACCTGGTGTAACTTCTTCTTCCATAGCCATCATCATGGCCTGACCTTGTCCTCTGGCTGCTGGTCCCCTCTGCTGGAAATCTTTCTGCCTATTCTGGGTCTGAGCTTGGGCTTGTGCATACTGCTGGGGGTACTGTTGCTGGAATGCCTGAGACTGAGGCGGCAAGGGCCTCGAAGACTGATACTGCTGCTGCTGAACTGGTGCTGGGGCCGGTCCTCTCACCGAAGAGCTAGAAGGGTTGGATGCTGATGAACCACCCCTATTCGGGCAAGCCCCAACCCTATGATCTGCTGCTCCACAAGCCAGGCACAATCCCTGCGCCCTACGACAATCTGCCACTACATGGCCTGGCTTACCGCAATGAGAATATCCCATAGCGGAAGTCTGCTTCTGCTTCTGCTGCTGCGGGTACGTCGGGGTCGAATGCTGAACCGACGTTACTGAGGCCGCCCGCCTCGGAGTTCCAATGGTCAATCCTCTAGCTGTCGGGGATGGAGCTGAAGATTGGTGCATCTGACTGTGGGACCGCTTCCTACCTCCGATCCTATCTACGATCCTCTGGAAGGTGTACTCATGTCTCCTAGCTGCTCTCAAGACTGCATCGAACATCTGGTGCTCGAACTGCTCCACTGCTAACAAGATCTCCAAATGCAGTCCCTGCTGGAACCGCTGGGCCCTATCAAACTCGGTCGCCACCAAGGTGGAGGCAAACCGACTGAGCCTAGAAAACTCCGATGCATAACCATCGACCGTTCTGCCTTCTTGCTTCAAGTTGGTAAATCTGGTCTGCAGGTCGTACCGAGCCACAGCCTCAAAGTACTTCGTCTGGAATCTCTCTCTAAACACTGTCCAAGCAATGGGTGCCACTAATCCTATGGCCTGCGCCGCCCACCAATTGCGAGCCAAGTCCAACAACTGCAGGCGTACCACCTCCACCTTCTCATTCTCGGGTGTCCTAGCTGCTTCCAGAATCACCTCGGTATTCTGAAGCCATGCATCCGCGGCAATCGCATCCTCGGTGCCGTCGAAGAAAGGAGGGTTCAATCGCTTGAAGCTGTTGGCCGCCTGGTTCCCTGGATGTCCGCCTCGGGTCAAAGCATCTTGAACTGTCTGGTGCAGGGCGTCGCTTCGACGATCCTGGGAAGCTATCAAGGTTCTGATGAGGCCTACTAAGGTACCATCGTCTGGCTCTGTGGGCTGGACGGGCTGAACTGGTGACTCTCCTCCAATAGGCACAACTCTGGAGGCTACTCCGGAATGCTGGGCTTGATCTCCGGGTTGCTGCTGATCCACGGGACGTGCTCCACCTCGTCGATCGGTAGGACCAGGTACAGTGCCGCTGAAGAAGACGACACAGGGAACAATAAGGAAAGGACCAGGATAGATCAATGATATAAGCGCAGGATCAGGGCAAGAATTTCATGGATTTGAAAATACGGGCGGAGATCAAGGGCGAATACTGATTGAGACATCTATTCGGTAAACCCTCGCATTTCTTGATTGACAAGACCTGCATGGGCCACCACTTAAACCATGTCACGCCCCAGAACCAGAATACTGGAGAGCGGGGGCAGACATAGCCAGCTACGTATATTGAAATAGAATACATCTCAACTATACGGTCACGGCTGTCTAGATATGAGGGTTTACTACAAGCCAACAGTCTCTTAAGGTCAAGCCTATTGTCTCAATCCCAAGCAAGTAATAATTACAAGATGTATGATCATTAAATATACAATAAAAGGCGTCCCAAATATTATATATCAGCAGATCATGAAGCTAGTCGTACAAAATGTTAGGACTAGCAAGAGTTTAAGTCATACATGATCAACCCTAGGATTCGTTAATCATGTTTACAGCCTGTAGGCAGACAGTAAGTAAAAAGTGCATCGAGCTAACAGGTGCTCGTCGGCTAAATGCCTCAAAAGAATAACTTTACAATAGAGTGAGCGAAACAAAATAGAAAACCCACTCGTAGCCCGGGTTCCTTCTAGTCGCCACCATCGGGCTGGAAGCTTGGTAGATCCTCGGGAGCTGCTCCAAAATCTGGCCACACAAAACCAGCTGGGTCAACCCCAGAAAGAGCAAGTGCCACAAGGGGGCCACGAAATAAGAACAAAAGCCAGCAATCAGCACAGAAAAATCTAATATTAAAACTAAAATTACGAAAACATGTCAGGAGGATATACGACGAGATAACCATGGAACTATTCCGATAGCCAGGTTACAACCCGTAAACCAAACAAGGACCGGGGTTGTAACCCTTCATCTGAACAGAGCTTGGTTTCCCACCATTTATCGGCAAGTTAAATAATGTAAGTAATCAAGACAGAAAGCAATCTGTACTAGATCAAGACATGCCCAGACTGGTTATACTTCATTCAATCAATCATGGCCAAGCAGATACTACGGCTTACTACTTTAACTAACTAGGGTTATCACAGGCCTAATTACTAACAAGATGCAGTGAGATCGTTCCACAGCCACAAGCCCTGCAGACCATCCAGGCTACCCAGGACGAAAGATTAGGGTTGAATTCAGGTGGGTACATCGCCCAGGAGACAAATATACCCTTAGGTGACTTAGAGGGTGCAACACTCGACAGTGCGCTGGAAATGTGCCCTACTCGACGGTAGGCTACAGATCCCAAGAGCGCCCAGGTAACGGGATTGCCTGTAGCTGTGTCATCTCTTCATGACTACTGAGTTATTCTAGTTATTAACCTTAATCCATTTTAGTAGGGGCTCCTGACCGTGGTACTCAGGAGTCCCATCCTAGACATGATGCAAGACAGGACAAGTGGATTAACAAGCAAGCAAGAAAGAACCACCCACGGTGTCAAGACAGGTCAAGTTAAGTTATCAAGTTATGTCAAGTTAGGAGTGTGCCGCCACGGGCCACTATCAAGTCAGGTTGGTCACGTCAGGAGTGCACCACTACGGGTCACTGTCGTGTTATGTAAGTTCCTTACCATACCAAGCCATGTACAATAGTCATTCCAAACATATTAAGTAAAATCAAGTTCATGACAAAAGGCGTGAGGATATAAAATGGAAGTAAAATATCTAATAAAATATCAAAATACGGGGTTATAGAAGAGCCAAGCTTAAAGAAATAAAACCAAAACTCCAAGAGTCGGTGGACTAAGCAAGGGGTCAAGGGGCAGCATACGTGCAAAAGCACGCATGCAAGGCTCACTCAAGTCTGCGTACCAAGGCACCCTCAAGTGAGCAGTGTACGTGAGAAGTCACGCACACTCAAGGGGCAGCGTATGTGAAAAGTCACGCACACACAAGGGAGCAGTGTACGTGAAAGTCACGTACGCTACAGGGAGCAGTGTGTGAAAGTCACGCACGCTCAAGGGAGCAGTGTGTGAAAGTCACGCACGCTCAAGGGAGCAGTGTGTGAAAGTCACGCACGCTCACGGAGACACGCTTCCAACAGGAAGCGTACTCAAGCCTGCGTATGCAGCACTAAAGAGCGCGCGTAGCTCAGTGTACGTAGCTAAACAGCTCTGCCCACTGCTCACTGTCTTCTCCAAACAGCAAGAACACATGGCTGAAACCAAAACTTCAAAAGTTCATAACTTGGCCATCCGAACTCCAAATTTAAATTTCCAAGGCTCCAACTGGAGTGAAACTGAAAGCTCTTCCATATGGAAACATCAGAACTCAAGGAAAACCAACCAAAAAGGATCAAAACATGCAAAATCTGAAAATAGCAATAACTTAGATCTACATCAACAGAGACTCCAAATCATAAAAACCCAAGAACTAATATTGATCTCCATGTCCTAAACTAGCAAATGGACAAAAAAAAAGAGGGTCCTCATGTAGTGGCAAGATGCACTTGCCTAGGTTTAGGAGAGTTGTGGAGGAAGGAGAAGAAGAAGAAGAAGGAAATTAATGGTGTTTATGAGGAGAGAGAGAGTGGTAGGTGGGGATTATAAAGAGGGGAAGATGTGGTGTATTAAGGGTATAGCATAGGGCTAGGGTGATCCAATGCACAAAACCGAACCAAACCGAACCAACCCAATCCAATCCAAATAAAACCGAACCATGCCAAAACCCAAATACGAGAAATACCGAAATTCCACAAGTTGAGAAAAATAAAAATACATGCCAAAAATCCAGGTACGAGTATAAATACGAAATACGGGAAATACGGGAAATGAGGGTGACAGATAGTGCGACAGAATTCTGCTTCTTGCTAAACCAAGAGACTAAAGCCTTTCCTAATAAATGACACGTACCGCTCGTACTTTTACGGTCGACCTTGCATCCGGCGAAATCAGCATCAGAGTAACCAATGAGGTCAAATGATGTTGACTTGGGATACCATAGGCCCACTGTAACCGTACCCTTAAGGTATCGAAAGATACGCTTAACAGCAGGCATGTGTGATTCCTTAGGATTTGCTTGATATCTAGCACACAGGCAAACGCTAAATATAATATCAGGGCGACTAATCAGTTAAATAGAGTAGACTGCCTATCATACCTCGATACTTACGTTGGTCCACGGGTTTGTCGCTTTCATCTGGTTCTAGTTTAGTTGTAGTAGCCATTGGAGTGCTGCTTGGTTTGACGTTGTCAAGGTCGAATTTCTTCAGCATGTCCTTTGTATACTTCGACTGACAGATAAAAGTTCCATTTAACATTTGTTTGACTTGCAGTCCAAGAAAGTAGTTGAGCACCCCCATCATGCTCATCTCAAACTCGATCTGCATACACTTGGCAAAATCTTGACAGAGGGTTTCATCAGTAGAACCAAATATAATATCATCTACGTATATTTGGACTAAGAGAATAGTGTCTTTAAAAGATTTTATAAAAAGTGTGGTGTCAATTTTCCCTTTAGAAAAACCTTTCTCAAGCAAGAAATTGCTTAGCCGTTCATACCAAGCTCTAGGGGCTTGTTTGAGGCCATATAGCGCTTTCTTCACCTTGAAAACATGGTCGAGAAATTTGTGATTTTCAAAGCCAGGAGGTTGTTTCACATAAACTTCCTCCTTAATAAATCCATTCAAGAAAGCACTTTTAACATCCATTTGAAATAATTTGAAAATTTGAAAATTTGCAAATGCACAAAGCATCCAAATGGATTCCAATCTAGCAACAGGAGCATATGTCTCATCGTAGTCGATACCTTTCTCTTGGTTGTATCCTTGGGCTACTAGACAAGCTTTGTTGCGTGTGACTGAACCATCTTCATTTACTTTGTTTCTAAAAACCCATTTAGTACCAATGATCGAGTAATTAGCCGGTCTAGGAACGAGTTCCCATACTTGGCTCCTCTCGAATTGGTTAAGTTCCTCTTGCATAGCAGAAATCCAAAATTCATCATTAAAAGCTTCTAAAATATTTTTTGGCTTAATTTGTGAAATAAAGGCAGTTCTAGCAATAGAGTCTCTTAATGATGATCTAGTAGTTACTCCACGTGAAACCTCACATATTACTAAATTTTTTGGATGTGACGGCTTGAAAGAGAATTTCTTTGGCAAGCCCTCCAGAGAATTGATTTCGGTTGTGGTATTCATTGGAGTAGAAGTAGATGGCTCAACATCATCATCAAGAGTAGCTACTGCACTGTTATCTTCATCAAAAGTTACATTTGTAGACTCTTCCATAATTAATGAACGTTTGTTAAATACTCTATATCCCTTGCTCTTGGCAGCATAGCCAAGGAAAATACCATCGTCAACTTTGGCATCAAATTTGCCTAAGTTGTCTTTGGTGTTAAGGATAAAACATCTACAACCAAAAACTCTAAAATAAGAAATATTTGGGGTTCTCCCAAACCAAAGCTCATAGGGTATTTTCTTCGTAATAGGATGAATAAGCACCCTATTTAAAATATGGCAGGCTGTACTGACAGCTTCAGCCCAAAAGTATTTCGAAAGTGAAAACTTGTTCAACATGACTCTAGCCATATCGCCAAGAGTCCTATTCTTCTGCTCAACAATACCATTTTGTTGAGGAGTTGTTGGACAAGAAAACTCATGATCAAAACCATTAGAATCACAAAACTTTTCAAAATCTGTATTTTCGAATTCGCCTCCATGCACTTCAGATTCGAGTAATCATGTAGCCTTTTTCATTTTGAACTTTTTTTACAAAAATCTTGAAAACCGAAATAGCATCAAAAGAAAACCCATGTAAATCTAGAAAAATTATCAACACTGACAAAAGCGTAGAGTTTTCCACCAAGACTGGCTACTCTACTAGGGCCAAATAAATCCATATGAAGTAATTGCAAGGGTCTAGTAGTGCTTACAGAGTTTATGGAATGAAAAGAGGACTTGGTTGCCTTATTCAATTCATATTCGGCACATACTGTGTCCTTTTTGAATGTGATATCGGGCAAGCCTCTAACTAGCTTCTTAGTCGATAGCCTGGATATAGTATCCATGTTGGCATGACCAAGACGTTGGTGCCATAGTAATCTTTCATCCTTATGAGCATATAGGCATCTACCTGCATTGTTAGTATCTCTAGACAAATAAAAAATATAAATACTATCCTCTCTTATCCCTTCAAAAGCGATGTCTTCTGTTGACCTATCATAAATAAAGCATTTATTTTGTCCAAAGTTAATGTCATATCCATGGTCAGCAAGATGACTATTGCTGAGCAGGTTATGATTTAACTCGGTCACTAGGCAGACATCCTTTATTATGGGAGAGGAAGGATGACCAATAATACCATTACCTATAATATACCCTTTTAGGTTGTTACTAAAGGATACGTATCCTTCTCTCTTCATCGATAGTGATGCGAAAAGATTTACGTCTCCCGTCATATGCTGCGAGCATCCACTATCGAGAATCCACTTACTCTTAGTTGAGGAGGGAAGGTCCGCCTACATCAAGAGTAGATGTGACCTTTGGTACCTAAGTTCTCGAGGGTCCTAAAAACTTAGTTTTCGGAAACCATGCATATATCTTTCTATCTACCAATCTTCTACTTCTACATTGTGGTAAAATATGTCAATATAATCCATAATAAGTACATATAGCATTCCTATTTATGTTAGGAGCATGTTGATGATGTCTATAAGTAGAGTGATGAGGAGTAGCATGATGATATGTAGAGCTAGCATGGTGATGATGACTATATATAGAGTGATGTGGAGTGGCATGGTGATATTGTCTATATGGAATAGCATGGTAATGATGTCTATATGGAGAGTGATGGTGATTTTGTTTTTGTGCAACATGGTGATGATTGTATCTATGTGTAGCATGATGATTCTGTGACATATGAGAATTATTTCTACGTGTATGTGGTTTGTGTGCATTGTGAAAGTGTGTGTATATGTATGCATGATTACGTGCTGCAGGTGAATGACGTGGGTGACAAGTATGAGTAGTGTCATGCTTTATGTGTGTCTCATGTGATTGGGTTTGAGGTTGAGCAACTTGTTTTCCCAATTTAGTCTCTAATTTCTTAGAGACAGCCTGCAGTTCAGTAATCTTAACATTCAAACCATATATCTTAGTAATAGAAATCTTGTGTCTACTCCTTTCTTCAGCAAGTTCCGTGTTGAGTGTTATCATTTCTTGTGTTTGTTGTTCAATACGTGCTTCGGCATCATGTAGGCTTATTTTAAGCTTAGATATCTCATTTGTGACTTTCGTGGGTGAAGTGTCTCTAATGTTATCAAACAATAAGGAAAGTCTTTGAATTTCAACTTCATGACTTCTGATCTTTTTTTTGGCATGTTTATATTTACCAATGACCTTTTTATGATCATCAAGTAAATCGGTAAAAGCATCGCCAAGTTCATCAAAAGTGAAGTCATCAAGAGTTTCGTTTGATACCTTGTTGGACGTTGCCATTAGGCACACATTTGTCGTGTCTTGAGGAGAGTCCTTTTCTTCCTTGGAGTCACTAGCTTCGCTTTCATGCCAAATGCTTGTGTTGGCATATTTCTTTGAGGAAGTCTTCTTGTATGGTTTCTCATAACGGTTGCTCTTCTTTAAGAATGGACAGTCTTTTCGGACATGTTCCGTCTTCTTACAACCGTAGCAAGTTGGCTCTTCTTCGTCGTCTTCTTGTGATTCCTTCTTTTTTCGGTTGAAGCGAAGGAATTTCTTGAAATTGCGGACAAGGAGAGCTTGATCATCACCTTCCGAGTTGTCGCCATCCGTCTCTTCGGGGTTAGCCCTCCGTCGGTGAGCTTTGAGTGCGATCTCCTTAGCCTTAGGAACAGGCTCTTCGAAGCCTTTGAGGTCAAGCTCATGAGTCATCAGCTTTCCCATCAAAGTCTCCATGGACATAGTTGTGAGATCATTTTCTTCTATGATGGCTATCACCTTAGGGTTCCAAATCTTTGGTAGCCCCCTAAGTAGCTTACGAATCTTCTCGTGATTTGTATATTATTTGTCGAGCGAAGATAGGGGATTGATGATGTCGAGGAATCTTGTGAACATTTGCATGATCGTCTCATTTTGCTTCATCTTGAAAGCCTCATATTCTTGAGTGAGACGGCTTATCTTTGATTCCTTGACTTGGGTGGTTCCTTCATGCGTCACTTCTAGAAGTCTCCAAACTTCGTGAGAGGTGGTACATGTTGAGACCCTGTTGAACTCATTCCAGTCTATAGCACAGAATAAAGCATTAATAGCTCTCGCGTCTAGACTTGCCTGTTTCTTCTCCTCGTCAGAATATTTGTCATGTGATTTCTCAACGAGATCACCATTGACAACTATCCTGGTGGGCTTTTTGTAACCATCGGTGACGATGGTCCACAGGTCGAAGTCTAGCGACTTGAGATAAAAGCTCATCCTTGTTTTCCAATAGGTGTAGTTAGTTCCATCAAATATAGGAGGCCTATGAGTGGACAGCCCTTCACCGTGATTGGAAATTATGGATTGTATGGTTGCCATGGATCAGCTCTAGGATGTTAGTCCTTGTAGAGAGAACAGAGCTATGAAACCAATTAAAGAACAGATGGCAACTCTAGAGGGGGGTGAATAGAGTTTATAACGATAATAGCCAATTAAAAATTAAACTCTTTCACAAGCTGACAGTAATCAGAGTAAATGCGGAAATAAATAAGGAGCAAGAAAGCATATGCAAACACAGCCGAATTTTAACCTGGTTTCCCTCGTGGAGGACTAGTCCAGGCCTGAGAACTCTAGCTGAGGATTAAATCTACAATTTGTGAAATAGTAGTTACACCCCGTGCCTTTTCTTCAGCAGAGCATGTCAACTTCTTACAAAGATCGCAGTGGCGATGCTTGGAATTTTCCAAGCGACTTCTTGAACTCTTGCACAAACTCCTAACTGAAAAATGCTGAGCACTTGAGGCTTAGGGAGCTTGTGGCTAGTAGATGAAGAAGGGTATTGCTTGTACTGAGCATTAGAGAGAAGAGAAGAGAAGATTGGATGATATAAAATGAGAGAATTTATGGCCTATTTATAGGATACCAGGTAGGCAGAATTCGGTCAGAATTCTGGTTGGATCATTCAAAAATTTGGCCGTTGGACAACTTGCAACCAGCCAACCCTAAAAAATAGGGTACTGATTTTTAGGGGACAGAGTTCGGCCCGAACTCTGTGTGGAGGCAGAGTTTGGCCCGAACTCTATCTCCAGAGCACAAAATGGGTCATTGGTCCAATGGGCTTATTTGGATGTGTGTGGAGCTTTTGGATTTTGGGTAGGGTATAGGTTAAGTCTCAGATGCTCAGCACAACTCAGCTTACATAAGTCTAGACTCAATAAAATTATAAAATACAGACTCAAAAATGACTTATATTGCAAAACTGAGCTGTCGTCTGACTTGTGCTGGATGTAGTCTTCATGTGTCGTATTGAATTATTACAAGTATTATTTAGTCAATTCTATCAATATTTGGTTGACTGTGACTTTGTGTCAACACTAGAACTCCCCAACAAAATGGTGTTGTGGAGATGAAGAATTGGACTCTTTGTGATATGGCTAGAGTCATGTTAAATCAATTCTCTTTTTCGAAATACTTTTGGGCTGAAGCTGTCAGTACAGCATGCCATGTCATGAATAGGGTATTGATTCGAACTATTTTGAAGAAAACTCCCTATGGACTTTGGTTTGGTAAAACACCAACTATTTCTTATTTTCGAGTATCTGGTTGTCGCTGATTTATCCTTAATACCAAAGACAACTTAAGCAAATTTGATGCCCAAGCTGACGAAGGTATTTTTCTTGGTTATGCTATCAAGAGTAAAGGATACATAGTGTTCAACAAACACTCTATGATTGTTAAAGAATCTGCTAATGTAACCTTTAATGAGAATAATAGTACAGCTGCTCTTCCCGGTGACGATGATAACATACACATCAGACCACCAACTTCTACACCTGTAGATACAACACCTGTAACCAGTTCTCTAGAAGGCTTACCAAAGAAGTTTCATTTTACACCATTGCATCTGGAAAACTTGGTAATAGGTGAGGTATCAAAAGGAGTAAGTACTCGATCATCTGTTAAAGACACTATAGCTAGCACTATATTTATTTCTCAAATAGAAACCAAAAATATTTTAGAAGCTTTCTCTAATAAATTTTGGATATCGACAATGTAAGAAGAACTTAACCAGCACGAAAGAAATCAAGTTTGGGAACTTGTTCCTAAACTTGTTGATCATTCGATCATCGGTACTAAATAGGTTTTTTATAACAAAGTCAATGAGGACGGTTCAGTCACAAGTAACAAAGCCCATCTCGTAGCTCAAGGATACAACCAAGAGGAAGGTATCGACTACGATAAGACGTACGCTTATGTTACACGACTAGAATCAATCTGCATGCTTTGTGCATTTGCAAATTTTAAAAATTTCAAACTTTTTAAAATGGATGTCAAAAGTGCTTTTCTTAATGTCTTTATTATAGAAGAAGTGTTTGTAAAGCAACCTCTGGGTTTTGAAAATCACAAATTTTTCGATCATGTTTTTAAACTTAAGAAATCTCTCGATGGCCTCAAACAAGTGCTTCGAGCTTGGTATCAACTCCTTAGCACTTTCTTACATGATAAAGGTTTTTCAATAGGGAAAATTGACACGACACTTTTTACAAAATCTTTTGATGATACCATCCTCTTAGTACAAATTTATGTGGATGACGTCATATTTGGGTCTACTAATGAGCTCTTATGCCTAAATTTTGCCAAGTGTATACAGAATGAGTTTGAGATGAGCATGATGGGTGAGCTCAACTACTTCCTTGGACTACAAGTCAAACAATACTCATAAGGCATCGTTATCAGCCAATCAAAGTATACAAAGGATAAAGAAGTTTGATCTTGACAACATCAAACCAATCAGTACTTCTATGGCTAGTACAACAAAACTAGAACCTGATGAAAGCAGCAAACCTGTTGATCAACGTAAGTATCGAGTTATAATTGGTAGTCTACTTTATTTAACTTCTAGTCGTCCTAATATCATATTTAGTGTTTGCTTTGTGCTTGATATCAAGCTAACCCTATGGAATCACACATGACCGCGGTTAAGCGTATCTTTCGATATCTTAAAGGAACTATTACGGTGGGCTTGTGGTATCCCAAAACTACTTCCTTTAACTTAATCTGATATTCTGATGCCGATTTTGCGGGTTGCAAAGTCGACCGTAAGAGCACCAGCGGCACGTGTCATTTATTAGGTAAGACTTTAGTCTCTTGGTTTAGCAAGAAGCAGAAATCTGTAGCACTATCCACAACGGAAGATGAATACATCGCTACTATCCCAAACTGGATCATAGTCAACATAATTTAGAGAATTAACAAAACAATATTTGACATGATCCAATAAGACACATTGAGCTCAAAGTCAAAAACATCTTCTACAACATATCAAGCTTAAGACCGACATCATCAACAATTTGATCATTGTAAGTGTACTTGTACTGAATCTGTACTTTTCATTTTATTGAGTCTAGGAACATGTACGTTGAGTCGTACTGAGCTATCTCGAACCTAGACTTCACTATCCAATCTCCACCATCTAAAATAAGATAATTACCAAACCAAACCAATCCTCCCATAGCCTATTGCATGTTTTGGCGTCATAGAAATCGAATACAGGTCGAACTCTGCCCCAAGCAGAGTTTGGACCAATCTGCCTCCTAAAAATTAGGATGCTAATTTTTAGGACTTGCTTGATACTAGCTGTCCAACGTTCAAAATTTTGAATTCTTCGGACAAAATTCTGGCCGAATTATGCCTCCTCAGACTAGTATATAAATAGAACTTGAACTCTCTTATTTCAAATCATCTCTCACCTTCTAATATTCAAGATTTCTAAGCTCTACTACTCCAACCCCACTCTTCCATATCTTCTAAGACACAACTCTCCTTAGCCCAAGGTGCTCAGTGCGATAACAACTAGAAGCTGTATGCAAGAGTGAAAGAAAAGTCACTTGGACAATTCCATGTTTTGCCTCTGCAAAGTTGTAAGAAGTTGGCATGCTCTTCTTAGTAAAGGCACGTGTTGTACCCTATTTCAAAAATAGTGGATTTCAACCCTGAGTGAGAGTTCTCAGGCCTGGACTAGTTCTCCATGATGGAAACCATGTTAAATTGCTGTGTTTGCGTATGCTCTTCTGATCTCTATTTATTTTCGCATTACTCTCTGATTACTTACTCTCTTGGTAGTTGACATCTCGACTTGATATAGAGTTGCTTTTTTAATTGGTTATTATTGACACAAACTCTATTCACCCCCCTCTTGACTTGCCTATACGTAACTTCACATATAACCTCTGAGTAAGGAAAATTTTACCTCAAAATATCGTGTTTACCATATCCATATAACCTCTGAGAAAAACACCCTATCTCCAGCGGAGTAATCTCCATCCCCTCACATCATACTACCTCTGAGGAAATTTTCATTATTGCACAAGAATGTTCACAACAAATGGAGAAGCAAGGAAGCAAAGCTAAAGTTTTTCATTCATAAAATGGAAAGGGTTTTCTTTCTTTGCTACAAAAGGGTCACTCGAAAAGCAGAGATAAAATGACAATAAAAATATCTGCATTAGGACGAGCGATGTAGGAGTACTTCTAGTCGACTCCACAAAAGAGTAACTTGGGGCCTAACGAAGTCTTTGGCTCAATGCCCTGCCTCCTGTCGTCGAGCGGCCTCATCCTCGAGCTGGGACAAGTTCTGGCGTACAAGGAATAACTCGACTTGACGAACGCCAACACTTTCCCTCTCTCGAGCCAGGGTCTCGGATCATTGGAGAAGGACCTCTTGCTGGTCCCTTGACTTATCCAACTCACTCACGACGAGGGCCAATGTCTCTTCTAACAGCCGAATCTGCTCTCGGAGGGTCTCACACTGTATTTCTAAGGCTATGCGAGGGCAGACCTAAACCTCTTCGACATCGGTCACTTCTTCAATATCGGCTTCAATCTCGTAAGCCTGTCAGTTAGAGCCTGACATCTCTGCTCGTGTTAGGAAAATTCAGAAGCCATTTTCTCTAGTTTTGCAGCCGCTAGGGACGAAAAATCGCACTCAAGATTTTTAAGCTCCGAGATAGTGGCTTCTAATTCTGCAAGGAGAGCCTCTATCGCGTCCACCTTCGCCTCATACCCGAAATAGTCACGTAATGCCACCAGTTGGGCCACTATGGCAGACCGAGCCTATCTAAGCGATTGGTTGTCCCATAAGACGTACTCTATGCGCGCTTCAAGGCACGACAAACGGTGCCTAGAATAATTTTGGCATAATACGTATTGTCGGCCAAACCCATTGGGGACAGCGGAGATGCCGCGACATAAGGTCCTGGAGCAGCCGCGGCAGCCAATACGTATCTAGGTATTGCAGCGGGAGCAAGTGGTGCCTTGACTGGACGGAGGCCGACGAGGGTACAAAGATGGTGTGAGCCAATGTTGTCTGAGGCATAGCCAGCTTCAACAGGCTCCCACGCCGGTTCTTTCGTGACTGAAGCCGTGTGAACTGTCGCTTGAACAGTCTCAGTAACCGACTTCTCGACGGTCGTTGCGACCAACTCCTCGGCGGTCTTCTTAACCGATGCTTCGACAGCCGACTCGCTAACGGTCTTCTCGACCAAGCCTATAACTGTTGGCTCGAGGGTAGCCTCTTCGAGCAATTCTGTAGTTACTATATTAAAGGGCTCTTTAACAATTGATTCCTCAATAGTCTTCTCGACCGATTCTTCTCCAGTTCCCTAGGCCAGGCTTTTAATAGTTTCATCGCCAGGCTCATCAATTGCACCATCGATCACCACCTTAGTAGCCACTTCGGCGGGAACCTTAGTAATTGGCTTGTCAGCAGCCGCATCAACTTGTTCTGCATTAGCCTCCTCGGTCGGTTCTTCGAGGACCATGTCATCTAACTCCTCAAATGCCTCCTCGGTAGTTTAAAGAATGACCCCATCGACCAACTGTTCCATAGTCATTTTTATCGGGCATTTAACAGCTCGGTAGGTCAATGCTTCGATAGCCTTTGCTGTCAACCCTTTCAGGGAATCTTCGACCAACCATTGGAATGAATCCCTGGGATTTGCCAAAGATAGCTCCTCGACCGAGTGAGCTTTCTCGTTGCCCAGTGCGTCGGGATTATCCTAAACCCTTTCTTCGACACGGGGCGGAGGTACGGTTGAAGGATCCCGGGTAATACCTTAAGTATCCACGACCATCGGGCCCGTCACGGGTATAGACTCTGGAATCCCATCCTCTGCTATAGTCTACTCCTCGATCCTTAGAACTTGAGACACCTCTGGGGTAGGTTCCTCGAAAAGTTTTCTGAGTATTTTTGACCATGTGGACCTTGTATTTTTCTTCGCCTACACAAACAAAGCAGTGATAAGCAGAAAAGTATGAAATCAAAGCCCAAAGAGAAAACACTAAGTTATACCTGTAAAGGAGGTTCAACAGGCAGAGCGCTCTGTTCCAGCAAAGACTGTCGGGAGGGCTCACCCTTGAAGGAACATGATGCTTCAATAGATTACACAGGGGTGCTTCCTCCTTTCATTCTTCCTGTGATGAACTGGAGCCGTCTGTCGTTCTACTTCTCAACGATGCAAGCCCTTGAAGATGCTTTGAGGCTAATAGACATGTTTCGAACTTCATCGCCTTGAGTAAGCTTCACTCTCGATCGTAGTCTGGTGAGAAGTTGTTTGTAATACAGTAAAACTTTACGACAGAATATAAGACGCAAGTCTCTTCATGCATCGAGGGGATCATAAACTTTGTTCTATCACATTTGGCATTATAATAGCACCATGCCCGGGCTGCCATCCATTAGACTTCCTTCGTAACCTTGGCGGGAGCTCGGGTTATCCATCTTAGTCTGGCTATAACCGAACTAACGCACAAATCGTCTCGGCAGATATTGATCCAGGTACACCCGGTTCTGGTTTTGATACACCAAATAGGAAGGACGGATGGACTGCAACTAGTAGAAAGTATCGAGAGTTAAATCACTATCCACTACCACGTCATCTATAAGGTTACCCTTGTACGTAGGAGAAACCCTATTGAAATCATAGCCGTCTAAACGGCCCAATATCTACCTACAGACAGGGATGCCCAGATGGAGCCATTTCGTTCGATGATAGTTATGCAACATTGCGTTCCCTTCCTCGAAACCATCAAGAGTGCTGAGGACTATCAAACTGGGGCAATGTAATGCCAACCAACCCATCAAGAAATGATAGGGAGTTCAACCATAGGGAATTCATTGTCTCCCCCGCGACACTCGATATCCTCTTTGAGATCTCCCACAAACTATACAAAATATCACACACCTAGCCGGTAGCAAATACCCTACTTTAGCCATCAGTCTTCTACCTCGTCAGCAGTATATGACCAGTACGTGGTGAAATGAACCGTCCCAGGCTTCGATGGATGCTTTGTGAAGATATAATCTATAGGAACGAAATCGTAAAGCAGAATACTCTAGAGGGGGGTGAATAGAGTAGGCAGCGGAATATTGCTAAATAAAACTTTTTAGCAGTTAGATCACATATATATTAATAATCACAAAAATAAATGATAGTAATGAAAAGAGTGATCAGAAGGCAAATGCAAACACAGAGATTTATATTGGTTTCCCTCTTGTGAGGACTAGTCCAGTCGGAAGAACTCTAGCTTCCAGTTGAATCTACTATTGAAAAATCTCGCTAGTTTTCATACGAAGTCCTTACAACTTCTACAGACGCGAGCTTTGATACGAAGAACTCGACCAACTTCAATTGTGAAGAGTCAATCTTCAATCAAGCCTCTAATTACAATCGCTCTGAAACTTCTAGACCGCACCGTACTGGCAAATTGACTAGAGGATTGTAACTGGCCTGGGATTTGAAAATGGAAGCTTTTTAGAACTCTTTGGAAGAAATGTTAGCTTTATAAGAGAAGAGATTGAAAGTAAATTGGTATATTGAAATGATCGAAATCCTTCTCTATTTATAGTTTTTCTAAAGGCAGAACTCTGACAGAATTCAGGCAGAATTCGGACAGAACTCTTTGTAACCAACCGCAACTGAAGGGAGACCAAGTTCAAAATCAATCGTTCACATAACGTTCAACTTGGCCGAACTCTGGCCGAACTTTGGCCGAGTTCAGTCAGGGTTTGGTCAGTTGATTTTTGTGAAAAATTGTTTTGGCTTTTTAAAAATCCTTCAGAAGATTTTTGTAAAATAGATATTTTTCAAAAACATAGGTCATTTTAAATAGATAGGTCAGTTTTGAAAAATGATTTTGGATAGCCTATTTGCCCGTACGACTTGGTGTACAATGTATTCCTAGACTCAATAAAAATAAAAATTACATTGCTTTGAAAGAAATACATTCTTGAGTAGCAAACAGCTTCGATCTTGAACTGAGTAGATATCCATCTTTGATCAGCGTCCAAAACGTTGTTAGTATCTGGATTGATTCGTATATCGAGACAAAGTTTGAGCAATTATCAAAATCAGGTTTGACCATGACCAATCGGCCAACAATCTCCCCTATTTTGATAATTGACAAACCTTAACCGATATAACATCTTGGTTTTGATCAATTCAAAAAGTGTACCGAACGTACTGAGATAGAAAATGAAGAAAATTGTTCATAATCTGTATTCATGAAGATGTTAGATCTTATTTATCCCCCGTTGTCACTTAGCAAAATAATTGCAAAAGAGAAAGCTCTCCCGCAATTAAAGCATAAGTAACAATCAGTGAAGAAACACAAAAAAATATGAATAAAGACATTAGTGCTAACATTATTTCAACACAGGCATGGTATAAATATCATAGATAGAATAAGATAAACAAATATGGTATAAACAACACAGGCATTATATTTGTCATAGGCAGTTTATATGGAAGCATAAAGAAAGATAATGCTATAATAAAGCTAAAACAAATAAAGTGCTAAGCTGAATAATAAACTAAACTGAAACATATGCCAAACTGAGGCATAAAAACATATGTCTATCAAAGTCACAAATCATATCCAAAATAAAAGGTACTGATAATATCTTGGAATGTCGGAGCATTTCTAAGTAAACATAAGACAAAGTCAACAGTCTCAAAAAGTAACATATCAAAAGTCATCCTCATCCTCATCATCATTGGCTGCTGTGCCAGCATATCCAGATGGACCAGCTCCAGAAGTGCCAGCTCTAGAAGCATGTGGAGTAGCATGAGAAGTACGATACCAATCGTATGTATTCCCTGGCTGGAACAGAGAGTGGACCGCCTCATCGTCAATGCGGTAGCCAGATACAGAAGGATCTCGAGGAAGAGAGCTAGCAGAGTAATCTGTCTGTGCAAGTCTCAGATCGGCGAAGGAGTTGGCAATAGCCTGGAACCGAGTCACGTCACGAAACTCATGTTCCCTGGAAGTTTCAACGAAGAATGTCTGCAGATCTGATAGATATAGGTGAATACCCTCAAAAGTGATAGGATAAGACTGAGGAGGACCAAGTGTTGTGGGAATAGGTGCTGGTAGAGCAGGTGCAGAAGGTGGAGGAACAGTGGCAATGCTGCGACAGGAAAGCTTGAGGAACTTGGGCTCAAGGTCCAGAACACAAGTGGATAAGTCAATATCAAATCTCTGAATGATGCATAGGATGATCATCGTATAAGGGAGGTGGTGGTCTCTTCTGCGACATCTACCCATCATCTGAATGATAGTCTTAGGGCAGAAAAAGGAATCCCCTTAAGAATGTGATATAAAGCAGAAAGCTCGAGTCCAATTACATCATCTTTTGAAGTTGATTTTGTTGACACAAAGTCACAGTCAACCAAATATTGACTACATTGACCAAATAATATTTGTATTAATTCAATACGACACACGACGACTGCATTCAGTTCAAGACAGATGACAGCTCAGTCTCCGGCTCTCAGTGTGTTCTGGAGTCTGTATTTTATGATTTCATTGAGTCTAGATTTATGTACTCTGAGTCTTGCTGAGCTCTTGGAACTTAGTCTATAACCTACCCAAAATCCCAAGCTCCACTGAACCAAAAACTGCCCACTGGTCCCCTTAGAACCACTCTGTGCTCTGGAGACAGAGTTCGGGCCGAACTCTGCCTCCACACAGAGTTCGGGCCGAACTCTGTCCCCTAGAAATCAGGAACCCTAATTTTAGGGATAGCTGGTTGCTAGCTGTCCAACGGCCAAATTTTTGAATTTTCCTATCCGAATTCTGGCCGAATTCTGCCTATAAAAACACTATAAATAGGGCATGAATTCTCTCATTTCAAATCACTCAATCTTCTCTTCTCTTCTCTCTTATAAGCTCAATAAGCCATACCCTTCCCATCTACTAGCCACAAGCCTCCTAAGTCTCGAGTGCTCAGCATCTCTCAGTTAGGATTCTTGTGCAAGAGTTGAAGAAGTCGCTTGGACAATTCCAAGCAAATCGCCACTGCGATCCTCTGTTAGAAGTTGACGTGCTCTTCTGAAGAAAAGGCACGGGTTGTAAACTACTATTTCACAAATAGTGGATTTAATCCTGAGCTAGAGTTTTCAGGCCTGGACTAGTCCTCCACGAGGGAAACCAGGTTAAAATCGCTGTGTTTGCGTATGCTCTTTTGCTCTTTATTTATTTTCCGCACTTTACTCTGATTATTGATTGTTGGTGAAAGAGTTATTTTTTAATTGGCTATTTTTCTATATAAACTCTATTCACCCCCCTCTAGAGTTGCCAAACTGTTCTTCAATTGGTATCAGAGCTCTGTTCTCTTTACAAGGATTAACATCCTAAGAGCTGATCCATGGCAACCACACAATCCTTGATTTCCAATCATGGTGAAGGTCAGTCCACTCATAGGCCTCCCCTATTTGATGGAACTAACTACACATATTGGAAAACAAGGATGAGCTTCTATCTTAAGTCTCTAGACTTTGACCTGTAGACTGTCGTCACTGACGGTTACAAAAAGCCCGCCAGGATAGTTGTCGATGGTGACCTCATTGAGAAACCACACGACAAATATTCTGTCGAGGAGAAGAAACAGGCAAGTCTAGACGCTAGGGCTATTAATGCTTTATTCTGTGCTATAGACAGGAATGAGTTCAACAGGGTTTCTACTTGCACCACTGCTCATGAAGTATGGAGACTTCTAGAAGTGACGCATGAAGGAACCACACAGGTCAAGGAATCTAAAATAAGCCGTCTCACTCAAGAATACGAAGCCTTCAAGATGAAGCCAAGTGAGACGATCACTCAAATGATCACAAGATTCCTCGACATCATCAATCCTCTATCTTCGCTCGGAAAGCAGTACTCAAACCACGAGAAGATTCGTAAGCTGCTCAGAGGGCTACCAAAGATTTGGAACCCTAAGGTGACAGCCATCATAGAAGGAAACGATCTCACAACAATGTCAATGGAGACCTTGATGGGTAAGCTTATGACTCACGAGCTTGACCTCAAGGACTTCGAAGAGCCTGCTCCGAAGACCAGGGAGATCGCACTCAAAGCTCATCAACGAAGAGCTAATCATGATGAGACCGAAGAAGATAATTCGGATGATGAAGAACAAGCTCTCATGGTTCGCAACTTCAAGAAATTCCTTCGCTTCAATCGAAGGAAGAAGGAATCTCAAGAAGACGATGAAGAAGAACCAACTTGTTACGGTTGCAAGAAAACTGGACATGTCCGAAAAGACTGCCCATTCCTGAAGAAGAGCAACCGCTATGAGAAGCCATACAAAAAGAACTCATCAAAGAAATATGCCAACACAGGCATCTGGCATAAAAGTGAAGCAAGTGACTCTGAGGAAGAAAAGGACTCTCCTCAAGATACAGCAAATGTGTGCCTGATGGCAACTTCTAACAAGGTATCTAACGAAACTCTGGATGACTTCTCTTTTGATGAACTTGGCGATGCTTTCACTGATTTACTCGATGATCATAAAAAGGTCATCGGTAAATATAAACATGCCAAGGACAAAATCAAAAGTCTAGAAGATGAGATACAAAGAATTTCCTTACTTCTTGATAATGTTAGAGACACATCACCCACTAATGACGCTGATGAAGTATCCAAGCTCAAATTAAGCTTGCATGATGCTGAAGCACGTATTGAGCAACAAACTCAAGAAATCACTACACTCAACACGTTGCTTGCTGAAGAAAAGAGTAGACACAAGATTTCCATGACTAAGATATATGGCTTAAATATTAAGGTTACTGAACTGCAAGCTGTTACTAAAAGATTAGAAACCAAATTGGGTAAACAGGTTATTCAACCTCAAACCCAATCACATGGGCACAACACCACTCATGCTAGTCAACCAAGTCATTCTCATGCAGCACATAACCATGCATTCATATACACAAACTTTCACAAACCACGTGCACGTAAGAACAATTCTCACTCAGTACACGAGCATCATGCTCAAAGACACAATCAACAGCACTTCACACATAAAAATCATCATGTCATGCCATATAGACAAGATCATCATGCAATGCCATATAGACAAGGTCCTCATATACCATATAGACAAAATCGTCATGTCATGCCATATAGACAAAATCATCATGCCATGCCATCTAGACAATATCAGCATGTCACTCATCATAGACAATACCATCATTCTATGCCTCAAAGACACCATCACCATGCCACTTATTCCATGCATAATCATCCTCACCATGCTAACTCTTCACATCATGTCCATCCTCATCCTGTTGCTTATAAATATCATTCTCATACTCCTAGTATAAACAAGAATGCTATCTGTACTTATTGTGGATTACATGGACACATCTCACCACAGTGCAGAGTTAGAAGACTTGTAGATAAAAGGATATATGCTTGGTTCCCAAAGACTAACTTTTCAGGACCCTCAAGAACTCGGGTACCAAAGGTCACATCTACTCTTGATGTAGGTGGACCTTCCCTCCTCAACTGAAAGTAAGTGGATTCTCGATAGTGGATGCTCGCGACATATGACGGGAGACGCAAACCTTTTTGCATCACTATCGATGAAGAGAGAAGGATACGTATCCTTCGGTAACAATCTCAAAGGGCACATTATAGGTAATGGTATCATTGGTCATCCTCCCTCTCCTGTAATAAAGGATGTCTGCCTAGTGACCGAGTTAAAGCATAACCTGCTCAGCATTAGTCATCTTGCTGATCATGGATATGACATTAACTTTGGACAAAACAGTTGCTACATCTATGATAGGTCAACAGGAGACATTGCTTTTGAAGGAAAAAGAGAGGATAACATCTATATTTTCTATCTTTCTATAAATACTAACAATGCAGGTAGATGTTTATATGCCCACAAAGACGAACGACTACTTTGGCACCAGCGTCTTGGTCACGCCAACATGGATGCTATATCCAGGCTTTCTACCAAGAAGCTAGTGAGAGGATTGCCTGACATCACATTCAAAAAGGATACGGTATGTGCCGAATGTGAACTAAAAAGGCAACAAAATCCTCGTTTCATTCCATCAACTCTGTAAGTACTACTAGACCCTTGCAACTACTTCATATGGATTTATTTGGTCCTAGTAGAATAGCTAGCCTTGGTGGCAAACTGTATGCATTTGTTATTGTTGATGATTTTTCGAGATTTACTTGGGTTTTCTTTCTCGCTAATAAGAGCGATGCTATTTCTGCTTTCAAAGTTTTTGTAAAGAAAGTTCAAAACGAAAAAGGCTACATGATTACTCGAATCCGAAGTGATCATGGAGGCGAATTCGTAAATTATGATTTTGAAAGTTTTTGTAATGCAAATGGTTTTGATCATGAATTTTCTTGTCCTAGAACTCCTCAACAAAATGGTGTTGTGGAGCGGAAGAATAGAACTCTCGGCGATATGGCCAGAGTCATGTTGAATAAATTTTCACTTCCGAAATACTTTTGGGCAGAAGCTGTTAGTACAGCATGCCATATTTTGAATAGGGTGCTGATTCGTCCCATTACGAAGAAAACACCCTATGAGCTTTGGTTTGGGAGAACCCCCAATGTTTCTTATTTTAAAGTTTTTGGTTGTAGATGTTTTATCCTTAACACCAAAGACAACTTAGGCAAATTTGATGCCAAAGCTGACGATGGTATCTTTCTTGATTATGCCGCCAAGAGTAAGGGATATAGAGTTTTCAATAAACGCTCACTTATTGTGGAAGAGTCAACAAATGTGACTTTTGATGAAGGCAACAGTGCAGCAAGTACTCTTGATGATGACGTTGAGCCATCAACTTCTACTCCAATGAATACTTCAACCGAAACTAATTCTCTGGAGGGTTTGCCTAAGAAATTCTCTTTCAAACCTTCTCATCCAGAAAATTTAGTTATAGGAGAAGTTTCACGTGGAGTAACTACTAGATCATCACTAAGAGACTCTGTTGCTAGCACTGCCTTCATTTCACAAGTAGAGCCTAAAAACATTTCTGAAGCTTTTAATGATGAATTTTGGATTTCTGCTATGCAAGAAGAACTCAACCAATTCGAGAGAAGCCAAGTATGGGAACTCGTTCCTAGACCGGTTAATCACTCTATAATTGGTACTAAATGGGTTTTTAGAAACAAAGTAAATGAAGATGGTTCAGTCACACGTAACAAAGCTCGTCTAGTAGCTCAAGGATACAACCAAGAGGAAGGTATCGACTACGATGAGACGTATGCTCCTGTTGCTAGACTAGAATCCATTCGGATGCTTTGTGCTTTTGCTAATTTTCAAAACTTTAAATTATTTCAAATGGATGTGAAAAGTGCTTTTCTGAATGGTTTTATTAAGGAGGAAGTTTATGTGAAACAACCTCCTGGCTTTGAAAATCACAAATTTCCCGACCACGTGTTCAAGCTAAAGAAAGCACTTTATGGCCTCAAGCAAGCCCCCAGAGCTTGGTATGAAAGGCTAAGTAGCTTCTTACTTGAGAAAGGTTTTTCAAAAGGGAAAATTGACACTACACTGTTTATAAAATCTTTTAAAGACACTATTCTATTGATTCAAATTTTTGTTGATGATATTATTTTTGGGTCTACTGATGAAACTCTTTGTCAAGAATTTGCCAAGTGTATGCAGACAGAATTTGAGATGAGCATGATGGGAGAGCTCAACTACTTTCTTGGCCTGCAAGTAAAGCAACTGGCAAATGGAACTTTCATCTGTCAATCGAAGTATACCAAGGACATGCTGAAGAAGTTCGACCTTGACAACGTCAAACCAATTAGCACGCCAATGGCTACTTCAACCAAACTCGAACCAGATGAGAGCGGCAAACCCGTTGATCAACGTAAGTATCGAGGTATGATAGGCAGCTTACTTTATTTAACTGCTAGTCGCCCCGATATCATGTTTAGTGTTTGCCTATGTGCTAGATATCAAGCAAATCCTAAGGAATCTCACATGACCGCGGTTAAGCGTATCTTTCGATATCTTAAGGGTACGGTTACAGTGGGCCTATGGTATCCCAAGTCAACATCATTTGACCTCATCGGTTACTCTGATGCTGACTTTGCTGGATGCAAGGTCGACCGTAAAAGTACGAGCGGCACGTGTCATTTGTTAGGAAAGGCTTTAGTCTCATGGTTTAGCAAGAAGCAGAACTCTGTCGCACTATCCATAACAGAAGCTGAATACATAGCAGCTGGGCGTTGTTGTGCACAAATTCTGTGGATGAAGCAAACCCTTGAAGACTATAAGTTATCTTTCATGCATATTCCTATATTCTGTGACAATACTAGTGCCATCAATTTGACTAAGAACCCTGTCTGCCACTCACGCACTAAACACATTGAGATCAGACACCACTTTTTGCGTGATCATCAGCAAAATGGCACGATTAACTTAGAATTTATTGACACTGATCATCAGCTAGCAGATTTCTTTACTAAGCCATTATCCGAAGAGCGCTTCAATTATCTTTGTCGTGAACTCGGAATTTTGGATGAAGCAGTTATAAGTTGAGACTTACCTGCGTAAATATCGAGTATATTTTAATTCTTTTATGACAAATTTATTATGGGTACAAGCCAAAAGGGTCCTTCTGACAAAAAGGCGTAAAAGCCTAAGCGACACGGTGCACTAGTCCTCAGGACTACCGCTAGCTGGGATCCAGCCCCTGCAGCTAACCCATGGCAAATTTGAAATACTGAATTACAATATATTTCCTTGTTTATTATATGGTTTGTTACGATTTATTATTGCCAAATTGATCTTCCTAAAGTTCATTCTGACCTTTGTGAATCTCTCTATGTACTTTATTGGGTTTCTCAAATTGTATCTCTTTTTGTTCAACACTTAATCTTTTTTCAGCCTAACTTTTGTTCTGGACCACTGATCCAGAACTCGGGCCGAACTCTGCCCCTAACAGAGTTCGGGCCGAGTTCGGTCCCTAGGTTCCAGAATCGGGATCTGGCTCCGCCGTTGGATCTTTTCTAATCCAATGGTCACTATTCTACCCGACCAAAGACAAAGCCCTACTTTATGTCGGGATTTCTTCTCTTTCCTCCCATATTTCCTTCTTCTCCACCTCTTCCATCTTCTTCCTTCCAAATCCTAACCCTAGTTCTTGATCTAGAGGGCTCTATTTCTTCTCAAAATCAAGGGAAAGGGGTTTTTCAACGTTCTCTTCAACTGTTTGACATTATTTTCAGGTATAACTCTCTATTTTTTTTCAAGTTATCCAATTTCTTGTAAATGGCTCCACGCTTGCCCAATCGCAGGAAGAGGATCCGAACCGAGGGTGCTTCCTCTTCGAATCCTCCTCCTCCGATTGAACAAGTAGTTGAACAACACCCCATTCATCCGTTGTTCAATCCGCCGAGTCCCGATGACCCTAACACATACGACGACCGTCTATTTGTATCGCTAGACGCCTCTAATGAATGGTTTAGCGATTTTAGGACTCGTTCGGTGTTTGGGGGCCATCCCATCAATTTCACAATATTTTCTCAATATGAGTCTTTATTCCATGATCTTTGTTTGGATGCTTTAGTTGCTTCAAATTCTGTCATCTACCGTAGTGCAATCCAAATGTTCTATTGCAATTTAACTTTTAATGCAACACACATCTATTCCCGGGTTGCCGGTATTGACATCGCCTTCAATGATTCTGAGTTGGGGGATTTTCTTGATCTTGTTAATCTTGATACTTGGAATAAACTTGTGGAAGCACGTCAATTTCAATTTGTTGGCGATACTTCTCTTGAAGGATTCAAGGAGGAATTATGTGCTCCTAACATAAGTCCTCGCAAACTTATGGCCAAGCATCTCAACCCCTACTTCTATGAGCTTCACCGAATGGTTTTTAACACCATCTTACCCAAGGCTGGCTCAACAGATGAAGTCACTTATCTTGAGATCTCCGTCTTATATCATCTCCACTATCGTATTCCATTCAACTTTCCACGGACTATGATGGACTTGATGATTCGCTGTAGGAGGAAACCACGAGCTTTGGTTTATCCTCTGTATCTTCCTATGATCTTTCGTGCTTTTCGTATACCACTTGATGCTTGTCCGTTCCTGCCGGCACCTACCTTTCTATCTAAGGTACGACGCCTTCAGCCTGTTGCTACTACTGAGTTGTCTGCTGATGAGGAGCCTTACGCCCCTCCGCTCGGTCAGACTGCACCTCCTGCCAACCTGGATTCGCTTCAGACTATGCTTCGCGATCGTTTTGCTATTGAGGATGATCGCTGGACGCAGCAGGATTACCGTACCACTCTGCAGATTAGTGCCCTTGGGAACTCTCTGCATGATATGCGGTATTCGCTTGCTCGTCATCCTGATTTGCATGTGCCTATTGAGCGGGATCCACATCGCTCGGGTCATCGTCTAGACGATCCGTGGGTCATGCAGTATATGGATCCAGATGATACTTTTGTGGATCTTCAGATGTTCCAGGACCTTTTCGTTGGCCCTTTCCCTGGTCCTTCAGATGTTCCAGGACCTTCTCGTGCTCCATGATGGAGATTGGCTACTATCTGCTGCTGCTGCTACTGATGATGATCTTAGTTACTTTTGATTTCAGTTATTTAGTTTCTTATGGAGTTATGTAGCTGGTTTTATGTACTCTGTTTATGGTTGGCCACTTGGTTTGGTGGATGACATTATCTGTCTTTATTATCATTCTATGTCAGTGACTTATTTTGCTTAGTATTTTACTGTTTCTTCTCTGCTTGGTGTGGTTGCATTAATATTCATTGCTTCTTTATATTGCTAACTGCCAAAAGGGGGAGAAATAATGTATATTTTTATTGTTTTGCTTTTGGGAGATATTAGATATCATACTGGTTCTATGCATTCGTATATCTGTGTATATCTGTACTTCTTGCTCTGGAAAATATTATCTATCAGATCACAGGTACTATGCATTTTGTAAGGAGGAGAGCTATAGCTTCTAGCTCGACACCGTTCATGGTTTACGGGGGAGCTATTTTCTCTTAGCTCAGGCATCGTGTATGGGGGAGCTATGGAACTATGTTACAATCAACTGTGTCCAGGTATGAATATTGAAATATACATATATTATTTTGTCAATTATCAATATGGGGGAGATTGTTGACACAAAGTCACAGTCAACCAAATATTGACTACATTGACCAAATAATATTTGTATTAATTCAATACGACACACGACGACTGCATTCAGTTCAAGACAGATGACAGCTCAGTCTCCGGCTCTCAGTATGTTCTGGAGTCTGTATTTTATGATTTCATTGAGTCTAGATTTATGTACTCTGAGTCTTGCTGAGCTCTTGGAACTTAGTCTATAACCTACCCAAAATCCCAAGCTCCACTGAACCAAAAACTGCCCACTGGTCCCCTTAGAACCACTCTGTGCTCTGGAGACAGAGTTCGGGCCGAACTCTGCCTCCACACAGAGTTCGGGCCGAACTCTGTCCCCTAGAAATCAGGAACCCTAATTTTAGGGATAGCTGGTTGCTAGCTGTCCAACGGCCAAATTTTTAAATTTTCCTACCCGAATTCTGGCCGAATTCTGCCTATAAAAACACTATAAATAGGGCATGAATTCTCTCATTTCAAATCACTCAATCTTCTCTTCTCTTCTCTCTTATAAGCTCAATAAGCCATACCCTTCCCATCTACTAGCCACAAGCCTCCTAAGTCTCGAGTGCTCAGCATCTCTCAGTTAGGATTCTTGTGCAAGAGTTGAAGAAGTCGCTTGGACAATTCCAAGCAAATCGCCACTGCGATCCTCTGTTAGAAGTTGACGTGCTCTTCTGATGAAAAGGCACGGGTTGTAAACTACTATTTCACAAATAGTGGATTTAATCCTGAGCTAGAGTTCTCAGGCCTGGACTAGTCCTCCACGAGGGAAACCAGGTTAAAATCGCTGTGTTTGCGTATGCTCTTTTGCTCTTTATTTATTTTCCGCACTTTACTCTGATTATTGATTGTTGGTGAAAGAGTTATTTTTTAATTGGCTATTTTTCTATATAAACTCTATTCACCCCCCTCTAGAGTTGCCAAACTGTTCTTCAGATTTTAGAAGCAGAGTGGAATAGATGATGCAATATAATTCGTAGTTAAACAAGTTCAACTTATTGGCCTTAAACTTTCTAGGATGAGCACGTGCGGGCTCACAAATCTCATTCTTGAAACTAACAAGAGTCGTACCCTCAGAGAAATCGAAATCAGTAATGTCATCGAGCGGGGCACCTTCGTTTGGTAGACGAAGGATTTCCGCTAGCGATTCATCATTGAACTCGATATCCATCCTGTCGACACGAGTTCTCACGGTAAATGTGTCTAACACGAAATTACAGTAAAATAGTCTAATAGCATTAGTAGCTATAGGGAATTGTAAAGTAGCAAAATGATGTAACCCTAATGCTTCAAAGTAAGGACGGTGGTCAGAAAATACAGTCCACTTAATCAGAGATCTGGTACATATAGTACGTATAATAAAGTCGGCATACCAAAGTAATGCTTGGTCGAGAGTCTTGAAATAAAACTCGTCCGATGAACCGTCATCCGATTGGATCGGAGAAAAGAGAGAATCCGTATGTGGATCAGAAGACGATGCCTCTTCACTGGCATGAGTCTTCTTCCTCTTGAAAGGATTGAATCCCTTAGGCATTATATCCTAAAAACTAGAAACCCTAATAATTTGAAAGTGGATGAGAGAAGGAATTATACCTTTTAAGAATCAGGTATGCCGTAGAGGACGAGATTCTCTGCACGAATCCAAAATTTGGACGAAGATCTCCCCATAGATTGGAATAAGGAAGGTGGAGAAGAACTAGGGTTTTTGGGGCACTGCTGCTACTGTTGATGTGATTTTGGAAGAATGAAGAAGATGGGGGCCTCGGATTCTGACTGATATATAAATATACCCAGCCGAAATCTGGCCGAATTCGAACCGAACTCGGGCCGAATTCGCCAAGGGTTCTCCTGGATATAAAAAAATTATGGGCCACATCTTTTTCATTAATTCATTTCAAATATTTAATTCAAAGTTTATTAATTTTAAATTTCAAATAACACAATTAATATTATTTTATAAATTAATATTCTTTACTCATCATTTGTTTCAGATTAGCTGTAGGAGTACTGTCCTAGCTAACGGAGGTTCACCGGGGAACTCTTAAATACCGCTTCGCTTCGACCGTAGTCGTGATGACAGACAGACTCTTTTAAGGCTTGTCTCAAAAACTGTTAGAGTATTGAATAAATTAATTAATAAAACAAAATTAATTAATATTATTGACATCTAAAATTTTTAATTCTCGACGTAAATAATTGAAACGATCTTCTGCTAGAAGTTTTGTGAGTATGTCAGCCAATTGATTATGTGTGTCTATGTATACAAGGTCTATATCTCCATTTTTTTATGATCTCTAAGAAAGTGATGTCGAATCTCGATATGTTTAGTACGAGAGTGACATACTGGATTCTTAGTCAAATTAATAGAACTAGTGTTATCACAAAAAATGGGTATGTATATAAAATACAATCCATAGTCTTCTAAAGTTTGCTTCGTCCACAAAATTTGTGAACAACAACGTCCTGCGGCTATATATTCAGCCTCGGTTGTTGATAACACAACAGAATTTTGCTTTTTGCTAAACCAAGAGAGTAGAGCTTTTCCTAGGAAATGATAAGTGCCGCTGGTACTTTTTTTATCTACTTTGTATCCGGCAAAATCAGCATCAGAATAACCGGTTAGGTCATATGACGTGGTTTCGGAATACCATAAGCCGACAGAAGAAGTGCCTTTAAGGTATCGGAAGATAAGCTTAACTATGCACAGATGTGATTCCTTAGGATTGGCTTGAAAACATGCACACAAGAAAACACTAAATATAATGTCAGGTCGACTAGCAATTAAATACAGTAAGCTACCGATCATACCTCGATACTTACGTATGTCGACGGGTTTGCCTTGTTCATCAGTGTCAAGCTTGGTTGAAGTCGCCATTGGTTCCAGGTCGAACTTCTTTAAAAGATCCTTTGTGTATTTTGCTTGATTTATGAACGTCTCATTGTTGGTTTGTTTGATTTGCAGTCTGAAAAAAAATTTCAGCTCTCCCATCATGTTCATCTCAAACTCATTCTGTACACACTTTAAAAATTCTTGACAAAGAGATTCATCAGTAGATCCAAAAATAATATCATCTACATAGACTTGAATCAAAAGAAATTATTATTCAAAGATTTTATAAACAATGTAGTGTGAACCTTTTTCTTTGAAAAATTGTTGTCAAGTAGGAAAGAACTTAGACGATCGTACCAAGCACGAGGGGCTTGTTACAAACCGTATAAGGCTTTTTTCAACTTGAAAACATAATCAGGATTATTGAAATCAGTAAAACAGGGAGGTTGAGCTACATAAACTTCTTCTTTTATAAAACTATTTAAAAATGCTCTTTTGACATCCATTTGAAATAACTTGAAATTATGAAAACATGCAAATGCATATAACATGCGAATGGATTCTAATCTCGCAACTGGGGCATAAGTGTCATCATAGTCGATACCTTCTTCTTGATTGTATCCTTGAGCTATGAGTCGAGCCTTATTACGAGTCACTAAACCATTCTCATTCAGTTTGTTTTGGAATACCCAACGGGTGCCAATGACCGGATGATCAATGGGCTTGGAAACATGTTCCCAAACTTGATTTCGTTCAAATTGTTTTAATTCCTCTTGCATAGCATCTAACTAAAAATTATCACTACATGCTTATTCAATATTTTTGGGTTCAAAAGAAACACAAGAAGCTATATCTTTATTAGAGGAATGAGTACTTATACCTTTGGTAATCTCACCAATCACCAAGTCCTTTGGATGATCTGCCAAGAATCTCATCGCTTTTAGTGTAACCTCAGAATTGATGGTTCCTGCTTCTTTGCTTGAAGATTTAGCTGAGGCTTGGTGTGAAGGTTCTGCATCTTTGTGTGACGGTTTTGTAGTAGCTGTACTTGGTGTAATTACGTCTTCGTTGTCGTCATCGTCTAAGTGTTGATTTAGCTCATCAAACTTGACATTGATTGATTATTCGATGATCATATTTCTTTTGTTGAAGACTCTGTACCCTTTGCTCTTTGCTACATAACCTAAAAATATACCTTCATCGGCCTTTTCATCAAATTTACTCAGATTGTCTTTAGTATTAAGAATAAAGCATTTACAACCAAAAATCTTGAAATATAAAACAGTGGGTGTTCTATCAAACCATAGTTCATAGGGAGTCTTCTTCGATATTGGTCGAATTAGAACCCTATTGAGAATATAGGACGTTGCATTGACAGCTTCAGCCTAAAAGTATCTAGGTAGACTAAACTGGTTTAACATTACTCTAGCCATTTCAGATAGAGTCCTGTTCTTACGTTCCACAACTCCATTTTGATGTGGAGTCCTAGGGCAAGAGAATTTATGCAAATAACCGTGTGTGTCACAAAATTGCTTAAATTCTGCATTCTCAAATTTGCCGCCATGATCACTACGAATGCGAGTAATCATGAACCCTTTTTCATTATGTACTTTCTTGTAAAAGGTGACGAATTCTGATAATGCATCGTTCTTGCGTGCAAGAAAATATACCCATGTATATCTAGAGAAATTATCTACAATGACAAATGCATCTAAATTACCACATAGACTAGCAATTCTACTTGGTCCAAATAAGTCCATATGCAACAGTTGTAGAGGTCTAGTGGTACTTACAGCGTTCTTGGATTTAAAGGCGGATCGGGTAGCTTTGTTCTTTTCACATTCACTACATACCGTATTCTTCTTGAAAGATATGTTCGGTAAGCCGCGTAACAACTTCTTTGTAGATAGTTTTGAAATTATATCCATGTTTGTATGACCGAGTCTCATATGCCATAGTTGACTCTTAGTGCTTTTGGCCATCAAAGATCTACCTGCTTTGTTAGCATCTTCTAACAGGTAGAAAACATATATATTGTCTTCCCTGATACCTTCAAAGATAGTACTACCAGTTGAACTGTCAACTATAGTACATTTGACTTTGACGAAGTTAATGCCATAACCATGATCAGCTAAATGACTTATGCTGAGCAGATTATGTTTTAACTCGGTAACTAGACAAACATCTTTAATCACAGGATAGGGAGCCTTACCAATGTCACTGATACCGATTATGTACCCTCTTAAATTATTACCGAAGAAGACATATCCTTCTTTATTCTTCTTCGACAGTGTTGCGAATAGTAAAGCGTCACCTGTCATGTGCCGTGAGAAACCGCTGTCGAGGAACCATTTGCTCCTAGCATGTGAAGGGCGTTCCACCTACAAAATAATTTGCAGATAAAACTTTTGGTGCCCATTTCTTGTAGGGTCCTGACTGGTTAGTTTTTGGTATCCATGCTTAAATATTTAAATCTACTAATATTCTGATTCTGTATGCAGAGGATATATGACCAATGAGGCCATAATAATGACATTTTACATGTTGAGTGTTGAAAGGTGTGTGAGGTGCATGATTGGTAGGTTTTGGTTTTCTAGTATAGAAGAATGCATGCCTATTAGTCTTCTTGGGCGTAGGTTTGGTATGGTTTGGTCTGACAGTGTTTGGTTTGGGCGTGTTCCGATAGTTCGGTAATTGGCACGTGTTAGAATAGGAAGCAGCGACTTTAGGTCGTTTTCCTAAACTAATTTCCAACCATTTGGAAGTGTCATATAATCTAGTATAGTCAGATGTAAGTGTTTCTATTCTGACTTGTGCACACTTGAGACTATTTCACTCCTTAGAAAGGTCTTCCTTTAGCTTGATGATAGTTTGGTCTTTTTCTTCGGATAGCTTAGCAGTCTCGTGTAACAACAACTTAATAGATGAAAGCTCACCATACTAAATAAAAGAGTCATTATTTCTAACATGATCTAGTTGGTCGGTAAGTCTTTCTATCTCACCTTTGTACTCTTTGAGTACCTTCTTAGAGGTTTCATATTTACTATGCAGTTTTCTGTAATCATTTAACAGGTCACTGAAAGTCTCTCCTAGTTGCTCAAAGGTGAAATCATTATAAGGATCAAATAGAGGATTAGTGATTACCTGATCGCAAGCCATCAAGCATACATTTGCAGAGTCATCTGATTGTTCGTCTTCTGAATCGCTGGCTTCGCTCTTATGCCATATGCTTGCGTTGGCGTACTTTCTTGATGTAGATCTCTTCAGGTAGCCTTTGTCATATTTGCTACTTTTTCTTGTTGATGATAATGCTGTTGGACAATCTTTCTTCATGTGTCCTTTCTTCTTACATCCATAGCAAATAGGATCTTCCTCGTTGTTGTTGTTGTTGCTCACTTTTGTTCTTCTGTTAAATCTCATGAACTTTTTGAATTTTCTTACCAGAAGAGCTTCATCTTCAGAGTCAGAGTCGCTATCGTCAGAATCATCTTCGACAGTTCTTCTATGTTGAGCTTTGAGGGCGATCGACTTTTCTGACTTCTTCTTTGGTATAGTATCTTCAAAGTCTTGAAGTTCTAACTCGTGAGTGAGTAGCTTACACATAAGTGTTTCCAGAGACATTGTTGAGATGTCGTTCCCTTCAATGATTGTTGTAGCCTTTCGAAATCCAGTTCTTTGTTAGAGCTCGCAGAAGTTTGCAAATTTTCTCATGGTTACTGTATTCCTTGCCTGGTGAAGACAAAGGATTTACAATATCTAAGAATCTCGTAAACATCTGAGTGACTGATTCATTTGGCTTCATTTTGAATGCTTCGTATACCTGAGTAAGTCTGCTGATCTTTGACTCCTTCACTTGTGTTGTTCTTTCGTGTGTTACTTCGAAAAGTTTTCATACTTCATTTGATGTTGTGCAGGTAGACACCCTGTTGAATTCAGTTCTGTCTAAAGCACAAAATAAAGCGTTAATAGCACGTGCGTCAAGACTGGCCTTTTTTTTTATCCTCTGTGTATTCGTCATGGGGTTTTTCAACTAAAACTCCATCAACATTAATATGAGGAGACTTTTTGTAGCCATTAATAACTACAGACCATAAGTCAAAATCAAGATATTTCAGGAAGAAATTCATACGTGTTTTCTAATAAGTGTAGTTTGTGTCATCAAACAGTGGGGGTCTGTTTGTGGCTTGGCCTTCACTTGCAAATTTCACAGTTGCCATGTGTAATATTGTTATCTATATAGCAATTGAAAAATAACTGAATATAGCTACAATGTTACTTTGATTTTCCTGTATAACCTGCTTTGATACCAATTATAGGAACGAAATCATAAAACAGAATACTCTAGAGGGGGGTGAATAGCGTAGGCAGCAGAATATTGCTAAATAAAACTTGTTAGCAGTTAGATCACAGATATAATAATAATCACAAAAGTGAATGATAGTCATAAAAAGAGTGATCAGAATGCAAATACAAACACAGAGATTTATACTGGTTTTCCTCTTGTGAGGACTAGTACAGTCGGAAGAACTCTAGCTTCGAGTTGAATCTACTATTGGAAAATCCCGTAAGTTTTCATACGAAGTCCTTACAACTTCTACAGATGGAAGCTTTGATACGAAGAACTCGACCAACTTCAATTGTGAAGAGTCAATCTTCAATCAAGCCTCTGATTACAATCGCTCTGAAACTTCTAGACTGTACCGCACTGGCAAATTGACTAGAGGATTGTAACTGGCTTGGGATTTGAAAATGGAAGCTTTTTAGAACTCTTTGGAAGAAATATTAGCTTTAGAAGAGAAGAGATTGAAAGTGAATTGGTGTATTGAAATGATCGAAATCCTTCTCTATTTATAGTTTTTCCAAAGGCAGAACTCTGACAGAATTCAGACAGAATTCGGACAGAACACTTTGTAACCAACCGCAACTGAAGGGAGACCAAGTTCAAAATCATACGTTCACATAATGTTCAACTTGGCCGAACTCTGGCTGAACTCTGGCCGAATTCTAGCCGAGTTTTGTCAGGGTTTGGTCAGTTGATTTTTGTGAAATATTGTTTTGGCTTTTTGAAAATCCTTCAAAAGCTTTTTCTAAAATAGATGTTTTTCAAAAACATAGAACATTTGAAAAAGATATGTCAGTTCTCAAAACGGTTTCGAATAGCCTATTTGCCAGTACGACTTGGTGTACAATGTATTCCTAGACTCAATAAAAATAAAAATTCTATAGCTTCGAAGGAAATACATTCTTGAGTGGCAAACAGCTTCGATCTTGAGCTGAGTAGGTATCCATCTTTGATCAGTGTCCAAAACGTTGTTAGTATCTAAATTGATTCGTATATCGAGACAGAGTTTGATCAGTTATTAAAATCAGGTTTGACCATGACCAATGGGCCAACATAATCCACCCATGCTTTGATATATGGCTGAGTATTCGTCTCACCCTGGCGTATGCATACTTGATGGTGGCAAAGTAGTTCTTTATACACGGCCATCATTTTGGGATATTTGTTCTCTAACACTAAAAGCTCTTCCTTACAAGGGGTATATTCCTCATATGGCTCATCACCCCACGACAGCTTCGAGATGACGCGTATCTCATCAAGGGCCAAACCGATCTCTCCACGCGAAGTTAAGAAAGTCTTGGTATTTTGGTTGTAGAGTTCCAACAAGGCTATAAACAAAGGCTAATTGATCTCTATACCATGCTCGGTAGCCCTGTAGGCACAACGCAAGTCCATACCTTGTAAATCCTCCTTGACCCTACCCAATACCCATTGGGTTAGTTCGTACCATTCTGATCTATAATAAATCCAACCTTCGACTCGGAAGACCTTTTTTGGGGATGTACATCCCGTGGCCATTATCATATTGGCAAAATGACAGGCTCGGAATGGATGCACCTCCGTGGTAAAGTCGTTGAGCAGACGACCGAGGAGTAACACACGCAACATATACGATGGACCATCTTATGCACTCTTCAAAGTATCCCTTCTAGTAGAGTATTTGTCCACCCGGATATGGCCAGCCATTAAACCCCCTTGCGTCGGTGTCAGATCCCATTTCATGAGACGCTTCTCAGCAAAGAAAAAGAAAACCGAGAGCAGGAGGTTCCGGTTGACCGACAGAATATACAAAGGGAGACTGTCATTTTTGAAGTACCAGTTTTCATTTATCTCAGGAGCTCGATCTCTTCCAGAACTAGCTAATCGCCAAATAAAAAATAAAGATTTCACCATCTTGACGGCACGAGAAGAGAGAGACAACTTGCATTGATCCATCATACGATAAAAATATGCAAGTTGTTGATCACGTATCTTTGTCAGTCGCCCTTTCGGCTGACCTTGGGCAATTAACTGCTTGGCAGGTTTAACGAGCACCTCGTCGACATTTACGTCTAAGGCACAGACTATCGAGTCAAAAGGGATATCCCCGAAGAGAGGCATGGACACAGGAACTGTGCATGAACAAAGTGTCAGAAAAACATAAAGTATCTTCTGCAAAAAATGCGAAGGCACTGCGCCGTAGTAAAAATGCATCTGTGCAGTCATTGTATGAGCATCCGTGCAGGCATTATCAATGTTGCACCATGTGTCAGCTAATAAGTATCTGCAGGTATTTTGTAATATAAACAGTAGGTAGAAACTGACTGCACATTTACAAAAACCTCAGCACATTGGACATCGGTTGATAAAGCTTTAACACATCTTTCGAATGCCACTCCGATGATTGGCTCCCATGTGCATCAGTGGAAAAAGCTTTAGCATATATTTGAGACGATGCTCCTAAAAATCAATGCACATTTGCATCAGTAAATAAGGGTGTCAATGATAATCGGACACCTACTTGTAACAGGTGGCTGTACGTCTCCATGCAGTCTGACTCCTACAACCGAAGTTTGCTCGACGATGACAGCTTCACAGGCTAACTGTTTTCCTTTAGCCTGTTGAGTGCTCGTCGTGGCCTCTCTGCCTTGCCTTGCCGACGTTTTAACCTATCTCGTACTCATCATAGCTCCCCCAGCCGGTCTAGGGCTAGCCGCTACCCCTCTGGCCTTCTTTGAGCTGCCGTAGGAGCTTTCGAGGTTCTTGATTTATTGGGAGCAATGGCGGGAAAGCTATAGTTTGAAGGAAGAATAAGGCTCTGACGAAAAGCTTCTATTGGAAGAAAAAAAAGAGAAAGTTTTTCCCTCTCCGAATAATTCCCTACTTATAGGGTGCGGCCACATAAGCAGATGAAGGCAAAACTCTTCGTATTCGAAGAGACTTTTTGAATGACATGGGAATTAAAGTTGAGATCATGATGATTGTTTCCTAAAAATGAGGAGTTATCATCAACTTTTAATGAAACGACGGCTCAAGACATTTAATGTTGAAGGCCAAGCGCGATGACAGCCTGTCAGCAAGCGTGTTGTACATTTGTTTACAAAGGACACGTGTCATGCTTCAGTTCAAAGTATTTCGAGCTTGATTCAAGTATGAAATACTTTAAAGGGGGTCTTATAAAAGCATTTAAAGTAAAATATAGGAAGAAGAGAAGCACAGGTGACAATAGTCGTTGTATATGACTTTAGAAAAGCGCAGTTACTCAAAAGCACAGACAAGAACAAGTCACAAAGAAACGAATGAAGAATGTACGTAAAGGAAAGTTCTTTATTAAAATTATATCTACAAAAATCTATTACAGATTCTTCATGATTACATATAAAGACTAAAATGCCTAAAGTCTACAAATGGGCAGTCTTCAGAAAGTGCTCAGCCCCACAAATGTGTAGCACTGTCAGAGAGAATTACTTTCACGTCATAGCAAGCTTCCTAGCCATGCGCAGAGGAACGCCAATATGGCTAATGAAGCAGCTATTGGCCCTAGTAAGAACACAGCTCCTGCTCGCAATGCTACTGTGGCTCTTGAGCAGGGCAGAGCACAGCCTCTGTCTTCGGGTTGGCAATAAATCTAAACCCGGTAACTTGGCCCTCGAAGTCCTCCAAGATGTAGTTCACGTTCGAACTCCTCATGCCAAACGCTCAAGTGCATCTCAAAACACAATAGTCATTCTTCTACAAGGATACACCTTCTTTGAACGAAGAGATCCAAAGCCAACAGTCGACTTATACAAGGACAATGGCCGTTTGATGCTAAGTTGGGAACGAGCATAACTACAGGAATGCTAAGAGACAATCGACGTAGCTCCTCAAAAAAGCTTCCCTTTATAGACTGAGTGTGGTCCAACCCCAAACTCCATGTACCATCGGTCAAATGCCCCCAAATTAATGGGATGAACCTAGGACTCAGCATAATGAATCACATTCAATAGGTTCATTTGACTTAAGGTTACGAATTCCTGGAATTCCCCAAAAAAGGTTGTAATTAAAGATACATTGACTCAGCAGACACAAAGGGGCATCAAATTAATCACGAAGAGCTCTCAAAAAGTCCTTAGATATTTCACAAAAGCACAATGGCTTCATAAAACTCTCAGAAGTCCCTTATTGTTCCATAAAAGTGTAATGACTTCATAAAACCCCACCAGTAGTCTTCTCGTTGCCCAAAAGCGTAGTGACTCCGTCGTGTTTGAAACACTGTCTCGTTACCCAAAATTATAGTGGCTCGGTTGCCTTCAAAATGCTGTATCCTCGTCGCTCAAAAGCATAGTGACTCTGTCGACTTTGAAACACAGTTTCGTTATCGCCCAAAAGTGCAATGATCCAGCTGCCTTTGAAATGCAGTCTCCTTGTCGTCCAAAAGTGCAGTGACTCTGTTGTCTTCGAAACACAGGCTCCTTGTCATCCAAAAGTGCAGTAACTCTGTCATATTCGAAGCACAGTCTCCTCATCATCCAAAAGTGCTGTAACTCAGTCGTCTTCGAAATACAGTCTACTCGTCACCCAAAACTACAGTGACTTTGTTGCCTTTGAAACACACTTTTCTCGTCGCCTAGAACCGTAGTGACTCCGTCGTATATGAAACACAAGTCTCATAATCACCCAAAAATTGTAGTGACATCGAAACCTCACCTCGAAGCGCAGTTCATATAGATGCGCTGTCCTACGAGGTGGCATTATTTCATGTATATCTTTTCAGATGCTACCCAACCGGGTTGTTTAAACCACCGCTCCAAAGATAAGAACGGAGTTTAGTTCTGTTGATAGGAGGAATATCTAATCGGTTTTATTTAAACCATTGCTCCAAAGATTAGAACGAAGTTTTGTTCTATCGATAAGTGCAATATCCAATCGGTTTATTTAAACCACTGCCACAAAGATAGAGACAATACTCGACTCTTTAGATATAAGCTAAACCCGGTCGACTTCATCTGAATAAAAAGTCTTGAACAATATATGCACTCTACCGCCTATTAAGTTATGCCGATAACCACCCGAGATCTTGATAGAAGGAAATCTGAACGTTCGTCATATGTCAGCTCAACAGTAGCCATCATCGTACAAACATGACAGATTATCTCATATCTCAACGCTCAATGCTCCTACGCGTCCAACAAATCTCAAACAGATCATATATGTGTAAGGCTTATAAATAGGAGGAGTTCTCCTTCATTTAAAAGGTCAAAATTTTCCTGATTGGCAACCTAGAGTTCCATTCACGAGCACCAGAAAATCAGAGCAAGTTCAATATGTCGTCAGATCGTTAATGGAGTAAAGGAGCCGCTGTAGTGCTCGATCTCCACCGTCACACTTTCCTAGAAATTCTTGTACTTAAAATTTTGTTCAGGAGTTCTTTTTTACTTTTGTACGTTTGAATACAAAAGTTCGTTTAACACTTTGTCATGGCAAATAGTGACTAGTTAATCTTCAAAGTCATGGTCAATCTTATACCATATTAACTTCTTTATCTGAACTCTATCTAGTTTACCCCCTTCTATGGCCTAATTTCCTCCAATTCTACCAAAAATAGCATGGTGTTATACACTAAGAATACAGTTTGCGAGGTCCAACCCTCATTGATCCCTTTTTTCCCACCTATTCATATTACTACTCCTATGATTCGTTCTTCTTTGTACTCCTCCATGTATCTTATTCTAATACTCCTGTTCTAACTACGGTCCTTTGGGATTCCTAACTAACATGTATCTTTAGATCGGGTCGTAGGCCCACTAAAATAGCATTCCGAGTCCAGAGGAGCAACTTTCATCTTGAGGTAACAAACGTGCACAAAGTTGGGGGCTACTTTAAAAAAGGATCGATATGGGGTATCTCGACCGATACGTCTCGATTTTATCGTGCATATATAATAAAATCGAGATCTGTCAAATTCCATATGTCAGCTAAGTCAATACACATTTTGTTGCTTTCAGTTCACGGCCACGACGACCGATTTGTCTGGGCGAACGCCGTATCAGTAAATTTCTTAAAATTCACTGTTTTGAAAATATTTTTCTCTGTTTTGCAAATCTAATTTCTCGATGCACAGTTGATGAAATCCAAATATAAAAAAACGTTTTGCGAAGCACTATAGGTCGTCTAGAACTATTTTTAATTAGTTTTCAAAAAACATTAATGGATTGATCGAAATTGATTTTCAAACAGGGGCGGTTGAAATGGTTGCAGACTATTTTTGAAATAGGTTTCTCGTCAACTTTGCCTCAAATTTTTGGACAAGCTATTCATCTAAACCAAAATCTAGTTACTGGGACAGGAACTTGGTTATGTTGGCTTCCTAAAGAAATTTACGGAATTGAAAATGATCGAGTGAAGAAGAAATTGGATGGTAAAGTGGAGTACCTGGGATGTAATGAAAATAGAACACTACTCTGTTCTTCTGGCAGAATTTTGACATATGTAGGCGTCTCTGGCAAATTAGTGGAAGTACAAGCGGTAATGGGGGTGCGTGAGGCGTCGGGGTTGCCATGGAGTCATCGCGCAAGTCCACAGGAAGATTTCGAAGGATAAAAAGCACTTTGAAAGCGATATTGGTTTTATATCCAAGTTTAAAATCTGGCTTGTAATCAAGTTGAAATTTGATTTGATTTGGGTTAATGCAATCCAATGGAGAATAGGTTTAGGATTTCGTAGGAAAATTTTTGAACGATTTTGGTTTAGATTTGTGTAGTTTAAATCTCGAAAATTCAAAAAAAAATTGAACTGTCGCTCGTTTTGGATCGAGGGGGAGAGTGTTTTAATTACTCGTGAGTAATTTGTTTTCTCACAAATTATTCAAAGATATATATATATATATATATATATATATATATATATATATATATATATATATATATAATAGAAAATGGAAATACTATAAACCAAGAGCTCCGGGGACAAAGGAGACCAAACAGGTCCAATTTGCCCAAAATAGTTACAAAAAAGAGGATATATAATCATGTACAAATTTACGTATATTTATATATATATATATATATATATATATATATATATATATATATATATATATATATATATATAATTTAGCAATTATGTAATTGCTACCTTTAATATTTACAAAATCATAATTTAAATCAAGCTTATTTAAATAAATTAAAAATACTGTAAATTATATTAATTAAAAATAATAAAAATTCTAAAGATTTAGCGGGTTTACACAAGCCATCCTAGACTGTAGTGAGACGGTGATCTTTCAAGTGCAAGGTAGCTAGCCCCACTGGAGGTCCCGAATCACCCGATGCTACAACACCCATGTTCTCCTAGGTCGATCCGATTTTGCTACCCAAAAATCGTTTGAGTAATACTCCATTGTGCACAAGTTGTCCAATGACCATGCATGACCTAAACTGAGATCAACATCTATGGCATCACTACTCAGCATAAAATTGAACACATATCTTACTTACTATCAATCCGCCAGGAGCCATCTCGTATATCTCTTCCTAGTTAAGGGATATTTATGCAGCTTTCCAATCCAGGTATACTATCTTAGCGACCCAACAGTCTTAAGCTATGCATTTTACTCCTTTCTGAAATACCAAATCTGATATTTTTCATGTACCAGGCAAAATACTATATTCCATGTGATAACTCTAAAACAAAGTGTTATCATCACGTGACAAATATTGCAACTGAACAAAAAATTGAATACTATAGTGATAATACTAAATCGTCCATCTGATACAGTAAAAGTTCTACTATACACAAATCTTAAGCATAACGGTGAAATCCATATCAAAAGCCAATGTGTGAGAGCCTAACTCTTGCATGAAGTTAATCGTCCAAGTTCCATCGATACAACATGAGATTACTTTTTTATTTATGTGGCTTCACCTATTTTATTAGCACGCAAAGTTTGCTACATAAAAGAAACAGTACAAGCATAGATCGGTTTATTATTGTGAATGTAAAGGAGCAAAGGCCCATCAAAGTCACCCACCTGAAACAAAGCCACGACTGACCAGATTGATGCACAAATCCTCTACAACGTTGCACCAATTCTAACTTACATATCATAATCCAACCAGCTGAAATGACTTGGAAGCCACAGCTTGCCTCTACCTGAGACGAATTCTGAACGGCTGATTCAAGCCAAAATCTATCTCAATCGCAGATACAGAACAGGGCACTACATCTTGTATACTACGGCGTGTACAAGGCTGGATATTATTCACGTAGTCGGTGTGGTAAGCATGTATCTTTCCAATCCGGGGAGGATAGTACGGTCAAGTGGATTCTTCGTTATCTTCAAGACATTGTTAATTGGAAACTTTCATACGGTAGTGAAATACCGAGTTTGGTTGGATATACCGACGATAATATGTTTGCAGATGTCGATACCAGAATATCGACTTTGGACTATGTCACAATGTTTGATGGTAAAGCAGTTTCGTGGTAGTCGTAGTTGCAGAAATGTGTTAGCCTATTACAACAGTGACAGAGTTGATTGCAGCAATGAAAGCCTGTAAAAAATTACTACGGATGAAGAAGTTCCTATAGGAAATATGGCTTAAGCGACCAACATGTTTTACTTTGTGATACCTAGAGTGCGATTCACGTTAGAAAGAACCCATCATTTCATAGTTTGTCCAAGCATATAGCAACTTGGTATCACTAGATATGAGATGACCTTTAGGCGAAGGATATTACGCTTAAGAAGGTCTATACAGAGGACAATGGAGTTGATATGCTCACGAATGTTCTACCAAGGTGAAACTTGAGTACTGTCGGAGGGTTATCGAAAAGATAAGCTCCTCCACCTAGTTTGGAAGAGAGAGATTTGTTAGTGTTGAGTAAGGTTCCCACCTATGTGGATAATACCCAGGAATGCGACGAGCACCATCCATGTATTCGAGAAGTTCGTAAAGTAGAAGGACATAAAGGAGGCCAATTTCAGCAGGTGTTGAACATGGTAAAATTGAAGTGAGTATCAGCGATATACTAGTGGTACACCGCAGTATGCCATTGTTATGCCGAAAATTGTGAATTTCGTTCTAGAAAGTTTTTGACTCGCAAACACCAATTTTCAGTATATTGCGGTATATAGTTGATATACCAATGTCAAGTGCTGGAGCCGAAAATTAATGTTTTATCAACCTTTGGGTCTAAATTAATGATCCAGATTGTGCGAGATTAGGGGTCTTTAAATATGTCTTTCCAAGCCCTAATCCATAATCACAATATCAGTAGGAGATGTTTCTTAAAGCTTGCAACTTTCAAAGAACAGAAAGAGGGATTTGTGGCTATTTCGAAGGGAACATTTAGTGTGGTTATTCTCGATATCTTTGTTCTTCAGCAACCTCTTGTAATCTATTTTTATTATTTTGAGTAATTGTGGTGATCCTATTAGATCGGGGGAGAAGTTTTTAGAAGGTGTAATATTCTAATTTATTAAGGATGCTTTTTCAGGGTTGGACTCCGATCGTCCCATGATTTTTTCTACAAGGATTTTTTACATCAAAATTGTCTATGTTTGACTTTTCTGTGTAATTTTGACAAATTGGCTTTGTACATCTTTTTCCCTTTCTCTCGTAATCTCGTGGTTTTGGTAACGCGTGTTTCTAACATCTTTGTGTTTTCTGGCTCATAGTTAATTAGCATAACTGTAAATATGGTAATAGCACGTATGTTGGTATGTCAGGTTGATATCAGGATATAATGATTTTGCAACCTTTGTCATTTCTTTATGAAGCTTCAACGAGGATGATTGACATTATTGTACATAATGTTCTCTATAATAACTGATGATGCTCGGTAAATCAGTATACTTTGACAAATCCATAATAATATTGGTAGAATATTCAAAGAACATGCAAGAATGAAATCTTAACTGCAATTGTGTATCTAGGTTCATTACCTAGTCTAGGATGTGAGCATCCACAATATATAGCTTAGATGTTGGGGTTATTCACCTTGCACAAAACGTAGGGTATTTTCTCACCGATGATTTCTTGAAGTCATTGTTGTAATAACACTTTCCTTTAAATTGCTTGTATTTGGGAAACTAATAGCTAAATTAGAGCTAACACTTATATTCTGTCAATTTCAAAGATGAAAGCCATAACAAAGAAAAATTAGCAGTAATCGAAGCCCTAAAATAATAATATATAATTGAAAGTAATTTAGCTTGAAGTTACCAAAGGTTCTGGTTCTTCCGGTCCCTAGCTAGATATCTTTTTTCATTTCTAGCTTTTTAAAGTTGGCTAATTTACCAATAAATATCATAAACTCTAGCGCATCTTGCTACTGTAAACTATTGACATTAGTAATTTGCTATCCTAAAGTGTTAATTAGTAACTAAATATTTTGAACTTTTATCAATTTGTAACTTGCTAAACTGTGTCGATAAGATAGGGTACTGTTAAAGATATAAAACCATGAAAGGTACATTTTATGGTTTTTCAAATATTTTAAAATATTTGTTGCTTACTAAAATAGTTTACGGTAAGAAGTTATTAATTTTAGTAATTTATTATAGCAACTTGCAAATTCCAAAACTTTAGAATATTTTGTTACAAATTAGCCTTCAATTTTGGATGGGAAAAAAATAGATCACAATAATGTGGAAGCCATTTGAAAAAAAATTAAAAAAAAACAAGATAGGGAGATGAGAATGCTCATGGAAAACAATTTTGTACTTTTGGTTCTCTATAAAGGATTTTTCTAGATAGGATTGTGTCCAAAATTCTTGAATTAATTTATACATTGAAATTTTTTTAGTTATCATCTTTGTAGGGGTTTTCTCAATGGATAAATTTATTTATTTTGATAGGATCAAAATATTTAGTGAAAAAATAATATATTTTTGTGGTTCAATCTGTTGATTTTCTGCATCGGGTCAGGATCTCATGTCTCTTTCTGATAACCACAGTTTTCGTACTTAGACTTGCTTATTCCACTATACTTTGTAATCTATTCCTCTTCAATATGCAGTTCAAAATTTCCACACGTGGTCTGTGGTCTTCCATAAGAGTGTACATTATGCATATCTTTTGGTTTTCAATTATTAATACTCCATGATTGGAAAACTTGTCTCAAAGGAGGGAGGGGAGAGAGGAGTGCTTCACTCCCAGAAAGAGTAACGGCTCCATACTCTCTTTCCTTCCAGCAATCACCATCCCTTAAACAACAATATTCCCGAACTCCCACGCCACGTGGCGGCCACGACTCCACGCCAGAATCAAAAGGACAATCATTTCGGGGAAACCTATCACCACGTGGCGCGGCGGCAAATGCCGTTTGCCGACAGCTATCCGAAGCTGCAATTGGTTCTTACGGTGGCCATGGAAGGAAGAAACCAAATGCAGAGATGGGACCTGCGAAGAACAGTACACTTCAGACCCCGTGCGCTGTCTGGATTTTAATCATAATTAAACACCAACATCCATCCTTTTCTTTCCCCAACCCAGCAACCAAACTTACGACAATGTGACATCAGATATAACTACTAATCGACATAAAAGGAAATCATCAATGTCGGACTTTAGATTTTAAGGTATGAGACAAATTTTAAAAATATTGAGCTCAAAACTTAATATTCATATTTTTTTATCTACAAAAATAATAATTGTATTACCAACCCAAAATTCAAAATATAAAAGAATAAATATGATAATAAAATATTAAAATTGATGATATTCCAAACTAAAAAAATAAAACTAATGCTCCAGAAAATAAATTAATTAATTAATTAATTAAAGCTAACAATGTTTGAGAACAAATCGATTGGACAATTTTTTAAACTTTGATTAACTTATTCTTTTTACGCGCATTAAAAAGATTAGATTTAGTGAACTTTTACCCAGAATTAGACTTACATATAATCAATAATATTAAAAAATTGGGTGCCTTCTAAAATTTGAGCTGAGGCAGCTGCCTTATGAACCCTATACCAAGTATGAGCCTGTTTGGTGTTAGAATTTGTTGTATCCTGTCGATTCATGAGATGAAGAACACAAATTACATTGCGGAAGCGTACCTGAATCCATTGTTAAGGTTGATGGATCTTGAAGCGGTCGTCCTTTTATGGGGTTCGATATTCCAACTTGTTACGACCCTTAATGACAAAGAGGAATCCGAATCCTTTGTCCCTCTCCATAAGAGAAAAAGAGAAAACCTCTCTTTTGGTGGCCGTATAAGATGGAGACCATAACCCTAATGAATACATATATTTATATGTTTTGATATTTCTAATTTGGCCCCTCATCAAATTAGAATTATCTCCGGTATCTACACATTAATTCCATAACAATTATACTCTTAAGCCAATTTTCAAATAGACAACTTTAATTTGGCTTAATTATTTAGATAGCCCAACACAATTAATTTTACATGTGTGGTCCCTATTATTGAATAATTCCAACAATCTCCCACTGGGCCACATATGTAACCTTATAATTATGTTAACCTTAGTGAGCTCATAAATTGATATCTTAATCCTTAGGGTATATTCGGACAATCTCGTCCATTAACCATATCAACATAGGATCAAAGCGGCATTCGTCACATATAGCGTAACTAAACCATCAATGGTCACATATACCAATATAGCTAAACGACATAGATCAATCATGGATGCGTAGCATGGAAACTACACGTAATGTGATCAATACATGTCTATTTCCAACTGGTCCTCCTTAACTTTAGTGAGATCAATACTTTAACATAATGAAAACAGAATGAACTGAATTTCCATATATCTGATCAGATAAATATCCAAAATACTTTAATACATAAATGTGTCCAAAATCAAATAGCATCCAAATACATAAAATACAAACTCCCACTGTATTGCCATATTCTTAATTATGATAACACCCATATAAGCAGTATGCTCATGAAAGACCCTGGGTGATAATACTTTTGTGAGCGGATCCGCTAACATGGAGTTTGTCCTAATGTGCTATATGGACACTTTTACCATTCTGAATACTTTCCTTCACAACTAGAAATTTTATGTCAACATCCTTTGACTTATACAAGTTCTTGGTGTTATTAGAATACAGTAATGCTGATTTATTGTCACACCATAATTTTATGTGGTCTTTCAACACCATACTGTAGACGCAGCCCTGTGACAAAATTTTGCAACCATATTCCCTGAATAGATGCCCCACAGCAAGTAATAAACCTTGCTGCCACGGTGGAAGAAATTATGAGTGCATGTTTGACACTCATCTAAAATATATCTCCATTAGTCAGCATAACCGGATGTGGATCTCCTGCTGTGTTGGCATCCAACAAAATCGGAGTCGAAATACCTTATGATCTCCAGAATTATTCGATCTCCTACAAAGAGCATATAGTTTCTTGTTCTCTATTTATTACTTAAGTAGTTTGGCTGCTACACAATGATCCATCCATATTTGCTTAAATATCTGCCTAACATCCTAATATGTACGCAATATCCTGACGCTACATACTTGAGCATACACTAGACTCCGTACAACTGATCATGAAGGAAAAATCTATTGTATTTTCTTAATTTTAAGGCTAACCTTAGGACACTTGATTGAGACCGAATTTGTCTCCTTTAACGAGAGGTGTCACCTGGTTTGTATTGAATACTTTAATCAATATACAAAACCAAAAAATTATTTCTACTCCTACTGAACTTGTGATACACACAATCTTCAACAGTGTTTATCTCAAAACCAAACGAGATAATCACTTGAAGTACCTTTGGCGAGAAGCTTACTTGAGTTCATAAATAGATTTTGTCAATTTTCAAACCATATTCTTAGGGTCTTCGACACAAAGTTTTCTGGTTGCACCATATAAACTGTTTCATCAATGTTACCGTTGAGAAATATCGTTTTGACATCCATTTAATTTAATTCAATATCAAAATGTGCAACATGTGCTATGATTGTTTTAAAGGAGTTTTTCAAAGATACCGAAGAGAAAAACTCTTTAAAATCAATCCTAAAATTTTGAGTAAAGTCACTAGTTACAAGATGTACTTTATACCTCTCCACTTGACCCTTCAAATCCTTCTTGGTTCTAAATGTCCATTTGCAACCAATGGATTTCATACATTTTGGTAATGGGACAAGTTCTTAAACTTTATTGTCTTGCATGGACTTATACTCCTTATTTATTATATCAATCCACTTTGAGAACTGGAACTTTCCATGGCCTGACGGAAGTTGATTAGATCATCTTCCAGTATCCACTGTCTTCCTCACGTTCCTAGAGAAATATGACAATATTATCCGAAATTATATTTTTTCTTTCTCTGGTGGACCATCTTAATATTACCGGTTCTTGAGGTTGTTGAGTTTGTTCCTTAGGAATAATTACCTTATCTTGAATGGGGTGCCGCTACGTTGTCGTTGTTAAGGTATCTCAACAACGACTTATAGAGGTAATTCGACATTTATTGAGACTTCGAATTCACTTCTTGATCATGACAGGTATAGAATCCTGCACATCGTCAAAACTGATAGTAGGAATCGTATTGATTCTTTCTCAAAGACAATGATCCTGACTTTATTTCTCTCCCAAACTCAACATCTTCAAAAAATATTACACATCTCGTCTCAAAAAAATTTTAGTATGGGATTGTATAATTATTAACCCCTTGATCTGTAGCATAACCAATAAAGTAGCTGCTTATAATTTAACTTTGGTCTGTATTTCCTTTATACATTAATATAGACATTAAAGTCTATAAATTCAATAAAATCCAAATCTCATCAGACACAAGTCGTTCAACTCTATTTCTAGAGATGTGACCTAATCGCTTATGTCATAATGAGGCTAAACAAAAAATATTGCTAATTTTGCATTTAGTACCACATGACTTGCAAGTTTTCATTATAAGATGCAATAATTTCAACTGAATATAGGTTATTATAAACCTTAAGGGAACCGTCACCAATAATATTTGAATTTAAAGATAGACTAAACTTATTGTTTCCAAATGAACAATGGTAACTAGATTTGTCCATTGAGGAAACTGAAACTGAATTTCGTCTAAAAGACGGTACAATAAAAGTGTCTATCAAATCCAAATAATAATCGGTTCCTAAAATAACCTAAAATATCCTATTGCATCCACTCCTACCGATTTGTCGTCACCCACATAGATGTATCTTTCACCATCAATTGGCTTCGGTAGCTCAGACAATCTTGTCTATAAACACTAATGTGGGTAGTAGCACCAGAATCTAACCACCACGTATTTTTAGGTACTAAATCTAAATTAACCACAGAACAGACCAAACTTAGAATTGTATATTTCTTTATACGCCATACGTGATACTTTGTACATTTCTTCCTCATGTGTCCCGTCTTATCACAAAAGAACGACCCTTAGTTTTATATTGTTGTTTCTTTTGACCTGGACCCTTAGCAGCTGCTGTATTTATTTCTTTTTGCCCTTAAAATTTATTCCATTAAACATGAAAATTAAAATCTTATTGGCAGATATTTTAACAACATTAACTGTAAAGAGAACAAAGCAACAAAAATAAACATGCTCTAACAAATAAACAAAGCGTAAAATATAGTCAAACAAATTCAAATAATGGTGAATCCCATCTCAAGATACCTAGTACATCATTAATATTAAGTCTTTGGACAGTGATATTAACTGCAAGTGGTATTCTTGGTGTAATGATCAAACGTTGACAATAAGTCATGTCGAATAATAAGCCTATCTTTGGATCGAGTTATTATTCACATGTAAACCTTATAATTGTCACACATTTATTCACATGTAAACCGAATCATGTCCAAAACTTTATGTACATGCCTATTTAAAATATTACAACTCAAATAAGATAATCATAAAGCATGTGAATCTCTTTACATGATTCAAACAAATATTCTTAATTTGACTAAACTGAGCATTGTCAACATAATAAAATTCACGTAATATTTTACTGAATATATGGACCAATATATTGCTTCAAATAACCCATAAAGATTACATTAAAATAATCTGCTGAAGATATGTACGTCAATAGATTACATCAAATGTTTGACTTAGAACATAAATTTATTGGAAACAAAATTTATGCCAAACATAAAATTGTCTATATTTTATTCCAATTTGTCCTCCAATGATCAACTTAGATTGGAACACACTCTAAATTGAGTAACACTAAATATCTATCAGCATGAATAATTGACATTCCAAATAAATAAGGCTTATGATTGTATTTGAAATTCACCTTCAGTATATGTCGAATAATTAATTTTGACATAAATATGTCATTAAATATTTTGGATCAAATCGAATCAAGTTGATCGCCACTATAATCGCAAGAAATTTGGCAAACGGCATTTATTGTACCAAACAATTTCTAAGATCAATATTCCATATAATGAATATGCACAAGTCAAAATATTTCAACAATATCCTAAAAAAACACAAAAAAACCGAAGTGCTTTAACAATCTTACCATCAATGATTTCACTTCTTCTAAAATTGCCCCAATAAAAATCATTGATTACATGTGCATAATCATGTTCCACAGAAAGATGTTTGGCATTGAAGACACTAGCCAAACCTACAACCAGCACAAAATAGAAAATGTCTTCTAAATTTTAAGTCCGGAGACACGTGAAATCAGATTTGACATATCCGTCCTGATTCCAAACCAGAGTCAACATAAAGAAAAAATAGAAAACACATGGATATGATAAACATGTAGTGTATTTAAATGCCAGAAACATTAACCTCTATATATTGAAAATTATATTATGAACATCAATATGAGTTGTAAACAATCCGAAAAGGATATTCCAGACTTCCTTCTTCTTAACTGAAGGATGGGAAAAAAAATGGATCGAACAATAACCCTAATTTAAATTGGATCAAAGATCTAGGATTTCTGAATAACAATAAATAAAAAATTGGATTCTAAACTTCGACCTCATAAATCAAACAGGAGCTCTGGTACCACTTGTTAGAATTTATTGTACCCTGTCGATTCATGAGATGAAGAACACAAATTAAATTACGGAAGCGAACCTGAATCCATTGCTAGGGTTGATGGATCTTGAAGCGGTCATCCTTTTATGGGGTTCGATCTTCCAACTTGCTACGACCCTTAATGACAAAGAGGAATTCGAATCCTTTGTCCCTTTCTTTCTGTTGATGGGGATGCAGAAGAGAAAAAGAAAAAACCTCTCTTTTGGTGGCCGTATAAGATGGGGACCATAACCCTAATGAATACATATCTTTATATATTTTGATATTTCTAATTTGGCCCCTCATCAAAATAGAATTATCTCCGGTATCTACACATTAATTCTATAACAATTATACCCTTAAGCCAAGTTTCAAATAAGCGACTTTAATTTGGCTTAATTATTTAGATAGCCCAACACAATTAATTTTACATGTGTGGCCCATATTATTGAATAATTCCAACATTTGGTACTAGGAGGCTTCCACTTATATGTAAGATCTAGAGAGGGTTAAGTTGTAAATAGTCACTCTCGTGTGTTAGTAGAGGTTGTTTATGTGACTTAAAACATGCAATCATTATTATTGCCTGTTGGTGATATATATAACGAGGCTTATGCCCATATATAGGTCCAGGTTCGAGCCCATATATGGTTCACCATGGAGTACATATCTACTACTGACCTAGGTTCATATCTTCTCATGTGACAGGCACATGGTCTACCCAATTCCTGGCCATTCAAATATGAGATATGATCAAACATCTAGGAGAATATACGGGTAGATCTTGGGGTCGTCCATGATTCTACAAACATCCATCTAGATAGTACACCCGAATATATTTTTCCTTCATAGTTGAGTCAGTTATATTTAAAAAATACATGCTTATCATGGACATAATTTGAAAAACATGAAATGAATCTAGGGTTATGAAATAAGAACTACATATAACCCCTCCACCCATTTCTATCTTCAAAAGCAACACACACGATTCTACCCTATTACTATAGTAGTTTTTACCTTTTTCTAAAACTTAACTTGAGCGTTTGAGTAGCACTAGGAATCACCCCACCCATGACCTATGATCGTATATACAAGTAAAAAAAACTAGATAAAAAAGAAATCTATTGATTCAGTCCACTAAGAAGAACCAAGATTCTTGTCGGTGGTAAAGCATCATTCGATTAGCACCCACAGTGTGGTTCGAAGTTCTACGACAAAGAAGTTGAAGGTCTTGTTCACCACCCAAAAAACACATAATAATGCTTCAAGCAGTGGCAAGTCCCTACAGCTCTCCATCATCAATGTAGTAACCAATGTCATCCTTAGATCAGGTGGCCAGAACATAACTGTTTGTAAGCCCAATGGTAGCTACCTCTGACCCATCTTTCTCCATCCTTGTGGAAACCACGTATGATATGGTTCCTCTAGGAACCAACACCATAAACAACCATTCACTACATGCCCAACATCCTTGCAATAACGATTGATGTTCTATCAAGCACCATCTACGTAAACTTCAGCACATATGTCCAGACCCTCCCTCTTATGGATAGCAAATTGTCACTCAGTTTTGGTTGACAAGCCTACTTGCACTCTATCTCTGATGAACGTTCCACAACATTCACAACAACATTAGCCCAAAATTTTGTCATATCCATCGAATTGTTATCCTACTACTAGGCTTACTCAAGGGTCACTTGCGCTTCAACTACAACTCTCCATAGGCAATAAGGAACCTCCTTAGTATCCCGAAGGAAACCCTTTGCCTTAGCTATACAAGCACTTTATATTGGCATTGGAGATCCTCCCATTCGTTCAAGGACACCCACGCCTTAATATCAATTCTCTAACAAAAACATTCAACCCTCTCCACTTATTGCAAGGTAACCCTTGCCTTAGTCACAATAATTACTCACCATCAATAGGTAACCTCTTTTGTTTAATGGGGGGTAGCCCATACCCCTATATTGGTATTCCACCAACAATAATAATCCTTCTCCATTTGTCAAAGGACAACCTCACTATTAGAACAAACAATAGTCTTTTTGGAAAGATTCTCCCACTAAGTTACTCGAAAGAACCCCTTAAAACATCAGTCGAACTACTCGACAAGAAACAGAGTGCTTCCTCAAGTGCTAGGGGACCACCACAATCCGGTAACCTCAACCCTCCTATGGGGACAATAATTGTAGTTCGTAAACCACCTTATCATCCATTTTGTATGTCCATTCCTCTATAGAGAATGGGGGAGCCTCTACCCATCCTCAAAAAAGTCGAGGGGTGCATCGTTCGAAACTAGCAGAGGCAAAAATATCGAATAAGGTCCACCTGAGCCCCTTTTTTTAAGCTAAAATGAATCCAAAGATTGATCAACTTGACCTAGATGATCACATCCAAAAAATTAGTCATATCATGACTATAAACAAGTACCCTAGAATGACCAACTAAAATTTTTCCCCATCTTCTTAAGAGGACCATTACTAAGGTGGTTTAATATGCTATCAAGGGGTTGTTAACTTCCTAATGGATGTGGACTATAGCATCCAAGAGAAATTACATTGACAGCAATATACAAGAACTGACAACAAATAACATGTCCACAACTCCCACTAGAGAAGTTTATCAAGAGGTTCACTAACATCAAGGCAAAGACAATATGTGATTCAGATGAAACTCTCATCCATGTATTGGATAAAGACCTCAGACTAAGAAACAAGTGTTAACATCAAGTTTCATGAACTTCCCCATTAAGTATACATTTGCAACATCATCTGATTGTTTATCTTCCGAGTCGCTGGCTTCGCTTTCATGCCATAGGCTTGTGTTGGCGTACCTTCTGAATGTTGACTTCTTCAGGTAACCTTTGTCATACTTGTTATTTTTTCTGGTTGATAATGATGCTATTAGACAGTCCTTCTTCATATATCCTTACTTCTTGCAACCATAGTAGATAGGATCTTCTTCGTTGTTGTTGCTGTTGTGTTCATTTGTTGTTCTATTGAATCTAATGAACTTCTTGAACTTTCTTACTATGAGAGCTTGATCTTTGGAGTCAGAATCACTATCGTCAGAATTATCTTCGACAGTTCTTCAATGTTGAGCTTTGAAAGCGATCGACTTCTCCTTCGGTGCAACATCTTCAAAGTCTTGAAGTTCCAGCTCGTGAGTTAGTAGCTTATCCATGAGTGTTTCAAGAGACAGTTGTGAGGTCGTTTCCTTCAAAGATTGTCGTAGCCTTCGAAATCTAGTTCTTCGTGAGAGCTCATAGAAGTTTACAAATCTTCTCATGGTTATTATATTCCTTGCGTAGTGAAGACAGAGGATTTATAATATCCAAAAATCTTGTAAACATCTGAGTGACGGATTCTTTTGGCTTCATCTTGAATGCCTCATACTCCTTAGTAAGTTTGCTGATTTTTGACTCCTTGACTTGCGTCGTGCCCTCGTGAGCCACTTCGAGAAGTTTCTATACTTCACTTGATGTTGTGCACGCAGACATCCTGTTAAATTTAGTCCTGTCTAAGGCACAAAATAAAGCATTAATAGCACGTGTGTTACGACTAGCCTTTTTCTTTTCATCCTCATTATACTTGTCATAGGGTTTCTCAACCAACTCCCCTAAGAATACGTACGGGCTTTTTATAGCCATTAATAATAATAGACCATAAGTCAAAATCTAGATATTTCAAAAAGAAACTCATCCGTATTTTCCAGTATGTGTAATTCGTGCCATCAAATAATGGGGATCTGTTTGTGGCTTCACATTCGCTTTACCTGTATAACCCGCTCTGATACCAATTATAGGAACGAATTGTAAAGTGCAATACTCTAGGGGGTGGATGAATAGAGTATGTAGCAAAATTTAGCTAATTAAAAATGTTAGCAACAAGATCACAAATAATATATCACAAGTTTAAGCAGTTAGGAGCTTTTGTAAAATGAAGGATGAATAGAATAGGCTGCCGAATTTTCCTAGGGCAAATTTTGATTTATGGGACATTTGTAAAACAGATTTTGGGTTTTGGCTTATTAAAAAGTTTAAGCAGTTTGGAGCTTTTATAAAATAGGCTATTTTCAAAACATATGATATTTTTGAAAACGTTTTGGGATAGCCTATTTACCAGTACGACTTGGTATACAAAGTATTCCTAGACTCAATAAATATAAAAATTACATTGAATATGAAATATAGACTTATACGACAAAAATAGCTTCAGTCTTGAACAAAATGGTAGATCTTCTTTAGCAGTTGTCCAAGTAGCCCTTATATCGATACAGAGTTTGATCAATTAATAAAATCAGGTTTGACCATGACCAATGGGCCAACTATCTCCTCCATTTTGATATTGACAAACCTTGACCGATATAACATCTCGATCATTTGATTTAAAAAGAATCAAAATATGTAGTGTGCTTGTTCAGCAGTATTATTGTACTATATCCTGAAAAAAATCCTGTATCATGCAAAAAAGATGTTAGATCCATTTTGTCCTCCGTTGTCACTTAGCAAAATTGCAAAGAGAGAATCTTTCCCGCAAATTCTGCATAAGAAACAAGCGTTGAAGAAATACAAAAAATATAAAGGAATGAACATGTATTTCACAGGTAATTTATATATTGAAGCATAAGCTAAAAGAGAAAATAAAATACATAAACATAATACGAAGAAAAGTAGAGAACAGTACTAAGTTGAAATAAAAAGCATAATAGGTGTTCAGAATATATTATCTTAGCAATAAAATCTCAGTGCTAAAAAAATATAAAGTGCTATCTTGAAATATCGGAGCATTTCCAAGTAAACATAGACAAATAAAAAGTCCAACTAGATAATATCTAGACAAAATATATCACGTCTAGATCAAAAGTCCTCATAGTCATCATCATCATCATCATCAGCATCAGCAGTGCCACCATGTCCAGATGGACCAGCTCAGAAGTGCGAGCTCCAGAAGGTTGTGGAGTAGCACCAGAACCACGGTACCAGTCCTGTGCATTACCGGGCTGAAAGAGATGACGCACCGCCTCATCCTCATAGAGGTAGCCAAAAACACCTGGATCTCTGGGAAGAAAACTGGTAGAATAACTAGTCTGAAAAAAACGGAGATCGACAAAGAAATTGGCGAGAGCTTGAAACCGACTAGCATCAAAAAACTCGCGTTCCTTAGATGTGTTACTAATAAACGATCGCAAACCCGAGAGATGCTGATGGACACCCTCATAAGACATAGGATAGTCCTGAGGAGGCGAAGCAGTATGAGGAGCAGGAGGGACAGTTGTGCTACGACGAGACAGCTGAAGATACTTAGGCTTAGACTCAAGAGCATAAGTGGATAAGTCAATATCGAAATACTGAAAGATGATTGGAATAATCATCACATAAGCAAGGTTTCTGTGCCTTTTGCGACAACGTCCCATCATCTGGATAATAGTCTTGGGGACAGAAAAATAAATACCCTTACGAATGTGATAAAGGGCAAACAATTCAAGGGTGGTAACATCGTCTTTCGAAGTGAATTTGGGTAAGAGAGTGGAGTAGACGATGCGATACAATTCATAGTAAATAAGTTCAAGTTAGCAGCCTTGAACTTACCAGAACGAACACGGGCAGGATAACATTGTTCGTTCTTGAAACTGCTTAAAGTTATACCTACGGGAAAATCAAATTTCGTGATATCATCTAGTGGAGCACCTTCATTAGGGACATTAAGGATTTTCGATAAAAGGAGATCATTGAACTCGATTGTAATTCTACCAACACGACTTCTTACAGCAAAAGTGTTCAAAGTAAAATTTTAATAAAATAGACGAATGGCATTAGTGGTGAGAGGATATTGGTGGATGACAAGTTGGTGTAACTCTAATGCCTCAAATAATAGATGGTGTTAAGGAAATACAGTCCATTTAATCGGGGCTCCGGTGCATATTTTTGCAAACAGAGAAATCTGCATATATACCATAGAAGTGATTGGTCATGAGTTTCAAAGAAAACTCATTATATGCTCCGTCGGCCGATTTGACTGAGGAAAAGAGTGAATCCACCTGAGGATTCGAAGACGAGG
>JANAVB010019000.1:652442-664942 GCA_029216955.1 Iris pallida
CAATCATTCCACCTATGTTCCGGCTTCTTACAGAAAGGGCAACCGATGGCCTGCTACTGCCGCACCTGCTGAAAAGGTGCCCGGCCCTATCTCTAAGGCTGTTGCTGGAACTGCCTCTGCTGGTGCTGCTGCTGGAAGTAGGGCCTCTTGACCGAACCTTCACTGTTACTGGCTCCGTGAAAGTCCCGACATCTCTTCAATTTCAGCCGTAGGTCGTCCTCTGCTGCCATGGCTCCTGCTAGGATCTTCGTGAAAGTATCATCCCTGTCAATATTGGTCAAGGACCGAAACTCCTTGATCAAACCTCTGTGGAACTTCCCCGCCTTCATCGTCTCACTCAGATCCTCAATAAATTTGCTCAGTCGGCTCCAGTATACTCCTCAACTGTCTGGTTCCTTTGAACCAGACTCTCGAACTGCTGCTCTATGCCTCCCAGTGCTACGTCTGTGAAGAACTTCTCCTTGAACAGCTTCTTGAAGGCTGCCCAAGTCATCCCTCAGTACCTATCCTAGGGTTCGTCTAATACCAAGTGCGGGCCAGGTCCTGCATCTGGCTGCCTGCCGCCTTGATCTTAAGTCGGGCTGGTATCTCTGTCAGCCAAAATATCTTGTCGATATGCTCGATCCAATTATTGGCATATAAGATCCCCTCCGTGCCTCGAAATCCCTTTGGACGCATCTTCTGGAACTCCTGGATGTCTAGCGTCCGCTGATTATACTACTGGATCTGGCCTCCCGGCGGCTGTACAGTCACCCACTCAACGGTCGTCCTGACCAGCTGCTGGGCCTCATTTATGCCCTGACGGAAGTCAGCAGTCTGGCACTGCTACTGCTGCTGATGTGACTCTATGATCCGCTCCATAAAGGAAAAGAGGTATGCAACGTCAACCAATCCCGCAGGTGGCTACTGCTGCTGCTGAAGCACCTCAGGAATAACTGGGGTCTACCTCGGAACTGGTGGAGGTGCTCCCCCAAAATCTGCAGAGGCTCCAACATGAGTAGATACTAGGGGAGCTGATATCTCAGGTCCCAGCTGAACTAGGTGAGAAGTGGTAGACCTCTTTGACGTACCTTCCGTGCTGGGGCGCTGCGATCGTGTCTCAATTATCATCCTAGAGACAGATCAAACAAGGAATCAATACTGAGAAAGAACCGACATAATCAAAGGAGGACACTCATTTCAAAGGAAAGCAATTATCAGCAGGAGTTCAAATGGCAGGAATTTAGATAAGAGTTTTTCCTAAATGTGATTGAGTACCTTAAAACTATATCCTATATCCTACTACAGGCTGTAGTAATACTCTAGTTCGAATACCACTACAAAAACTAGACCTGCATAGGCCACTGTAACACCCAGTTTTCCATATAAGGGTAATTTTAAAATTTTATAATTATATTATTATTTATTGATATTTATTTTGTATTATAATTTTTGGTGATTTTTAATTATTTTTAAACTATTTAAAATTGTTTTAAGTCATGACTTGTAATTTTGATGTGCTGCTAGTGAAACCCTAGTGACTGCATGACCTAGAGCCTGACCACGTCATTAGGATGATTTATTTTTACTTTTTAGTATGAGGGTATTTTGGTCATTTGGCCCCTTTGAATTATTTTAGGATTTATTGTATGGTGATTGTTAATTTGACTTTTGCTAGCTGTGACTTAAGAGACGGTACTAGATTTGACCTTAACTTTGGTGACTTAGTTAACATGGTATGGACCCTAATCTAACTCAAGTTGGTCTTGGTTGACTTAAGTTGGCTAAGTTTCATGAGGAGAGTAGGAGGATTTTTGCATTAGACCATAGGCTAAGGACTTGAGCTAGTTAGCTAGTGCAACTTGGCCCATAGCCCATTAGTGAAACCCTAACCCTTATTCTTTCCTTTATAACCAGCCACTAGGTCATTCTTTTTCCTTTAAATAATCTCCTAATTAGTTCTTGCCTCTTTTGTATTGAAAGAGCACTTAGGAAAAAGAAAGGTTTGTCCATTTTCCCCATTCCATAGATTCTCTATTTTAAATCATTATCCACTCTAGTTTCTTGCATTAGAGCCTAATACTCTCCTATTTTCTGATTGTGGAGTTTAATCCCAGCCTTGGGACAATTTGGGAGCTTTGGCTAGCAAGGAGGAATCTCCTATTTGGAGCTTTTTTAAGCTTTTTGCACCTATAGGTACAACTCCACAAATTGATCTAATATTCCATTTTCTTTGTATTTAGTGCTAGATCTAGGAGTTCCCTAGCTGTCCCTAAAATTTGGGTCAATTTCGTGTCCGTTTGGTCTCCGTATCGGACACGTGTCTTAAGTGTTGTGTAGGTGTATGATTAAATGCCTCTAAGAATTTTATTTTCGATTTTTGTAAAACTAATTATATGAATTTGTAGATCTAAATGTGTATACTAACTTTTGTGAAGACTGTTGTGGTTTTCGTGTCAAGTTTGTGTCGAAATTGGGTGCGGACACGCTGCACGACACACGTGTACGCTGTCCTTCTACCCGTGTCCTGTTATTCGCTGGACACAGCGTTTCAACGTGCGAAACTTGGCATGGAGGTTGGGGAAGTGACTGACAAATCACTCCCCAAGTTTCATGATACCTCATTTTGTGTCGGACAGAAAAACGAGGCCGCATGAGTTTTGCACTGAACTGCCTGCGCACGAAATCGCGTCTGATACGCATTGTTTTCTCTGGACACGACTTGATTGGACACGATACAGACACTTCATCACGAAGACCTACTCTAGGCGAACCCACATGCATGAGCACGAGACACGGGTCGCCCTGTGTCATGTCCTAGGGCGACCCACACGCACGTACGAGGCTGCCCGGGCTGATATTTTAAAACACTGTATGATACACGGTTTGGACACTTCGTGTCCTGTTCCTTGGATATGTGTAGACACGTATAGACTCGTGGGGTTAGCCCCTATGCATGTACACCTTATTCTTCTAATGTTGATTCGACTTTGATTGTTGTTTAGGTTTCGAATAGGATTGAGACTTGTCATCTGATGCACTGTGCACAGTTTTTGAATTCTCATATTTGATTCCCTGTTTTAACTGAGTTTTGATGTTGTTTTGCCATATTAAACTCTTACACATATGTATTAACTACTGCTAGGTTAGATTTTCATGTTAGATTAGGTTTTGTTATCAAGAAATGAAATTTTGAATGTGGGTTGGACTGATACATGCCTGTTTTGAAACCTGATTTGAATTTCCAGTTTTAAGCCGATTTGAATGTTATTTTAGCCATGTTAAATTCTGATACATTGTGTTAGTGTACTGTTAATTGATTCCTTGGTTTGATGTTATCAAAGATTGGGATTCAAACTGGTAATGGACTCGAAATTAGGTTGGGATGGCATGGGCTGTCATTGCACAAATCTGAGATCACACATGTTCACTCACTTCATCTATACACACAACCTAAGCCTATGTATTCACTCATTCCAGTCACTTATACACCCACAGATTTCACTAGGACACATTCACCATTATTCCTGTCATCTACACACATGTTAGTTCAGATTGCATACACACACATTGCTCAAACACACACATAAGTAAAATCTGAGAACATGGTGTTCTTCTTCACACACCTGTTAATACACACACACACACACACTCTCTATTAGAAAACCAGGAAATCTGAGTTACACATTGCACTGATTTGGGTCGGGGGCTTGTTAAAACTGAGATAAAATCTGGATGTGTTCACACATCACTGATTCATTGGTGAATGTATATTGCATGAATGATAGGTATATGTTAAACTGATTTAGGATACTGAGATGTTCTCAGTTGGGTTGAATATGGGATTAGGATATAGGGTTAGGAGTATCAGACTTTGGCATGGGAGTTAGTTCCTGTTAGGATTTTATTAGAAGTTGAGTGGGCAGAGGATAGCAGCAGCAGGCAATGCTTGCCCTGCCTTGGCTTGGCCTAGCTTTGTATTATAGCTGTAGCAGGCAAGCAGGGCAGTAGCAGCAGCAGGTTGCCATGTTCAGTCCCTTAGCTAGGTTGTCCTGCATATGATGTTCTGTCCTTAAATTCCTGAGTGTTCAGTCCTACAAGTGGTTTGACATCAGTCCATTTCCTTACTGCTTGACCCTACCATGTATCAACTTCCCATAACATCAGTTATAGGTTCATGGCCACTTGTGGAGTGTACAGAAGATAGGCTAGAGCAGAGTATTAAAGATTAAGTTAGAGATTAAGTTAGAAATTTAGTTAGAGATTAAGATAGAGATTGAGTTAGAGATTAAGTTAGAAATTTAGTTAGAGATTAAAATAGAGATTGAGTTAGAGTTGAGCTAGCATAGGGTATAGGCATATATGTTCTATATTGTATGTATATATATATATATATATATATATATATATATATATATTATATATATATATATATATATATATATATATATATATATATATATATATATATATATATATATAAACCTATGATTATAAATGGTTATATTGTATAGGTTAGTTAGTGAGGGAAGAGGGGTATGATGAATGGGTTAGAGTGTATAGAATACCAAGTGTCAAGGGTAGTTATATATTGATGCTAAGGTATTGTGACATAGGGTATTGTATGATTAGTACTACACTAACTAGTATGAGGTTATATTGATACTAATACCAATAGGTATCCTAAACTTAGTTTAGCTAGTTTGGCTTGTGACATCATAAAGCCAATCTAGAGAATAGTTGTAGTCTTGATACAATCACCCTACCTAAATCAATGACTTAGTGAATAGTCCCGAAACCCTAGATTTGACTAAGATTAACTAATTAGCTAGTTTGACTAGAGTTGACCAAAAGTCAACATTGAGTTTAGATATGACCAATTGACCTAGTTTGACTAGAGTGTTGACTTGGGTTGACCCAGAGTTGACCAAGTTTGACTTGGATCTAGTTTGATATAGACAGTTGACCAGGTTCGACTTAGAGTTGACTTTGACCTAGATTGGCCTAGAAGTCATGTAGATTGCATCATAAACTTCATTTATCTTATTTTAAACACATTATAACCTGTATTACTCTGTTTAGGACATTGTGACTCCGGTGCAGGCATCTGATATTATACTACTCTTTTCAGAGTATCAGACGAATACATTCTCTGATAGTTCTTCCATTTACTTGTCGTTTACTGTACTTCAGTTGTAGCTAGTTCTATTAATTCTTTATTACGAACACGATTTGATATTACTGGATCCATTTCATGCGACACTCACTTATTCGTATCTGGCCTCTATTTCTGGAACCACCTACTGGAACCACCCTGGAATCATTTACTGGAACCATTCGTGTACTGGCTGGACTTATACCTATTTTCGTGTCGGGTTATGGATTCACTTGTACTTGCTGGGCGGGGAAATATTGGAATAGGCATGTGAACATACCCAAATACTAGAACCACTCCCTTGGAATTATACTGGAATGATAGTCATCCCACACTTGGCCGAGTGTGCGGTGTACCGTATTACCTACAGCCGTTCACATGTCGATCCCGATATTTTAAAACACACTGTTATAGTATAGGCTGGACTCACCCTGGAACCTTTGATCACTGACTGGACTCACCTTATACCGGACTCATCTCGTGCTGGAATCACCTGGTATTAGATTATATTGTCTGGACTCACACATGACTCTTATTATACTGTCTGGACTTATATCATGCTACTCTAGTTCAGCTAGATTATATTTACAGTCTTCATTGCCATGTTTCTCTTCTTGTTTAGCTACTTACTTTCCTTGTACCTTAACTGTTCTCTACATCACTACCTGTATAAAACTGCCATGATTCATCAATATAACTGTCTATAACTGCTTTATAGTTCTCTGCCATTTACTTAGGATTTCTTGATGAGTAGTACTAGTTCCTGTCCTGACTGGACCTGTTAAAATTTTACAGATGATTGCCCTGAGGACACATGCCCTACATATTATGGACCCGAAGATGGGATGGCTACCTTTGGCCCCGACACTCAGGAGTGATCGGGATTTAGTTTAGTAGACTAGCATATGTTTTTATGTTGAACTTGTTATAGAAGATTTGAGACTTGTGTAGTATTTGAGATTTGTTGAGAGTGGTTATTATTTTAGTAGTTGTCTTTCTATTCTTAGTTAATTCTTCTGTGATTATTTTATCGTGCTTAGACTGTGATTGAGTTACAATATCTTATACATGACCTCCGTTCGGAGTTGATCATGATAAGTACATTATATATTGTATGAGTTGTTGGTTAGATAGTAACGTAGGAAAGCGTTCTACCGCCGATACTGTAGCGTAGGCTGGGCATTGTTACGTGCTCGTACCCTCATAGTAGGTACGGGTCATGACACGTTTTTAGTGGTGGCCCATGCAGGTCGAGAGTCGCATTAGTGCGATATCGTAGTAGTACGATGACTTAGTTGTACTGCTGTGAGCCTGCAATAGAATTCAACGGAGAGGTACTCAATTACAGTTAGGACTACTTGAGAAGATTCCTGGGAATGACCCTTGAGAATCTTATTATAAACTATCTCAAAATTCGATTCTGACAGTATCTGTCTATCTTCCTTGATTCATCGTTGAATTGATTCTTGGTATTCATTATTGACTTGATTTTCTACCAAGATAACATTATGGGCTAGGTTGCCTCAGTCATAGAATCTAGAGTCTTCTACAGCCATATCAGCTGGTTGGGCGATGAGATAGAGTCTGATTTTGGATGTATTTTTCGGGTGTGGAAATTTAAAGTTTTCGCAGCCAAGCTAGCGGCAATACGAAAATTTTAAATATCATAATTCTAGAGGTATGTACATTAGTTGTGTACTCTATGGATTATCGTAGCCATATTTACTGGTGTGACGAGGATTCTGGTAACATGGTTCTGGATAGACGGGTATGATTATCAGATTGTAGAATAGATACCATATAGATGGTGCCCTAGTATCATTGAGTGGAATATCAGGGTGGATATTACTTGAGTGTCATGGATTAGATAGAGGGAGCTAGGCCACCTGTAGCGCAGCACCATGCCCCACACCATCAGAGGGATACATCCCGGAGGGGCATGGCTTTTGTGCTGACAGTCGAGTAGACCGACGCTACAGGTGACGGGTTAGCAGGTCTGTCCTTCCTGTTCTTCTTTCCACCTTGTTGTGTGATTCTATTAGTACCTGTCAGGATATTGCTTATGATTTGCTAGATAGTGTAGCTACCATGTTCGAGACTGTGGAATCACGACCAGTAGGACTGTGTTGCGTGTTATCTTTGACTTTGATTTGCTGGGGTTTGACCTAGTAGGGGTACGATCATCTTAATTTCGAGGACAAAATTTTTCTAGGGCGTAGGATTGTAACACCCAGTTTTCCAGATGAGGGTAATTTTAAAATTTTGTAATTATATTATTATTTATTGATATTTATTTTGTATTATGATTTTTGGTGATTTTTAATCATTTTTAAACTATTTAAAAACTGTTTTAAGTCATGACTTGTGATTTTGATGTGCTGCTAGTGAAACCCTAGTGACTGCATGACCTAGAGCCTGACAACGTCATTAGGATGATTTATTTTTACTTTTGAGCATGAGGGTATTTTGGTCATTTGGCCCCCTTGAATTATTTTAGGATTTATTGTATTAGTGATTGTTAATTTGACTTTTACTAGCTGTGACTTAAGAGACTGTCCTAGATTTTGACCTTGACTTTGGTGACTTAGTTAACATGGTATGGACCCTAATCTAACTCAAGTTGGTCTTGGTTGACTTAAGTTGGCTAAGTTTCATGAAGAGAGTAGGAGGATTTTTGCATTAGACCATAGGCTAAGGACTTGAGCTAGTTAGCTAGTGCAACTTGTCCCATAGCCCATTAGTGAAACCCTAACCCTAATTCTTTCCTTTATGACCAGACACTAGGTCATTCCCTTCCCTATAAATAATCTCCTAATTAGTTCTTGCCTCTTTTGTATTGAAAGAGCACATAGGAAATAGAAAGGTTTGTCCATTCTTCCCCATTCATTAGATTCTCCATTTTAAATCCTTTTCCACTCTAGTTTCTTGCATTAAAGCCTAATACTCTCCTATTTTCTGATTGTGGAGTTTAATCCCAGCCTTGGGACAATTTGAGGGCTTTGGCTAGCAAGGAGGAATCCCCCATTTTGAGCTTTTTCAAGCTTTTTGCACCTATTGGTAAAACTCCACTAAATTGATCTAATATTCCGTTTTCTTTGCATTTAGGGCTAGATCTAGGAGTCCCCTAGCTATCCCTGAGTTTGGGTCAATTTTGTGTCCGTTTGGTGTCCGTATCGGACACGTGTCATAAGTGTTGTGTAGGTGTTTGATTAAATGCCTCTAAGGATTTTATTTTCGATTTTTGTAAAACTAATTATATGAATTTGTAGATCTAAATGTGTATACTAACTTTTGTGAAGACTGATGTGGTTTTCGTGTCGATTTTGTGTCGAAATTGGGTACGGACACGCTGTACGACACGCGTGTGCACTTTCCTGCTAACCGTGTCCTGTTATTCGCTGGATACATCGTTTTGACACGTAAAACATGGCATGGAGATTGGGGCAGTGACTGACAAGTCAATCCCCAAGTTTCATGACACCTCGTTTCGTGTCGGACTACGAAAACGAGGCCGCAGGAGTTTGTACTGAACTGCCCGCGCACGAAATCGCGTCTGATACGCGTTGTTTTCTCTTGACACGACTTGATTGGACACGATACAGACACTTCATCACGAAGCCCTACTGTGGGCGAACCCACATGCATGAGCACGAGACACGGGTCGCCCTGTGTCGTGTCCTAGGGCGACCCATACGCACGTACGAGGCTGCCTGGGCTGATATTTTAAAATACTGTATGACACGTTTTGGACACTTCGTGTCCTGTTCCTTGGACACATGTGGACACGTATAGACTCGTGGGGTTAGCCCCTATGCATGTAGACCTTATTCTTCTAATGTTGATTCGACTTTGATTGTTGTTTGGGTTTCGAATGGGATTGAGACATGTCAACTGATGCACTGTGCACAGTTTTTGAATTCTCATATTTGATTCCCTGTTTTAACTGAGTTTTGATGTTGTTTTGCCATATTAAACTCTTACACATATGTATTAACTACTGCTAGGTTAGATTTTCATGTTATATTAGGTTTTGTTATCAAGAAATGAAATTTTGAATGTGGGTTGGACTGATACATGCCTGTTTTGAAAACCTGATTTGAATTTCCAGTTTTAAGCAGATTTGAATGTTATTTTAGCCATGTTAAATTATGATACATTGTGTTAGTGCACTGTTAATTGATTCCTTGGTTTGATGTTATCAAAGATTGGGATTCAAACTGGTAATGGACTCAAAATTGGGTTGGGATGGCATGGGCTGTCATTGCACAAATCTGAGATCACACATGTTCACTCACTTCATCTATACACACAACCTTAGCCTACGTATTCACTCATTCCAGTCACTTACACACCCACAGATTTCACTAGGATGCATTCACCATTATTCCTGTCATCTACACACACATGTTAGTTCAGATTGCATACACACACATTGCTCAAACACACACATAAGTAAAATCTGAGAACATGGTGTTCTCCTTCACACACCTGTTAAAACACACACACACACACTCTCTCTATTAGAAAACCAGAAAATCTGAGTTACACATTGCACTGATTTGGGTCGGGGGCTTGTTAAAACTGAGATGAAATCTGGATGTTTTCACACATCACTGATTCATTGGTGAATGTATATTGCATGAATGATAGGTATATGTTAAACTGATTTAGGATAATGAGATATTCTCAGTTGGGTTGAACATGGGATTAGGATATGGGGTTAGCAGTATCAGAGTTTGGCATGGGAGTTAGTTCCTGTTAGGATTTTATTAGAACTTGAGTGGACAGAGGATAGCAGCAGCAGGCAATGCTTGCCGTGCCTTGGCTTGGCCTGGCTTTGCATTGCAGATGCAGCAGGTAAGCAGGGCAGTAGCAGCAGCATGTTGCCATGTTCAGTCCCTTAGCTAGGTTGTCCTGCATATGATGTTTTGTCCTTAAATTCCTGAGTGTTCAGTCCTAAAAGTGGTTTGACATCAGTCCATTTCCTCACTGCCTGACCCTACCATGTATCAACTTCCCATAGCATCAGTTATAGGTTCATGGCCACTTATGGAGTGTACAGAAGATAGGCTAGAGCAGAGTATTAGAGATTAAGTTAGAGATTAAGTTAGAAATTTAGTTAGAGATTAAGATAGAGATTGAGTTAGAGATTATGTTTGAAATTTAGTTAGAGATTAAGATAGAGATTGAGTTAGAGTTGAGTTAGCATAGGGTATAGGCATATATGTTTTATATTGTATGTATATATACATATATTTATTAACCTATGATTATATATGGTTATATTTATAGGTTAGTTAGTGAGGGAAGAGGGGTATGATGAATGGGTTAGAGTGTATAGAATACCAAATGTCAAGGGTAGTTATATATTGATGCTAGGGTATTGAGACATAGGGTATTATATGATTAGTACTACACTAACTAGTATGAGGTTATATTGATACTAATACCAATAGGTATCCTAAACTTAGTTTAGCTAGTTTGGCTTGTAACATCATAAAGCCAATCTAGAGAATAGTTGCAGTCTTGATATAATCACCCTACCTAAATCAATGACTTAGTGAATAGTCCCGAAACCCTAAATTTGACCAAGATTGACTAATTAGCTAGTTTGACTAGAGTTGAGCAAAAGTCAACATTGAGTTTAGATATGACCAATTGACCTAGTTTGACTAGAGTGTTGACTTGGGTTGACCCAGAGTTGACCAAGTTTGACTTGGACCTACTTTGATCTAGACAGTTGACCAGGTTTGACTTAGAGTTGACTTTGACCTAGATTGGCCTAGAAGTCATGTAGATTGCATCATAAACTTCATTTATCTTATTTTAAACACATTATAACCTGTATTACTCTATTTAGGACATTGTGACTCTGGTGCAGGCATCTAATATTATACTACTCTTTTCAGAGTATCAGGCGAGTACATTCTCTGATAGTTCTTCCATTTACTTGTCGTTTACTGTACTTCAGTTGTAGCTAGTTTTATTTGATTCTCTATTACGAACACGATTTGATATTACTGGATCCATTTTATGCGACACTCACTTATTCGTGTCTGGCCTCTATTTCTGGAACCACCTACTGGAACCACCTACTGGAACCACCCTGGAATCATTTACTGGAACCATTCGTGTACTGGCTGGACTTATACCTATTTTTGTGTCAGGTTATGGATTCACTTGTACTTGCTGGGCGGAGAAATATTGGAATAGGTATGTGAACATACCCAAATACTGGAACCACTCCTTTGGAATTATACTGGAACGATAGCCATCCCACACTTGGCCGAGTGTGCGGTGTGCCGTATTACCAACAGCCGTTCACATGTCGATCCCGAGATTTTAAAACACACTGTTATAGTATATGCTGGACTCACCCTGGAACCTTTGATCACTGACTGGACTCACCTTATACCGGACTCATCTCGTGCTGGAATCACCTGGTATTAGATTACATTGTCTGGACTCACACATGACTCTTATTATACTGTCTGGACTTATATCATGCTACTCTAGTTTAGTTAGATTATATTTACAGTCTTCATTGCCATGTTTCTCTTATTGTTTAGCTACTTACTTTCCTTGTACCTTAGCTGTTCTCTACATCACTACCTTTATAAAATGCCATGATTCATCAATATAACTGTCTATAACTACTTTATAGTTCTCTGCCATTTACTTGGGATTTTTTGATGAGTTGTACTCGTTCCTGTCCTGACTGGACCTGTTGAAATTTTACAGATGATTGTCCTGAGGACACATGCCCTACATATTATGGACCCGGAGACGGGATGGCTACCTTTGGCCTCAACACTCAGGAGTGATCGGGATTTAGTTTAGTAGGCTAGCATATGTTTTCATGTTGAACTTATTGTAGAAGATTTGAGACTTGTGTAGTATTTGAGATTTGTTGAGAGTGGTTATTATTTTAGTAGTTGTCTTTCTATTCTTAGTTAATTATTCTGTGATTATCTTATCGTGCTTAGACTGTGATTAAGTTACAATATCTTATACTTGTCCTCCGTTCGGAGTTGATCATGATGAGTACATTATATATTGCATGAGTTGTTGGTTAGATAGTAACCTAGGACAACGTTCTACCGCCGACACTGCGGCGTAGGCTGGGCGTTGTTACGTGCTCGTACCCTCACAGTGGGTGCGGGTCGTGACACCCACCACTAAAAACGTGTCACGACCAGCACCAGTGTAGGGACACGAGAAGTGGGTACGTCCAGCATACGCCGAAGTATCGGCGGTTGAACGATGTCATAGGTCACAACATCTAACACATATAAATATAACTACACAAGATATACTCTTCAAATGGAGGACAATATAGAAGGTACATTTCAATCATAATCTAAGG
>JANAVB010019000.1:669942-689693 GCA_029216955.1 Iris pallida
AATGTCGAATCTCAATATGCTAGTGCGAGAGTGACATACATGATTCTTAGTCAAATTAATAGTACAGGTGTTATCACAAAAAATGGATATATGTGTGTAAAGTAAACCAAAGTCTTCTAGGATTTGCTTCATCCATAAAATTTATGCACAACAACGTCCTACAGCGATATACTCAGTCTTAGTAGTTGATAATGAGACAAAATTTTGTTTCTTGCAAAATTTGGTTCTGCTAATAAAAAACTTTGTCATGATTTTGCTAAGTATATGCAGAGTGAGTTTAGGATAAGTATGATGGGAGAACTCAACTACTTTCTAGGATTTCAGATCAAACAATACTCACATGGAGTCTTCATCAATCAAGCCAAGTATAACGAAGGATTTACGAAAGAAGTTTGACTTGGACACGTAAAGCCTATCGGCATGCCAATGGCTACATCAATTTGACTTGACATTGATAATAATGGTCAACTAGTCGACCAGCGTAAGTATCGAGATATGATTAGTAGTTTACTATATTTAACTACTAGTTGTCCTAATATCATATTTAGTGTTTGCATATATGCACGATAGCTTGCACTAAGGAGTCACACTTATGCACCATTAAGTGTATCTTTCAATACCTTAAAGGAACTTCAACTACTGGCTTATGGTATCCCAAATCACATAGTTTGTCCTAATCAGTTACTCGAATACTGATTTTGCTGGATGCAAAATTGATTATAAAGTACAAATGGTAGGTGACATTTTCTAGGTAAAGCTTTAGTCTTTTGGTTTAGCAAAAAATAAAATTCTATAGCATTATCAACAACTGAAGCTGAGTATATCGCTGCAGGACGTTGTTGTGCTCAAATTTTGTGAATGAAGCAAACCTTAGAAGGCGATAATCTACACTACACTAAGATTCCCATATATTGTGACAGCACTAGCACTATTAATCTGACTAAGAACCTAGAATGTCACTCATGCACCAAGCACATAGAAATACGTCACCACTTTTATGTGATCACCAACAATACGAAGATATTTGTCTAGAGTTTATTGACATAGATCATCAACTGGCATAATATTCATAAAACCACCAGTCGAAGATCGTTTTAAGTATCTGCATCGAGAGTTAGGCATACTTGAATTTTTGGAGTCAAAATGTGTTATGATTAATAAAAATACTTAAAATTTAAGAATCAATAATTTATTAATCGAAGTTATTTTGGGTAGACGTCGAAAGGGTCCTTCTTTCAATAAGACGTAAAGCCTAAGTAATATGGTGCCGAGTGTCTTTGAACTACCGCTAGCTGGGATCCGGCCCCTACAACTAACCCAAGGTAATGGATATTAATTAATCAATGAATTACAAGTTTCTAAGTCATTTTTATCATTCATTACTCAAATATGAACTATAATTCAAGTGGCCAAACTCGAACCAAACTCGGACAGAGTTCAGACCGAACTTTGTGAGGAATTTTTATATAACAAAAGTTTAAAAGTAACCCCCTCTACTTTTCCTCCCCAAAACAGACGACCAAGAGCTCTAAAACCCTAATTTTTAAACCCTAAATCCTAGAAACATACTTCTAAGGTCTCACAACCCAGAATTCCTCGAAACTAAGGAGTTCTGGAGGCATTATCGTCAATCTTTGATCATTTTTGAGGTACAACTCTCTCTTTTCTCTCTCAAATTTCTAATGACTCCTAGAATCTTTAAGAGAAAGAAAACTAGGGATACTACCTCATCCTCTATATTTGAATACGAACCCATCAATCTATTGAGTCCCTCTCGTCCCGATGACGATGAGTATTATGATGCAAACCTATTTGTTTCACTAGAAAGATCTACCCATTGGTTTGATCATTTCCGATACCGAAAACTCTGTCCGGGTGAAATGATAAATTTTATCATTTTTCAAAATATTTGACTACGTTTGAAAACTTTGGACTTCGTGAATTATTAGAAGTTTCAAATCCTATTCACAAGAATGTAGTTCGTATGTTTAATTGCAACATGCAATAATCTATCGACTGTATCCATTCTTCTGTCAGCGGAAAGAAATTTGAATTCAATTCTGCCGACTTAAACGAATATTTTTAAATACCAAACAATGGTGACGCTCTTGTAAACATTATTAAAGTTTAGTTTCCTGATGGCATGACTCTTGACTCCTTCAAGGTCGTATATATCATCCGAATATGGTTCCTTGGAAATGGTTATTTGCATGCAACCTAAACAAACATTTCTATGATTTGCATCGTATCATTATTTTATTTCTTCTACCCAAGACAACATCTATGGATGAGATCACGTACTTGGAACTACCTACGATATATCACATTCACTTTGGGATTTTTTTCTGTATCCAATACTATGTTAGCCCTTATGATCAACTATGGGAGAGTAGGCTATAACCTCCTCTCTCCTATGCATCTGACGACAATCTTCTAGAAATTTGATATTCTTTTAAAGTCTTATCCTATCTCTGGAACACATTCAAGGCTTCTTAGGTCTAGGAAGTACCCTCATCCTCCTGGTGATGCTCCACCTCCTCCAGCCCTAGTCAACCCGCAGACCCAGCAGACTCCAGCTGATTCAGCCCCTGCAGCCCCGGGTCACGCTATTGACGAGCTATATCAGCGGTTCAATGCTTTTGTCAGTCTCCATGGACAACAACGTCAGGGCGATCTGACTCACTATAGTGACATAGAGGTTCGCCACTTTTTTTAGGTTTAGGTCTTGAGAAATGCTAAGCTGACATTCAGTGGACGATGGCTCATCATCCTACTACACCGACGACTATCATCCGTCATCCAGCTTTTGACGGACCGAGATTTGAGGATGATCTGACTTTTGTCATCATCTTTGGTCTGAAGACTGCCTATTTTGATCTGACCAAGCCACCTGCTAATGCTCCTGGTGGAGCTGATAGTTGATTTGATGTTTTGGACTTAGAATTTTGTGGATCTATCTGATGATGATGATATGTAGCAGCACATTTTAGTTTTATGCATTTTGGACTTATTTACTTCAGTTGTAATGACACTTTCATTTTTTAGAGTTGTTAGTTTTCATCTACTGCTGATGTTCCATTACTGCTTAGTATTTTTTACTACTTTGAGTTGCTGATTTGTCAGTTCATATCATATTTGTTATCACTCTATCTTTCTTTGTTGTTACTTGACTTATAAATTACAGGGAAGCCATATTTTGAGTATGTGACAAAGAGGGAGAATGAGCCACATACCAAAATCAAAATTTTAGGATTTCGGACAAGTCAGGTATATTTGACAAAGTTCAATATTATATTAGTTATATTTTGGTATAGACTCAAAGTTTGTCAATTATCAAAATGGTAGAGATTGTTGGCCATGTTATGATCATACCTGATTTTGATAATTAACGTCAACTTTGGTCGATACGTAAAATACATATAGCTACAGGTTTACAGTTTCAAGTCTGCACCTGCTACTGCTGCAAGCTATAAACGTATCGTCATCATCAAGAACCAAAAGTGATAAATCAGATCAAGACTTTTACATATTTTATCTACATTTTTATCTTTATTGAGTCTAGAAAAATATATAAGATTGATCAGGATCGTACTGGCTTAGCTAATCTCAGTCTACAAAATATAGCATATCTATCTACATATTTATATCCAAAGTCCACAATCAAAAATAGCCCAAAATCTAACAAATTTGGCCTAAAACAGTTCTGTCAGAACTCAGGCAGAACTGGCCAAAACTCAGTTTGAGTTCGGCCAGGGCAATTTCAATAAATTTTTGAATCCCCTTGACATTTGCATCCAATGTTCGAATGTGAGATTTCTGCATCCGAACTTTGCCCGAACTCTGGCCGAATTCGGTTACAAAAATACTATAAATATAGAGGAACTTTCACATTTTCAAATCACTCATTCATTCTCTTCTCATTCCTCTCAAAGTATTTTCTACGAGCTACACCTTCAAATCTAGCATATACTACTCTTAGCCAAACCAGTATAGTTTCTGTTTAATCTAGATTTTGGTTTTGAAGAGTTGTATCGGAGGCTAAATATCAAAAAATGTTTCAGTTTTCAAACGCCTTGTGAAGTCGGTCGTGCACTCGTCACCAAGCATGGTGTTGTAAGAGTTGTAAGCATTTGATTAATGCTTGTGTCATAGTGGATTAATATCGAGCATGAGTACCCAAGACTAGATTAGTCCTTCACGAGGAAAACCAAAATATATCGTTGTGCCACTGAGTTTGAACTTCTTAACACTTACTTTACTGCAATTTATTTACTGTTATATAATTTGCTCTTGCTTGCCATAGTACATAATTTTTAATTGTGATATTTTTGATGCACATGCACACACTCTATTCATCCCCTCTAGAGGTGCTCAACGGTCCTACATGTGCCACGTGTCAAGATGGTCAGGCAATCTAATTAACTGCTAAGTAATTTAAATTCCTAATTAATAGCGTATGGGTTATTTAACCTCCTTTTAAACCAGAGGTTCTCTTATATCTCAGTATATGCCACATGTCAATTTTGATCGGGCATTTAATCTTGATGATTTGATCTCGCTTTTATGGCATGTGCATTATACCAGCCTATTTAATGAGTAATCTTTCCAAATTACAGTATGTGCAACGTGTCATCATGATCGGGCCACACAATTAGCAGTCGTAATTGGTAAGTGCATTAAACTAACTTCCATAACGGTGCCTCCAAGATTTCTGCAACAGATCTTTTCCAATCAACATTACGTGTCACCTGGACCAGGCTTCACGGTTAATCAGCTATCGTATGTAGTTATAAAAAGTAAGATTATGTTGATCATTTACTCTATCGTATCTTAACACCGCCTCTAAGCGGCTATAAATAGGGTGTACCACCTTACTTCAAAAAAATACACAGAGAAGGAGAAGCATGCATGTACAAAGAAGAGCATATCAAAGAGAAAGGCCCTCACCTATCGAACCTTCGTTGTTAAGGTTTCGATTTTACTTCTTTGTTTGTAATCCAAAAAGGCAAAAGCAATACACTTTTCTTTTCCTTAATTTGTGATGGCAATAAATTTGGCGACTCTGCTGGGGACTGTCTTCTCATCTAACGAGAAGGTGGTGATGCAATCAGATACTACAAAATTGGAATCATCCCAGAAAATATTTGTCGTTTGTTTCGACCAACAAGCCTATAAAGATATGTTCTCGGGGGATTCAAACCCCTCTCCAAGGCTAGCAAAGCCTAAAAAGACCTGCCAAGCCTGGATGGCCTAGGCTGTTGTGCCACTCCCAAAGACAGCAAAAGATGCATGTCTGATTTTTGTTGATGAAACCACGTAGTAATCTCTTGTGTGTCCTGTCTATGCCTCTACCTCCGTATTTAGTGAAGAGAAGGATCGGCGCCCGGTTTGAGCAGAGGAAATAACTACGCTAGGAACTTACGGACTGACGTCCCTTCTAAACCCTGGTGGTCGCGAGCCCTAGAGAGGAGAAATAGTTGAAATGAGTAGAATTTCTCAGATGATTTTATTTATGGGCTCCTGCCACTACTTATAGAGAGTACACCTCCTCTTCATAATACAACTTTCGATGTGGGACTAAAGTCCCTTATTAGTTCTCAACACTCCCCCTCAAGATGGGCGATAGATATTAATCATCCCCATCTTGTTACATAGCTTTGACAGACTCAATGAACTAAAACCCTTAGTCAGATAGTCTCTAACTTGTTCTTTTGAGCGAACATGGTCAATCTTCAGTATCCCTTATTCTAGCTTCTCCTTGATGAAGAATCGATCGATCTCGAAGTGCTTCGTTCTGTCGTACTGAACTGGATTGTTAGCTATACTTATTGCAGCTTAACTATTGTCACGCCCCAGAACCAGAATACTGGAGAGCGGGGGCAGACATAGCCAGCTACGTATATGAAATGGAATCCATCTCGCTATACGGTCACGGCTGTCTAGATACATGAGGGTTTATCTACAAGCCAACAGTCTCTTAAGGTCAAGAACAACCTATTGTCTCAATCACAAGCAAGTAAATAGATGTTACAAGATGTATGATCATTAAATATACAATAATAAGGCGTCCCAAATATTACATATTCAGCTGATCATGAAGCTAGTCGTTACAAAATGTCAGGACTAGCAAAAGTTTAGTCATACATGATCAACCCTAGGATCTGTTAATCATGTTACAGCCCATAGGCAGACAGTAAGTAAGTGCATCGAGCTAAACAGGTGCTCGTCGGCTAAACGCCTCAAAAGAATATTTTACAATAGAGTGGGAGAGCCAAAAATAACCCACTCGTTGCCAGGGTTCCGTCTAGTGGCCACCATCTGGCTGGAAGGTCGGTAGATCCTCTGGAGCTGCTCCGAAATCTGGCCACACAAAACCAGCTGGGTCAGACCCCAGAAAGAGCAAGTGCTACAAAGGAGGCTTTAATTAAGAACTAAAACCAGCAATCAGCACAGGAATATAAATATAAATAAAATAAGGACTGGAATAAAAGGAAACATATCAGGATGATATACGACGAGATAACCATGGAACTATTCAGATAGCCAGGTTACAACCCGTAAACCAAACAAGGACCGGGGTTGTAACCCTTCGTCTGAACAGAACTTGGAATTCTCACCATTTATCGGTAAAAAAACAAGCATTCTGGTCGTTCAATAATCTGGAACAGGATCAGGGCAAGACTAGACTGGTTAGACTCCATCCAATCATTTTACGGCCAAGCAAGAACTACGGCTTGATACTTTAACTAACTAGGGTTGTCACAAGCCTAATTACTAACAAGATGCAGTGAGATTACTCTACAGCCACAAGCCCTGCAGACCATCCAGGTTACCCAGGTCGAGAGATTAGGGTTGAATTCAGGTGGGTACATCGTCCAAGAAACGCATGTACCCTTAAGCAGTTTGAAGGGTGCAACACATGACAGTGTGCTGGAAGTGTGTCCTACTCGACGGCAGGCTACAGATCCCAAGCGCGCCCAGGTAACGGGATTACTGTAGCTGGAAAATCTTTTATGACTAATGTATTAATCTAGTTGTTAACCTTAGTTTATTTTAGTAGGTACTCCTGACCGTGGTACTCAGGAGTCCCCTCCTAGACATGATGCAAGACAGGACTGGATTATTTGTACAAGCACAATCACCCACGGTGTCCAGGTTATTTATACAGGTTATGTCATGTCAGGTAGCCGTCGCAACAGCTTATCAAGATATAACATGTCAGGTTTATCATGTCAAGTATACTTGTCAGGAGTGCGCCGACGGGCCACTATCAGGTCATGTCAGGTTATTATGTCAGGAGTGTACCACTACGGGTCACTATCGTGTCATGCTCAGGTATCATTTCCAAACATATTAAACAAATCCATGATTATCAAGTTCATGACAAAAGGCGTAAGGATATAAAATGGACGTTAAATATCTAATAAAATATCAATATACAGGGCTATAGAAGATCAAGGGTAATCAGGCTACGCTCGAGCCAGGCTACGCTCAGGCTACGCGTACGCTCAGGTCTGCGTACCAAAGGATCCATACACTTCCAATAGGAAGCGTATGCAAGGGTCAGCGTACAGAAGGGCACGCTCAAGCTACAGGTCAGCGTACGCTCAAGCTACGCTGCCAACAGGCAGCGTATCAAGGTGAGCGTACGCTCACTAAACAGCATACGAAGGCTAGCGTACGCTCGCTAAACAGTAGCGTACGAAGGCTAGCGTACGCTCGCTAAACAGCAGCGTACGAAGGCTAGCGTACGCTCGCTAAACAGCAGCGTACGAAGGCTAGCGTACGCTCGCTAAACAGCAGCGTACAGTTCAGTGGCGTAAGCTAAAAAGCTAGCTCACTGTTCACTGTCTTCTCCAAATGGCAAGAACAGTAAGAACTCTAAAGTTGAATCTAAGCTTCAATTGTCCAAATCTTGGTCAAAACAAGTCCGAATCCAACTTTCCAAAGGTCAAAATTGGGTAGAATGATATTCTCTAAAACATGGAACCATCCAAACTTAAAACAAGAAAGTTTAATAGATCAAAACCACCAAAAATCCGAAAATAGCAAAACTCTAGATCTACAAGAATTAAAGCCTCAAAATGAAAATGACAAGTTCTAATGTGGTTTAGAATCATGAGGAGAAGCTAATGAAACCATCAAAAGGAGTTCTCTTGTGGAAGCAAGTTGCACTTGCCTATGGTGTTCTTGGTGGGTGGAGAAGAGTAATGGTGGGGAAGGAGAAGTAAATAAGAATTATGGAGGAGAGAAAGGTTGGTAGGGATAATAAAGAGGGGGGGTTGTGGTGGAAATAAAGGAGAAGCATAGGCTAAGGTGTTCCACCCTTGGCCCATGATGAACCAAGCATTGGGCCGGCCGAACAAAGCCAACCCAAACCGAGAGTAAACAAGCCAAGCCAAACCAAGGAGATATGCAAATACAAGATAAAATATGTATACGTATTTCAAATACGTAATACGAACAACAGGCATTACAACTATTGCTCAGAAGACATAATGGTGCTCTCTTGTCCAGCTTCAACTATGTCAGCAGTGCTCTTACCCATAGCAACTCTGACACTCCCAGTGCTATTGCCCTGTATTCTGCTTCAGTTGTCGACCGTGCTACCACTGGCTGTTTCTTGCTTCTCCATGAGACTAGATTTCCTCATACAAAAATACAGTACCCCATGGTAGACCTTCTGTCGTCTATGCAGCTTGCCCAGTCTTATCGCAGTATCCCTCAACTTCTATGTGTCCATTCTTCTTGAACCATAGTCCTTTTTCCCATCCCTTTCAGATATCTCAAGATCTAAAATACTGCTTCCATATGACCCATTCTTGGATCATGCATATAGCGTCACACTACACTCACCATAAATAATATATCCGGGCGAGTGTACCCCAGATAAATCAATCTCCCTACAAGTCTTTGATACCTTTCACTATTAACAGGCTCTCATACTTCTGCTCCCAGCTTGCACTTCTGGTCAATTGGAGTTACTGCTGCTTTGCATCCCAGCATCCCTATCTCCTTTAGCAGATCTAGTACATATTTTCTCTGTGAGAGAACAATTCCCTGTTCGTCGTCAGACACCTCGATACCCAGAAAATACCTCATCGCTCCTAAATCCTTTACCTCAAACTCCTTTGCGAGTTTTGACTTCAGCTTAGTAATCTCGACTTCATCATCACCAGTGATTATTATATCATCCACATATACAATAAGTATAGTAATGTGGCCTCTTGTATGCTGGAGAAAGACCGTATGATCTGTATTTGTTTGATAGTACCCCATGCCTGTAACAGCCTTTCTGAATCTGTCAAACCAGCTCGAGGATTGCTTGAGTCCGTATAGTGACTTCTTTAGTTTACACACTTTACCATGCGACGTCCCTCCGTCTGATTCTGTCGTATAGTACCCTGGCGGGGGTTCTATGTATACTTCTTCTTGTAGGTACCCATAGAGAAAGGCATTTTTCATATCTAACTGGTATAGCTTCCACCCATAGTTTACTGCAATGGAGACTAGAGTTCTTACCGTGCTCATTTTCGCTACTGGGGCAAACGTCTCATCATAGTCAATGCCATATGATTGTGTGTATCCTTTTGCAACCAACCTCGCCTTGTACCGCTCTACTTTTCTTTCTGGCATCTCTTTTACTGTTTACACCCATTTGCATCCCACGCTTTCTTCCCTTTGGGTAATGGAACCAGCTCCCATGTCTTATTTTTCTCTAGTGCCCCAAGTTCTTCCATCATTACAGCTTTCTACCTTGGATTTTTCTTTGCTTCCTGCCAACACTCGGGCAAAGAAGTAAAGTCTTACGATGCAATGAAGGCTCGATAATTTGGAGAAATGTTAGAATAAGACAAGAAGTTGGCAATGCCTTGTTCATAATTATCATAACGATGAGGAGCCTTACCCTCATTGATGCAAGAAGATCTCCTTAAAGGAGCAATAAGTGGTGGAGAGGACATACCCTCAGAGTCAGAGAGATCCGTATCGAAATTAGAGTGATTCAGTGCGGGGACGACATCTTTAAGAGCCGGGGCAGGAGTAGACGAGGGACTTGGTATTGTAGGCACTAGACTTGGTACAGTAGGCACTGACACTAGGCATGGCTTCTCCTCCTGCGTAACATATGTATCGTCCTCTTCATCGGAGTCACTGCTATCTTCCCCTTTCGTCTAGTTCTCCACGACCGGGCACGGGACCGATCCGACTACCACGTTTGGGCTTATTCTCTCTCCCTCACGTCTAACACCGTCCATGTTAGGTGTGTCCCCAAATGCTGAACCTTTATCTGAACCATAGTATGGTTCCAGTTCTCGGAATGTAACGTCCATGCTAACAAACTGTTTCTGCTCAACCGGGCTCCAAGGTGCGTATCCCTTCTGAGTCACCGTGTACCCGACAAAAACATTTAACCGCTCTAGGATCCAGTTTACCAACTCCGGGCCTATTATCTTAGACAAAACACACACCCAAATACTTTCGGTGGAACTGTGTAAGTGGTTACACCAGTAAGCATTTCCAAAGGTGTCTTTCAGTCCAATACCTGAGATGATATTCTATTGATGAGATAAGAGGCCGTCAAGACAGCTTGTCCCCATAAGTGTTTTGGATATTCATAGCCAACATCATCGTCCGTGCGACCTCCAGCATGTGTCTGTTCTTCCGTTCGGCCACACCATTTTGTACCGATGTATAGGCACATGAAGTTTGGTGTAGTATTCCTTGAGTGGATAAATACTCAGCAACCTTCATATTAGTATACTCTGTCCCATTGTCAGACCGTAAATACTTAATTTTAGTGCCATATTATGTTTCTATCCGACGATGAAAATCTCGAAATGCCTCAAAGGCATCACTTTTATTCTTCATAAGGTAGACCCAAGTCATGCGAGTATAACAATCAATAAAAGTGACGAACCATCAAAAACCGTTAATACCGGTTGTAGGACAAGGGTCCCATGTTTGCCATTGATTGTAAAAGTGTAGAACAATTTTATAGGAGGACTGAACTCAGACTCACAATACAAACTCGCTCGTACAAAGAAAGCCTAGGAAAAAACCTAGGTACAGTAATGTAAGTACGATTGTTTATTTTTGATTTGGGGGATAACGGTAGAGGCTCGGGAAAGCGACGGCAGCTCTGCCTTACTCCTTGGACGATCGGACGTAGCCTTGTTTCTGATGAAGAAATGCTCTTGGAATGTATGGGGAGACTCTTCTGTGCGTGCCTTTGTCTCTCTGTGTATCTAGCCGTGGATGTGTCCTCTCTTTTGCAAGGGAATGGCACCTTGCTATTAATAGGAGTGGGGTGTGATCATTAGGGTTTGCAATGATTGCCCCTTAAAAAGTCGACGGTTTGGGGATCAATTACCATTTTTCTTGATCCTGTTTTGTTGGCAATTAATCTGGGCCGTTAATCTTGATTGCAACAAATCTGGGCAGTTAATATTGATTGCACCAAAATCTGTATGGGCAATTAATGTTGATTGCCACGAATCTTTATGATTTATTATGACAAGCTCGGATCTTCTGCCATGTGTTCAATCTGCTTGATTGTAATAAATCTGATTTGATCCGGGTAATTATGATGATTGCACTAAATCTGGTTATTAGGATTTATTGATAAATCTTGATTGATTTGGTGCCACGTGTCCAACCATTATTATGCTGCGAGCCGTAGGGACACGGAGAAACTGATCTTCTGCCACGTGTCCTAACCGCGAGCCACAGGGACAGGGTGTCTTGACAGAGCCGTATGAGGGTAGCTTCTCAGGATTTGAACCAAATAAAGGTAGCAGCCGCATAGTTGTAGCTTCTAAAATCTGAGCCACATGAGGGTGGTTTCCAACTGAACCACATAAGGCTGGCCACGTGTCAAGGCTGCATGGACGTGGCCTCTCAGCATTTGAGCCGCATGGAGATATCCCCATGATCCGAGCTGTATGAGAGTAGCGGCCGCATGGGGGTGGCTTCTCAGATTTGAGCCGCATGAAGATGGCCCCCATAATCCGAGCCGCATGAGAGTAGCGGCCGTATGGGGGTGGCTTCTCAGGATTTGAGCCGCATGAAGATGGCCCCCATGATCTGAGCCGTATGAGAGTAGCAGCCGCGTGGGGGTGGCTTCTACCTGAACCGCATGCGGCTGGCCACGTGTCAAAGCCGTACGAAGGGCTTGGGATTTGATGGATCGTGCCAGCTATAGAGATTTTCTTCTTTTCTTAGGAGCACGCCATTATGTCAGAGTCATCATTGCAGCTTTATGTTAGAGCTGTCAGTTCACTTTTATGTCAGAGCTGCCTTGTTGTGTCAGAGCATTAAATGAGGCCGCTGCTTATTGGCTAGCTGTAGAGGCGAGCCGTATAAGGCCACGTGGCTTTTACTCGAGCCGTATGGCTAGGTTGGCGTCTTTTGAGCCGCATAAAACTCCTAAGCCGCATGAAGCTCTGAGAGCTTCTTTGAACCGCATGAGACTCCTTCTGTTTTGAGCCGCATGGATTTTTCTGTTCTTTTCCATGCTTCTACAAGACCCCCTTCAAAGTTTTCAATTTGTAAAATTGAAATACTTTGAATAAGAAGCATGGCTATGTCCACATAAGCTTTTCTGGCCACATAGGATGTTCTCGCCGCATGGACGTCTTAGCCCAATGGCCTTCCTGGCCGTATGGACTGCCTGGCCGTATGGACTTCCTAGCCGCATGGATCGCTCTGGCTGCACACTGTCTTTTCTGCCACGTAGGCGTCATTAATTGCCCTTGATTCGTTTTTTGATTTAGAGCCATCTTTTGGGGGAATCCCAAGAGTCGGTTCATTAAATATTTGGATTTTGTGCTTTGTTGAATCTCTTTTATGCGAGGGAACGAAATCCTAGGAGTCGGTTTTGCCTACAGAACACGACCCGAAGCGTTCATCGATCCACGTGCCCCCTCTTTGTCTTCCTATAAATAAGAGTAATTTGGAGAAAGAGACTCTTTACTCTCTTTCTCAATCTAAGCTCTTCTTTCCCTAACTGTCGTCCTATTCTTCTTCTTCTTCTTCTTCTTCGATCATTCGATGGCCCCCAAGACTTCCAAGACTGCGGCAAAGGGTAAGGGAGCGGCTTCGACGTCGACTGCGGCGCCTGAAGTTCATTCCGACGTTTATCCTACTATTGCCGGTAAGGATTTGGGAGACAAAGATGGCTCTGTTGCATGTTTTATGCACAAGCCTTTAATGCGTCCTTCGTCTTCATCGAACTGTTCAAATTATATGGGCCGTATGTACGTTTCATGTCCGAGCCGCATGGAGGGTATACCCTGTCCGAGCCGCATGGGAGTTGTCCAGTGGCCGCATAAACACTTCCAAAACTGGACCGCATAATGACCCGTCGAACAGAGTCGCATAAGTCCCTCTGAATCGAACCGCATAAAGCCCCCCTTTGAACTGTGCCGCATAAGCTCATCTAGACTGGGCCGCATAGGGCTCCGCTAATCAAAACTGCATAAGCACCATCAAACAGTGCCGCATGAAGTTGTGCTGAGCCCAGTCGCATGAGCCCATCTGAACTGGGCCGCATGACGCTCCGCTAAGCAGAACCGCATGAACTCATCTGAACTGGGTCGCATGAGGCTGCGCTAAAACCGAGTCGTATAATTTTATCTGGACTGGGCTGCATAATACCTTGCTAAGCAGAACCGCATAAGCTCACGCTAAACTGAGCCGCATAAGCTTACGCTAAATAGTGCCGGATAAGCTCATATTCAAACAGAGCCGCATAAGCTCGCGCTTAAACAGAACCGCATAGGCTCAAGTGGACTGGGCCGTATAAGCCTAAAAATACTAGGTGGTTTTGTTTAGCCATCTTTTAATCTTGTTTCTCTTTATCTTTCTCCAATGAATCTGCCAGTCACTCCAGCGGGAGAGCCTCTGGTGGGTTGTGTCCAGTCTGCTATAGGTGTACGATTCGACCACTTAGTCCAATATGTGACGAACCAGCTTCCCACAGATGAGCCTTTGGAGAGGCTGAATGCTATCAAGAACCAGCCTTTTTACTCTCTCTGCGCCATGATGAACTGGGCAATTGGAAGGAAATACCTGAAGCCGACGTTCCTCTTTAGGGATACTTTGTCTGTAAAGAACCCCCGAGTGCTGGATATATCCGAGAGTTGGGACTTTACTCTTGACGGGGTGAAGATCCATATCCCTTCGATAGAGCATCATTTTCCTCTGTCATGGTTCAACATGTTACCGCTGGACAAAAAATGGTGGACTCCTTGACTCCAAGCAGGTCTGGGATGTTTGTGGGAAACATCCACTACAACAGGAATTTGGGGTCAGCATATGCGGGAAGGGAACCGGTCAGTCGGTACGTTATAGGACTGGCTTCGGGTACCTTCATAAACGTATCGGGTCCCAATTTTACGTTCTCTCAAGCTGATACCTTCTTGAACCAGCTTGCTCGGAAGGGGTCCTATTCTGTCGGCCGGTTGGCGTTGGTGAACTGGATAAACTCTATCCCCGCGTGGGCCAACTTGACTACGTGGATTCTGCGGAAGTATGAGACCCTTCTGCGTGAGATCGGCCTCTACCACGCCATTCGGGGCACCTGTCATGGTCTACCCATAAATAAGCCGTTGTTTATGGCTCTCTTGGAGATGTACAACCGGCGGACGAGAGCCTTCTTCACGCCTGGAGGGGAGCTGGGACTCGCTCTCCACGAGATGTACGTTATCTCCAAGTTGTCCTGGAGGGAAGAAGTCTTTGAAGTGTATACCCCTACGAGCGAAGAGCTCGAGGATTTGGATCGGCAGTTCCCGGGCTTTGTTGCCATATATCGGAAATTGTTATGTCACCACAGTGCTTGTCACCAAACGGCTATTAAGAAGGATGGTAGCTCGGAAGGGAGCATTCCTCACACCACGTCCTGGGTCTCATACCTTTTCACACTAGGCGCCTAAGACCGGGTTTCTTCCCGAGATCCTCAAATCCCGAAGGAGGTACAAAACCTGGCATCGACTGCCAAGAGATCGAGGTCCACGGGCGACACATTTGGGAGTCAAACTGACTCCTTTAGTTATTTTTATCATGGTACTCAGCGACTGTCAGAGAAGGCGCTCCTTGCAGGATTTCTGATGGTGTGGCTACGGAACTGCGTAGTCTCAGGAGGGGCGGGTTCTATTGAGAGGATCAGTCGCCACTTTATCGTCCCTGCCGTAAAGCTGGTTTTTGGGGTCAGACGTGCCCTTCTTTCGGCCATGGTGTGCAGCATACACCACGGCCTTCGTGCCTTTTCGTCCAAGGTCATCGCCCGTGATACGGCGATGGATTTTGAGCATATAGAGCTGCCATACCATTATCTGATGGGGGTGGCTGTTAATGTACTGCCGGTCTTTGATGAGGCCTGGAGCAGAAGACGGCGTTACGGCTGATGATGCTTTCATTTTCCGATTCCACCATCAGCCCTGGGAGTGCAGCACCATGCCATCCTGTCGGAGGGCGCTGGCGAGAGTGGACGGATATGACTTTTTTGTGTCTGTTCCTCGTTTTACCGCTGAAGAAGTGAGGGGCGTACATGTTGATGGTACCGGACCTCCTCACCTTTTGCCTGAGAAAATGCTCCTTTGGCTGCACAATATCCGTCCAGCGCACCTAGTATATCGTAACCGCAACAACGTCTACCTGGAGCCCTACTTGCCCAGCAGGTTCTTCCGCCATTTCAGGTATAGCCAGCTATTCTTTGACAGTCCCAGCTCTTGTCTGGGCTTTGAAGGTAGCGTCCTGGACGGTATCATGGCATGGCATTATTATGACACGGTTCATACCCGAACCACCTTTTCGGTTCCTAACGGTGAGGCGCCAGGGGAAATTTTGTATATGGCGGCCCTATACCATGTTACGGCGAGCAATCCTTCCGTTAATTTTGACCCAAGTACCAGCTTCATTGTGGGTACTGGCTTAGAGGAGAAGCCCAAGGGGTCTAAGACAAGGAAGAGGAGGGCGAACACCGTTCCTATGCCTGACTCGAATCCACTAATACGGACGAAGAGAATGACGAGCATGATACAGATAACTCTTCCCCTCCTGTGGAAGATGTTGGGGCGGTTCAGCCGCCTGTCGTGCCAAATGAGATGGTGGCGGATCAGCCGCCTGTTGTGCCTGGCCCATCATGCAAGCGAGGCAGGCGTGATTCTATTAGTGGCATAACCTTCTCCGTGAAGCGGGCTGCGGTAAGACGTCGCGGGCTGCTCATTAAGGAGAGGGACGAAGGTGATGACGTCGTTTCGGAGGTGAATTAATTGGGACCATCTCCTTTTTTATCTCTTTTTTTCCTGAACTATGACCTAATCATTTTTCTCTTCTCTGTAGGCGTCGAAAGAGTCGGACTCTCAAGAACCGGCACTATTTCTGAAGTCAATCTAGCCCTGAATACTTTGATTAGTGACATGTGTGCCGAGATTATTTCTGTCGGGGTTCTCTCGATGGCGGCTGAAGGGTCTTACGTTGCTGAGGTATCGACCCATGGCGACGGAGGCTCTGCTGAACCCGTCCCCGAGACTGCTGAATTTCAGAAGGGTGACACTGATCCAGCCGTATCTCCTTCCGGGGCGGCTGGGGCAGATGAGCCAGCTAAATTCGGCTTGGAGGTCGCTGGTGAGGGGACTATGGCGGCTGTAAGCGAACCTCAGCCTCCACAACCCTTCCCAGGTAAGATAAGCCAAATCTCGACTAGTGGGGAGGCTCATCTGCTCTATCATCACATCCTTCGGGTTATGCTGATTGATGGTTACTCTGGACATACAGGTCCTGCCTCTTTACTGCCAATGACAGATATTGTCAGGGAAGGCTCTACCAGCGGGAATCTGGTAGGAGGGAGTGTGCCCCCTCCCCTTCCAACTTATATTGAGGGGTCTTCCGCTGGATCGAGTTTGGGAGATCAGATGGCGGCACAACCGGGGCAAGGAGCCATGGTCCCTGCGTCCTCCTCTGCTCATGTAGCTTTAGGGGTCGACCTCTCCGCCTTGCGAGTATCCAGGTTCTCCGGGCCGCGGAGGAGGAGCTAGCTGCTATCCATGCATCTTTTCACTCAAAATTTGTTTCCCTGGTGGCAGGGGTGGCAAGTTCTGGCGCATCTTCTTCGACTCTGCCAGCTACACTTCCTCTGACGCCGACCTCTACGGAAGTTCTGGATGAGGCGTCACAGGATATGGTTGACAGTTTCTACCGCCACTTGAAGAGAGGGGTCAAAGCTGCTGTGGAGCGGGGGACCCCTTTGTCTTGGCCCGACAATGCACCCGAGGCCAGATTGACATTCTTAAAACCCTCCCTGGTGGGGCAGGAATAGCTGCGCTTCTGGAGCCCAAATTATTGGAGGCTGATTAGCTCGTGGCCCAGTTTCAAGTGCTGCAGCAAGCTGATCTGTCTGCAGCAATAGATCAGGAGCGGGGCTTTCTTACCACTGTCCTAGAGAAGGTAAGGGCTATATATAAGTCCAAGCCGGTTATAATGAAGGACCTCGGTGACCTATCTCTTCAATATGATCAGTTGAGCTGTAGGAGCGAGGATTGCCTAGCTCAGGAAGCGACCGCCTCTCGCGGAGTAATTGATACAAGAGAGCAGATCCTCGAACTCTAAAGGAAGTTGGCCTTCTTGGAGTCTGAGCTTGAAGCTTCCAGTGCGGATAAAGAGCTGATCGTTTAGGAGGCCGAAAAGGTCTCCCGAGCTTCTGCTAGCCAGGAGCGTGCTTTGAAGAAGCTCGAGGATGGCTGGCGGGCTCATGCTGACCTAGAAGACGCGGGGCGGCTGGCTCAGGAGGTCGAGCGTCGGGCCAAGCAGGGATTCGAGCGGTCGACTGTCTTGCTGAGGGACCGTCTCATGGAATTGTGTATCGCCGAACCATAGTCGGCTTTTTTCCTTCTTTCGTTTTCGTTCTTTTCCTTTCTTGAGGGGGACGCGGTCCCCAGAACATGTAGTACTTTTGACTTTCAAATAAAAGAGTATGTTTTATTCTACCCTTCATTTGTACTACTTATTGCGTTTGTGGCGTTGTGGTATTTGCCCCACTGGAGGACTGTTTGTGGACTTGTTACCCTGGGTATACCTTGGTTTTTGGTACGAATAACAAGTTGATAGGGATACTTGGAACAATTCTACAGTAAGGTGGCTGTGGACGTTCCTGGTATCGGGAGAAAGAATGCCATGGAGCAGCTGGGCCCCCTGGGCATGATGAGACATGAGGGGCATGTACTAGGAAACTTAGTACAACATTTGTGGTCAACGGAGGATATTTGTGGGACTATTATCCTTGGCGTACTCCGGTCTTGGGTACGGATAATAAGTCGAGAGAAAAACCAACATACTTACTCAGAAGTAATGAGGACATGGTAAATATGAGGGTTTCTTCGATGGAGCCTTCTCACTCAGAGGTAATGAGGATATGGCAGGAGTGGGCTCCATGAAGGGTACATAGAACAACTCATAGGTAATGAGGACGTGGAAGTTCAATGTGAGGGGCGGTTTGTTTTTGATGGAAGGAAATAACTCAGAGGTAACATCGACGTGGTTGTATCGGAGAATTTGTGGATCTGTTACCCCTTTTTGTGTACTGAAAGTACAGGTATTGGATCATGAGGAGGGAGCTTTTTTAGGAAGAAAGTTCAGAGGTATAATCATACATGACTTACTACCTAAAGGATGCGATATCGATTCACCTGTAGTGACCAGAGTGTAAGTTCAGCGGTACCTACGGGTACATAACTCGACAATCTGGGAAATTTGGGATCAGAATGTAAGTTCAGCGGTACTAGAGGGTACATAACTCGTTATTCTGGGAAATTTGGAGTTGGAATGTGAGTTCAGCGGTACCAGAGGATACATAACTCATCATTCTGGGAAATTTGGAGTCGGAATGTGAGTTCATCGGTACCAGGGGGTACATAACTCAACACCTTGGAAGATTTGGAGGATGTCATTTCAGACGTAATACTTCTTCAGGAACTTGCCGTTGATGGGCAACATGAGCAAGTCTTCATTTTGTTTTACGAGGCGGTAAGCTCCATTGGAGAATACAGCATCGATGATGAACGGGCCTTCCCACTTTGGCTGGAACTTGCTGGCGGTTTTGTGAGTCATAACCATCAGCCTCCGAACTGCCAGAACGAGATCGCCTACTTGGAATGTTCTGATTTTAACCTTCTTGTTGAAGGCTCCAGAGATACGCGCTTGGTACAGCTCGATTCGTTGTTGAGCTAACAGGCGCTTCTCATCTAGGGCCTCAAACTCTTGTAGTCGGCGACGGTGATTATCATTTATCGTCAATCGATAGGTGAGAGCGATGCGGAGTGAGGGGATTTGAGTCTCCAATGGGAGAACTGCCTCACTTCCATATACCAGAAAGAATGGTGTGTTCCCAGTGGCAGTCCGTACTGTAGTACGGTACGCCCATAAGCATTCGCCACGCTTTTCATTCCAGTCGTATTTGTTTGATGACACGAACTTCTTGAGAAGCTTGATGATTATTTTGTTGAACGCTTCAGCCAGACAATTAGCCACTGGGTTGTATGGTGTTGAAGTAATATTCTGGATTCGGTGTTTGTCGAAAAACTGATAGAAGGCGTGGCTCACGAACCGTGGACCATTATCGTGGATGATCCTTCGGGGCAGTCCAAAGCGATAGATGACGTGATGCTTGAGGAAGCCGATCACGTTTGAAGTCTTGACTTCTGCCAGCGGAATAGCCTCCGCCCATTTGGAGAAGTAATCTGTGATTGCGAGTATGA
>JANAVB010019001.1:0-36651 GCA_029216955.1 Iris pallida
TACTACTATTAAAAAAAATTTGTTTCACCTTAAGAACTTTTATTAAAAATATTTTTATCTATGTCTACTAATTAAAATTGTTTATTACTTTTAACATAAATTGTTAGGTAATTGCATATAGAATATTTAAAAAAAAAATCAATGTTGTGCTTTCCAAGTAATATTTTTTTAAAAAAATTGTTCGCCTCAAGTAGTAAATTTTTTTTTTTTTATAATTTTTTTTCTTTCTAAATATTGTTAAATACATGTAAGGCACGTGTAACGTTATAAGGACCAAAAGACCTCTTAACTTTGCACTTTATTAAGACGGGTTTACGAGTGCTTATCATGATTGTTTCTTAACAGTGGGTTGTTTTTTGAAAGTCATTTCGAAAGCTACATAATAGTTTGGAAAGCTACATTCCGAAGCTTATCATAATAGGTGGAAGTTACATTTCGAAAGCTGCTTCTTCTGTAGTTCGGAAAGTGGCCGCCAAGACCAGGCCCTGGACTTTTTGGGAAAAGAACAACAATATTTAGGCCCAGTCATTCTACTTCCAGTCTCCACCATTTTTCCCGCCAGAACTCTTCCCCCCCTAAAAGAAGAACTCACCGGAGAAGAAAAAGCTAAATAAACTCACCGGCGGTGCCATGACCGCCCCTCCCGCGCCCACTCCCTCCGACATTCTCCTCCTCGCGAAGGACCCGACCGCGACTCTCCCCCCCTCCGTCCCCAGCTCCGCCCTCCTCACCTTCCTCGCCGATCCCTCCCCGTCGGTTCCCGTCACCGCCTACCTCTCCGCCGTCCTCAGCCTCGCTTCCCGGACCCCGCGCCCCTCCCCCCTCCTCCTCTCCTTCCTCCGCCTCCCCTGCGGTCGGGACACCGCTCACCTCCTCCGCCTCCTCTCCCCCTACCTCTCCACTCTCGACCGGCCCCTCCTCGCCGCCATCGCCGAAGCCGTCGTCTCTGAGATCGGCGGAGCATCCGACCCCGACGACCTTCAGCCGCTCGACCTCCTCCCGCTCCTCCTCGACAAGGACTCCGTCGACCCTGTCGTCGACAAGCTCCTATCCGTCAAGTTCTCCAAGCCCGTCCTCCTCAAACTCGTCTCCCTCCTCCGCGACCTCCCCGAGATTTCTAGGGCTAGGGTTTCGGAACTCCTGAACAAGGTGTTTGACGAAATGAGGGCGCTAGACATCCAGGACGTGCCCACGGTGGTCTACCAGCTCCTCGTGCTCGCTTCCAAGTGGAGGAGCAAGAGGGAGGTGATAAGAGGGATTTTGGGGTTTTTCGAAGGGTTCTCGGCGAGGGGGAAGGCGGCGGCACTGGCGTCGATCGTGAGGCAGGTGGAAGGGACGGTGCTGATGCACGTGAACTTCGCGGTGAAGCAGGATCCTTCGATTGGGCAGGAGGCGATGGGCGCCGTGAGGTCGGATCTTGGGGCGGTTAACCACTTTGCGGTCGCCGTGCTCTTGGCGGTGGCGAGGGTGAGGAGGTTCAACGAGGCGGCGGTCGGGGTGTTGAAGTCTGCGGTAGTGAGTTCGCAAAGGGATTATAAGATCTCTAGGCGAGTGCTTTTTATAAATGTTTGATTTAGAGCATCATTAGTAATGCTCATCCCATTTTATAGATTCTAGATTTATAATGTAGGAGCTCATTTTGTAGAATAGTAAGTCTCATCTATAGTTTCAATTTCTACAATTTCAGTCCCATCCCACCCATAGGTGCTAAGGGTTGGGCCTCCTAATTTCTAAATTGTAGATTGTAGGAACTCACTTTGTAGAATAGTAAGTCCCAATTTGGAGCCCAACTTTCTAGATTCTAGAGTTTACATTATTTTCTTCCCACATCAATTTTTGACTACACAATCTGTGGAACCGGAGCTCACTTTATCCTTTCCCTACTATTCTCATACAAATCCAACCCATTCCACATTTACCTTTTTTTTTTTGAATTTTTGGGCCTCAAATTGCATTTGAGTGTCTCAACTACTAATGATGCTCTTATAACCAAGCATTTCAGTCATCAGTTCATTAATTTTGAGAATTGTTGATAAAGTATAAGGTCATTTGAAGGAATGTCTCAGTTTTATATGAATTGCTGTAAATATTTATGAACGATTTCTCCAAACTTTACTCATCGTTAGCAGTTCTTCATATCCTATCAAAAGTTGAAGTTTTTTGAGGATTTTTGTTGAAATGAATTGCAATTTGTGCAATTTTCCATCTTATTCTTGTACATTAACCATACATGTTTCTAACTTCATGATAATGTGTATTATGTAATTTATTTACTTGTTATAAGTTCTTAGTAATTTTCCAAATTTATGACACGGGTTGTAGGCCTGAATTAAGATTTTTTCTGAAAGGGATTGGCTTGTTCATGTTTTAGGGATTGCAAGTGGCTTCCCGACAAAGTAAAGGAAGAGTGCCTAGAAACAGCAAAAAATGTTGAGAAGGCTTTAATTAGAGCAGTAAGTTTTCATCAAATATTTCAATTTTGAACTGTTAGGTGATTTAGATAAGCCATATGGAATATAGCTCATTCGGAGGATTCCGACACCTGAGTGATGCAGGTTAATGAGAGCAACTATGGTAGAGAGCATGTAGTGCCCAGCATTGTACAGTTTGGCTTTGTTCTGCTGGAATCAGCTGATGGCGAGAGCGGAGGCGGCGCCGATAATTCTGGAGGACTGATGGGAATAGAAGAGCTTGGAATTCAGATACTCAAGACTCTCTTTGAGGTCCATGACATGGCCAGAAGTGAGGTCTGTTTCATCAAACTTTCTGTTTCATAAGCTTTGGTTGGATTTCAGGGTTCAGATTGACTGCTTGCAGATAGTTACACTTACGGAATCATACAGCATATACCTATCTTAATGTCCAAAGATCAGTGATACACATACTTTACCAAGTCATATATATATATATATATATATATATATATATATATATATATATAAGGGTAAATTTTATTCCAAAAAGCAACGCAATAATCTTACAACATACAATCAGAGTGGGACTCCCACTCTTCAGTTCCCCATAGCATTAACATCAAACTCTATGTTATGGAGGATGCCTATCGGAGGGGTGACTAGCCCCTCAAAGATACGACGGTTCTGTTCCCTCCATACATGCCAAACCGCGACTGTCAGTCGAACTCGGGCGGTCCGGAACCAGTCCTGCCCTCTACCTCTGCTATCCCGGATGACAGTAATGATGTCCCCAATCCCCTTTCCGGAGTCACAACCACCCAGCACCCTACTTTGTTCAGCCCAGATCTGCCAAGACAGGTCACACTAAAAAAAAATGTGCCCTATAGATTAGGGGTGAGCATTCGGTTTATTCGGTTTAAACCGAACCGAATAACCCAAAACCGAATTGGACCGAAACCGAATAAGCAAAACCGAAACCGAACCGAATTGGCCCAAAACCGAATCAAACCGAACCGAATTAAATCGGTTCGGTTTTCGGTTTATTCGGTTTATTCATATTTTTTTTAATTTTTTTGAGTTTTTTTTGTTAATATTTATATAGTAACTAAATATACATAGACATATTTAGTATATACCTATATATATTTAGTATGTACCTATATATATTAATACTTATATATATAGTACACACACACACACACACATATATATATATATAAATTAATTAATTAAATTATCTTATTCGGTTTTCGGTTTTGGACCGAAACCCAAAACCGAAACCGAAACCGAATAAGAAAATTTAGTATTTTCAAAACCGAAACTGAACCGATTTTTTTAAAAACCGAACCGAACCTCTTATTCGGTTCGGTTCGGTTTTTGGTCCAAAACCGAATAATGCTCACCCCTACTATAGATTCATTCTCTGCACTGCAAAGTACATACTTATGGTCTGGAACCGGCACCCCAAAAGCACTCAGTCGATCCCTCGTCAATAGGCGGCCCAGAAGCAGCTTGTAAACACAAAGTTACATCTTCCGGACGAGTCCCTTGCACCATACAAATTCATAGTCAGTACTCTGAGGATAAGTACGCCGAATGAGGTTGAAGCAGCTCTGAAACTGGAACATTCCAGTCCCCGAAGAATCTTCTGGCGGCTCCCAAATCCACCGATCAGCAGGCAGACCTGGATCAATGGCTACAGAGCTGATACTCTCACCCATCTCCGCAGTGTAGTGGTAGGACTCAGGCCTCCATTCTCCATCGTGGATAATGCGCCGACAAGTCAGCCCCCGACTGGCCTCCTGATTCGGCGGAGCTCCCCTAATTCCTAATAAAGATTGTCGATCGATCCAAGGATCCCGCCAGAGGTCCGTGCCAGATCCATCCTTCATGACCCTCCTGATAGCAGATTGGAGAACTCCCCTGTGTCTCAAGACAATCTTGAAGGAGACTGAATGGTTGTTGTCAGTAGAATAGGTCCAGAAGTTGCCCTGTTTCACATATCTGCTATGCATCCAGTCAGCCTAGAGGGACCCCCGATTGATGAATCTCCATGCTAGCTTCAGCGCCGAGGCCTCCCTGATCTCCAACAACGGTCTCAACCCCACTCCTCACTCCTTCCTGGGTCTACAGAGCTGCTCCCAGGAGATCGCCTGCATACCACCCCTCCAAATGAAGTCTGCACACATCCGCTCTACTTTCTTGATAGTGGCAATAGGAAGAAGAATGGATTGCAGCCAGAAATGAGCTACAGCCGATATCATCTATCTACCAGCTCAATACGTTCTCCAAATGATAATCCGGCGGCTTGCCAGCCTTCAACCCTCCGTTGGACGTACTCCACCAGACTATGACAGTCCTGATCTCGCGCATAGTTGACTGTGAGAGGAACCCCTAAATACTTCACCGGGAGCTTACTCCTCTCAACACCCAGCGCATCGGTCCGCTCCTCCTTCTGGGGGCAGAGGGAGCTGAAATACATCATGCTCTTCTCTCTGTTCATCTGAAGGCCTGAGAGGGACTCTAGCTCTCCCATAATCTCGGCCAGCGTGTGCATACCTTCAATAGATGGCTGGATGAACACTAAGAGATCATCTGCATAGATAAGATGAGTAACCGGGGGGTCAACCCGTCTGAACAATGGAACCAGTCTCCCCCGATACACTGCTATATCCATCAAGCAAGTGAAGTATTCCATGACAAGCGTGAATAGGTACGGTGACAGAGGATCACCTTGCCTAAGCCCACGGTTGCTCTGGAAATACCCATATAGGGTGTCCTGGATGAGGACAGAAAGTGGGAGACGTGATACACTCCCGGATCCTCGCAACCCAACGGTCCTCGAAACCCATAACAGTCATCAGATGGCAGAGGAAATCCCTATTGACCATGTCATAGGCCTTCCTTAGATCCAGCTTCACACAAGCTTTCTCCCCGCCAGGTTTACTGAATCCCCTCACAATCTCATGCGCCAGAAGACTGTGCTCCGCGATCGACCTCCCCTTGATGAAAGCTGCCTGATTCGGAGAGACTAAGTCCTGCATGATCCCCTCCATCCGCCGGCACATAAGGTGTGTAATTATCTTGTAAAGATAATTGCAGCATGCAATAGGCCTGAAATCCGCCAACGATGTCGCTTCTTCTTTCTTAGGCACAAGTGTCAGGAAGGTGTGGTTCAGCTCCTTCAGCAGTTTCCCTTTGGAGAAGAACTCCTGCACCACCTCAAGGACCTGATACTTCAGAGTATCCCAGTGGCGTTTGTAGAACCCACAGCTAAACCCATCCGGCCCCAGGTGCCTTGTTGGGGATCCGCCGTCTTGACAATAGATTCCACCTCCTCCATAGTAACTGGCGCAAGAAGAAGGCTATTCCCATACAGAGTCATCACTCTCTTCGTAACTATATCTGGGAACACAGACAGGTAGTCAGTCTGGAAATATAACTCAGAATAGTACCTGACTGCCTCGTCTTGTATCTTAGTCGGCTCTCCCACCAGATTGCCATTTACATCAAGAAGCTGGGAAATGTGGTTCCTATGCTGTCTGGTCCGGATGACGTCATAGAAGAACTTGGAACATCGGTCACCATCCTTGAGCCAGGAGCATTTAGCACGCCGGGCCGTGCTAATCTCCTTCTGCAGACGCAAGATGTTGACTTCTCCGATCAGCTCCTTCTCCCTCGCCGCCAGGTCTCCGTTCAGTATATCAGATTGCATGTCCAGCTGGATGGTCCGAAGCTCTGCTTCCTTATCTTCTAATGTAGACTTGGGCAGACCCTTCATCCAGCTCCGTAAGGCCTTCTTCGTAGCCTTGAGCCGATGCACCATGCGATACTGGACCGTCCCCTCCTGAATGCTAGTGAACCCCTCCGTAACAGCCTCCAAGTAACCCTCCGAAAGATACCAACTGTTGTTGAACCTGAAGGGGCGAGACTTCACGAGATGTCGAATAGTGAAGCCGACCCTGATGGGGGAATGGTCGCTCGTCCCAGCTGCCAGGCTCTCAGCCGATGAATTGGGGAAATGCCTGAACCATTTTCCGTTGCCTAGGGCTCTATCCAGCTTGTAAGCAACCCTGTTACGGATTGCTTTGTTATGCCAAGTCCATATGAACCCCGAGCGAGACAGCCCCTGGAGCCCCGTCTGAAGAAGACATCTCTGAAAGTCATAAAGGATCGGATCAGGAACCGGTCTGCCTTCCATCTTCTCCCCTCTGTGGAGCAGGGCATTGAAGTCGCCCATCAAAAGAAGCGGCAGGTGCGAGGCGTCCGCAATAGCAGCTACCCTGGAAATGTCACTCCACAAAGTCTCCCGCCGCCGTCTGTCATTGTGACCATACACCGCTCCAAGTAAGAACCGAAAGCCACCCTTATTAGTGAAGGAGACGGCTATCAACTGCTCCGTCATTAGGATCAAGTCTCCATCCCAAGACTTTGCATTCCATCTGACCCAGATCCGAGCCATGCTACAGATGGCCAAGTTCTGGAGATGGGCCCAATGAGATGGGGTCCGGCGAGTAAGAGTCTTCTCCCCTTTAATCTTAGTCTCCAGCAGGATAGAGATGTCACACCTCTCTCTATGCAAGACCGCAAATATCTCCCGCCATCTCCCTAACGAACACGTCCCCCTCACATTCCAGGCGATGACCGCCATTAATTTTTACTGGAAAGGGTCCCCTGGACATCACCTGGACTGGTACCTGGGGACAGTACCACATCCGTCGCTGTCATATCCTCCTCCATCCCTGCAGAGGGGTCAAGCTGGGGGGCTGTCTGGGAAAGCACAAGCGCCCATGCCGGATTCTCCACACAGAGCGCCTCACCAGGAGGGCTCTCACGTAGTGGTCTAGCACGTCTCTTCCTACTATATACCTGCTCCTCAGAAGACCCGCCAACGTCTCTCTCCTCTCTCCAAGGCCGCCATGCCTCTAGTAACCATGCTCCTCTGCGCCGAGAAGGTGATCATAGTCCCACTAGGGGAGGACGGCTGAGGCGTGATAGTGAGACTCAATCCCCCGGCCTCCTCCTCCGGATGGTCACCCTCCTGCATATAATCCTCCGTGCTACCTTCCCCCGTAAGAGGCTCCCTCACCCGAGATGGGCCCGGTACCTCAATAGGGGGCGTAATCGGCCCCGACTGAGCTCCTCTGGACGGGCAAGTGCTGTCAAGATGCCCAAAACAAGCACACTTCGAACACGCAGGGGGGACCCATTCATACTCCACCTTCTGGGTTAGAACCTCTCCAGAAGGCACCTCATACTCCAGTAGACTCGGTAACTCCCCTCCAGCCCGAATCTCGATGAAAATCTGGGCATACATCAACCTCGATCGAAAGGCTGTAGCTTCATCAGCCAGCCTTGATTGGGGTGCCGACCAAACTGGCCAGTCGCATCAGCAGAGGAATGCTCCAAAAGCGAACGGAAAACTCCGGGAAGCGAATCCAAACGGGAATGGCATTCAGGACCTCTCGTTCACATCTCAGATCTGGAGTCCACTCCTTCAGAATGATCAGCTTACCATCAAACGTCCACGGTCCACATTGCAGAATCCTGGTGACATCTTCAGCGAGCCCAAATTTCACATAGAAGAATACATTTTCTCTAGCAAAGAACTCCATGGTGCCTTTTGGCTGCCAGACGCGCGCCGCATATCTCCGGATCTGTCCGTAGAACGGCTTGCTCCCCAGAACGTACATGACCAGCGTGTTCTCCAGAAGGCAGATACCTTCTCAATCTCCTCAGCCGGGAACGAAGTCCGGAAGCCGCTCCCAACCCTCTTCGGCGGAACATACTCCATAAATGTAGGGCTTTTCGTCCTCACCGGTTTACAAACATCTGCCCAGGAACGTCCCGCTGTCCGGGGAACCGTTCCCTGGGCGGCTCCCATTTCAGGGCTAGAAGCCTCTGAACCCTGGCCTCCTGTGTCCACCACTTTGCCCTTTCCTTTTTCCACAGCGGTCGGCTTGGGCCGCCAGCCCAATGGCCTTCCAGTAGGCGCCACAGGTCCTCGGGACGATGTTCTGTGCCCCAAACCCTCCCCCGACCTTCTCCCTGCCAAGGGTCGCGACTTTTGTACGGTCTGCGTGTCCCCCACCTTGCCTCCCGTCTTGTTTCCCCGACGTCTCGAAACCGTCGTCCATCCGCCACCCTCTGTCTGTCCCCCCTGAGAACTGGGTCAAGATCCAGATTGGAACCCCGGAAAAACGCTGTCCAAGCCGTCCCGCCGGCTCCATCACCACCGCTCGCTGCTCCGCCAGGCCGCCGCTGGCCGCCGCTGCCATCACCGCCGCTGGCCGCCGCTGTCGTCCCCAAGTCCCCCATGTCAGCCTTTCCGCCGTCCGACGTTACGCGACCAGCGCTAGCCCCGGCCGCCGCCTTGCCACCTCCGCTGGAGTAGCCAGCAGCCGCGCTGCCTCCCCCCGCTCCCAGAACGACTGTCCGTTGAAGAATCGGATCAACCCTATCCCCATGACCGCCGTCGCCGGCGCCGTCCGGCCCGCCGCCGTGCGCGCCGTCCCTGGCCGGGCCACCCCGGCCCCGGCGACCCTGGCCGACCCCTCGCCGGAGGCGCCAGGGTCCCACTCCGCCCGATCCCCTTTCGCCCGCTCCCGATCGCGATCGCCTTCTCCCGATCGCATCTCCAGACCTCGCACATAGCGGTAAAGGTATTACAATACACTAATATCACAACTTCTCATGCCCCTAATATTAATGTTATGGGGCCATTACTGATACATCGAATTCTATGTTATGTAGAATTCCAATAGGAGGGGTAGTCAGGCCTTCGAAAAATACGTCTGTTCCGTTCCTTCCAGATGTGCCAAACGGAAGCTGCGAGACGAACTCTGGCTCTTCTGGCCCACCCCGGATCCCTGTCTCTGTGATCTCGGATCCAGCTAAGAATGCTCCTAATGTCTCTATCCACACCAACTCCACCTCTCAGCTGCACGCACTGCTCAGTCCAAATGTGCCAGGTCGTCGGGCACTCAAAGAAGAGGTGCCCCATAGATTCGTCCTCCCCATTGCATAGCACATACTTGGCATCTGGGATCTGCATCCCAAACATGAGGAGTCTGTCTCTCATCATCAATCTGCCCCGCAGAAGTCTGTAGGCACACAGTTGCATTTTTCGGACAATCCCCTTACCCCAAATGAAGTCCACCTCCTCAGCCCGATCGTGGTGAGTCCGAACCATGTCATAGCAGCTACGAAAGCAGAAAGTCCTGACCCACCCCCCGCACCTGGGCCGTCCGAGCTCCAGGAGTCCTCATGCTGGCTATCGTTAATAGTAATAAGGCGTATCTCCTCGGCTAGCTGAGTAGTATAAGGATATCCTTCTGGCCTCCATATCCCATTTCTGATGATCCGACTGCATGTGAGCCCCCTACCCGCCTCTCTGTCCAGCTGTCCTCCCAATATCTCTAGCAAGGATCTGGAACCCAACCAAGGATCAAGCCAGAGATCAGTGGTCGTGTTCCTGCGGATAGCGGTCTTAAGCACCGGCCGACACCTCAGAATGACCTTAAACGTGACCGAGAAATTATTGTCTATCTTGCAGGCCCAGAAGTTAGTCTGCCTAAGGTATATGTTTGCCATCCGTTCCGCCCAAAGCGACCCCTCCTGATGAATCTCCAGGCCATCTTCACACCAGCTGCCTTCCTGACCGCATGAAGAGGCCTCAGTCCCACTCCACCTTCCTCTCGAGGACGACATAGCTGGTCCCAAGAGATCGCATGCATCCTTTCCCTCCAGATAAAGTCAGCACAAATGGACTCCACCTTCCGAATAGTGGCCGTCGGAATCTGGATAGACTGGAGCCAGAACATCGTGATGCCAGTAATAACCGATCTCACCAACTCAATCCGTCCGCCAAAAGATAGACCCGCAGCTTGCCAGCCTTCCACTCTCCTCTGAGCAAAATCCACCAAGCTGTGACAATCCTGCTCTCTGGCGTAGTTGACTGTCAGCGGGACCCCCAAGTATTTCACTGGGTGTTCGCCTTTTTCTACTCCCAGAGCGAAGGATCTCTCCTCCTGAAGTGTACACCGGGAACTGAAGTAGACTCTGCTTTTCTCCCTGTTTAACTGAAGCCCAGAAAGCCGTCCGAAGTCCGAACTACTCCATAATGTCTGAGAGCGCTCTCATCCCCCGCATGGAAGGCTGGAGGAGCACCAATAAGTCGTCAGCATAGATCAGATGAGAGACAACCGGTATCACCAACCGGAAAAGGGGGACGATCCTCTTGCTATGCACCGCCGTGTCAATCATGCATGTGAAGTACTCCATCACCAAGGTAAACAAGTACGGTGAGAGGGGGTCGCCCTGCCTCAACCCCCTGTTGCTCCTGAAGTAGCCATGTGGCGAGCCCTGGATGAGGACTGAGAAAGTAGGAGAGTAAATGCACTCCGTCACCCTCGCAACCCATCTCTTGTCGAACCCCATGGCGAGCATCAAGTGACACAGGAAGTCCCGGTTGACCGTATTATAGGCTTTTCGTAGGTCAAGCTTCACACAAGCCTTCATTCCCCCAGGTTTGCTGAACTCTCTCACCATCTCATGAGCAAGTAGGCTGTGCTCAGCTATCGATCGGCCCTTGATGAACGCTGCTTGGTTCTGGGACACCAATCCCTGCATAATCTTCTCCATACGCCTGCACATAAGATGAGTGATAATCTTATAAAGAAAGTTACAGCAAGCAATGTGTTGAAAGTCTGCGAGCGAGGTCGCGTCCTCCTTCTTAGGAACCATCGTCAAGAAAGTGTGGTTCATCTCCTTTAGAAGCCTGCCCTCCGCGAAGAACTCCTGTACCGCCTCCAGAACAAGGAACTTAAGTAAACCCCAGTGTAGCTTAAAGAACCCTGAAGAGAAGCCATCATGCCTAGGTGCTTTGTTTGGATTAGCCTTCATCACAATGTCTTCTACCTCCTCCAATCTCACAGGAGCCAATAGCAGGCTATTCCCATGGTGAGACACCAGCCTCTTCGTGACAAGGGCTGGGAACGTGCTAGTGTAATCCGTCTGATGGTATAAGTCAGTGTAAAATCTGACGGCCTCCTCTTGAATCTCCACCGGATCCCCTACTAGACGTCCCTCGTCATTCAGAAGTCTGGGGATGCTGTTCCGGTGCTGACAGGTGCGGATCACATCATAGAAGAATTTGGTGCAGCGGTCTCCATCTTTGAGCCAGGTACATTTAGCCCTGTGCCGCACTAATCTCCTCCTGCAGTCTCATGATGCTGACCTCCTCAATCAGGATCTTCTTCCTAGCCACCAACTCCCCGTTCAGAATGTCAGCTTGGAGAGCCACCTGAGTGTCCCGAAGCTCGGTTTCCTTTTCCGCCAGAGAAGACCGCGGTCTCATCTTCACCCAACCCCTGAGCGCTCGCTTGATTTGCTTGAGTTTATGTACCATGCTGCATCTCCTCCCGTAACCACCTTCTCATATCCAGCTGACAGATACCAGCTATTGTTATACCGAAACGGCCTCGACCGCATAGTAAGTCTCTCACAGAGGCCAACCCGGATAGGAAAATGGTCGCTAGTTCCAGCCGCAAGACCTTCCGCCACCGAATTAGGGAAGCACCAGAACCATTCACTATTGCCCAAGGTCCGATCCAACTGACATGCAATCCGATTATGCGTAGCCTTGTTATGCCAGGTCCAGATATGTCCAGCTCTTTCCAGTCCCACATCCCTGACATAAGCAGACACCTCTGGAAGTCATATAAGATCGAATCCGGAACAGGGAGACCTCCCACCTTCTCTTGACGAAGCAGCATGACATTGAAGTCCCCCATGATAAGCAGAGGAAGATGCATGCTGTCCGCCATAAAACCCAGGTGCACTATGTCCTCCCACAAGGCCTCCCGGAGTCTCCGGTCATTGTGCCCATATACAACACCCAGGATGAATCGGAACCTACCTTTGTTCACAAAAGCAATGCCAATGAGTTGTTCCGATTTATGGATCTGTACCCCTTTCCAGCTACCTCGGTTCCACCTAACCCAGATCCTTGCCATATCGCAAAGATCTAAGTTGTGAATGTGGTTCCAGTTTGCCGGAGTCCTACGCGAGAGCATAGCGGCCCCTCTGATCTTCGTCTCCAGCAAAATAGCAATGTCACACGCCTCTTTCCTTAGAACCCCTCCAATCTCTCTCCATCGTCCAATGAAACACCCCCCTAATGTTCCATGCTAGGACCGACATTAATTAATAGATAAGGGGTCCCCCTGAAACTCGTCTGGATCAACACTCGAGGGAAGTGTCTCATCCGTCCGATCAATGACTGCATCCACCATGGAGGAAGGAGCAAGATGTGCCTGAATCCTGCTAAGAGTAAGAGCCCAGTCAGGATTGGCCTCAGTCTGGTCGTCCAGATCCCTCGCCTGGGGGATATCCTCCCGCGTGGCCGGTGCATGTCGTTTCCTGCTGCTGTATACCATGATCGCCTGAGGAGCCTCCATCACCTTCTGACCACTACCAACCGCGCTCATACCCCTGGTCACCATGTTCCTCTGTGGCCGGAAAGTGACCAGCGCGCCCTGCGTGCTCTCATGTCTCTGCAGTGATCCTGCCTCCAGCCTCCTGTCGACCTCCATCACCGTATCCTTCTCCATATGTCTGTCTGGCGACGTCTCCTCCGGTAAGTGGCTGGGAGCCGTCTCCATCTCGGATGCCTCCGTCTGAGCCGCCGGTGGCCTGGCGGCCTCCTTCTCCTTATACTTGCACGCACTAGTAGTGTGCCCAAAGCACTCACAGTGGGAACACATGGGGGGAATCCAGTCATACTCCACCGACTGTGTCAGAACCTCACCGGACGGTACCTGATACTCAAGCATACTCGGTAGTTTCGAGCCCGCCTTGATCTCCACAAAGACCCTGGCATACATCAGTCTGGTGCGGAAAGCAGTGGCCTCGTCTGCCTTGATCGGTTTCCCCACGAGGCTGGCAAGTCTCATGAGGAGCTGGATGCTCCAATACTTCACTGGGAACTCTGGGAATCGGATCCAGATGAGAATAGCATTCAGCACCTCCTTCTCACATCTCAGCTCCGGCGTTCACTCCTTCAATATGATGAGTCTTCCATCAAATGACCAAGGTCCTCCCTGCAGAATCCTGGTCACATCCTCCGCTAGCCCAAATTTTACATAGTAAAACCCATTCTCCCGGGAGAAAAATTCCATGCTGCCTTTGGGTCTCCAGGCTCGCTCCGCATAGCCCCGGATTTAGCCATAGAACGGCTTGTTCCCTAACACATACAGCACCGGAGTGTTCTTCCAGAATTCTGAAACCTCCGCTATTTCCTCGGCGGAGAAATACGTCCGGAGCCCTCCTCCAACCGACATCGGTGTGACAAATTCCATCGACATCGGGCTTTTCGTCTCCACTAGTGTGCATACCTCCTTCCATGACCGAGGCCTCTGCTCCTCAATGTGCGTCCTGGTTGGAGGGCTCGCAGATCCCGAGCCTTGCCTACCGGCATCAATAGCAATTCTCTTAGCCTTCTCTGCCACCGTCGCCTTAGGCCGCCATCTCGATACAGTGCGCACCGTACCTCCCCCTCGACGACGGGGATCAACTGTGCCTATCGATGGTCGATTCCCATAATTCCCAGGTCCCGTCCGACCCGAGACTTGGGTCTGGGCCCCTCGTCGCCCTCCAGCCCGTCGTCTCGCCACCGTCTGCCAGCTTGCATCTCCAGTGCTGTCCACCCCCGACCCGAACTCGAAAACTTGTGCCGAAGCCCCCGACCCTCCCCCTCCTTGGTCGGTCCCACCATCACCGGCGTCCGGCCCCGCTCTCAATCCCAACCCGCTGTCTGACCCCCCCTCTACCGGAGTGGGATCCTCCCGTGCCGCCCGAACCCACCCCCCCCTCCCCCCACCCCCCCGCCTGGGGGGTGTTCCCACTACCGCCGTCCGACCCCCTCCCCCGCCTGTGGGGGGGGGGGTCCCACTGCCGCCGTCCGCCCCCCCCCCCCGGGGGGGGGTTCCCTTTCTTGCTGCCGCCCGACCCCCCCTTCCCTCCTAACCGCCGTAACCCCCCCCCCCCCCTCGCAAGAGGATCTGGGGGGCGGAGGGGAGGCGTAGTAGCCGCCATAGGGGAAACCCTAGCAGAGCTCTTCATTTTATATATATATATATATAGGCATGTATGGAGGGAAAAGAATCGTCGCATCTTCGAGGGACTTACCACCCCTCCTGTAGGCATCCTCCATAATATTGATTGTGATGTAAAAGCTATGTAATCCTGATGAGTGGGAGACTACTCTGATTGTATGATTATGTGTTGAGTTTGGAATAAAATTTACCCTTTTTCCACACACGCACATATATATATATATATATATATATATATATATATATATATATAGAGAGAGAGAGAGAGAGAGAGAGAGAGAGAGATACCTTATATGACAGAATCAACGGGTGCTATAAGTCTATCCACCTTAAAGGAATCATCCTCAAAAATTTAAAACAAGTAAACACAAAAAATTATGCAAATCGATAATCGTATGCGTCTGTCCAATCATCATGATACTCAGAATCTCCGTCATGCCAGTGAGCAAGGCTACGATAATCACAGAGTCCTCAACTACGGTACATACATCTAGAATTATGGTATTTAAAATTTTCGTATTGCCGCATGCTTGGCAACGAAAACCTTAAATTCCCACACCCGAGAAATACGACCATAATCCGACTATATGTCCTCACTATGCCTGCTAGCATGACCCTAGAGTATTCTAAAATCTCATAATCGAGGCGACCTAGCCCATACGACTTATCTTAGAAGGGAATCACATCACAAGAACAAATTTTCATCCAACGATCAAAGAACAGATAGAATCGAAGTTCAAGACAGTTTATAAGAAGGCGAATGCGGGAAGGAGATTCGAATATCAGAACCTGCTATCTGCTCTGCTACTGCCTGAGTGGGATCAACTATCATGGCGAAAGCACGCCCCTGCTGGCCTCCTCTAGCCTGCTGTACTCTGTCCTGGTCTCTTCGGATTCCACTAGCGTGGCAATCCCTCAGCTGGTGGTCAGGCGCACCACAGTATAGACAGACGCCCAACCTCTTCCTACAAGCCTCTCTAGTGTGCCCCGGCTTCCCGCAGAAGCCGCACGGAGTAGCCGGTCTCTGGCCCTGTCCCTGGTGCTGCTGGACACGCGCTGGTGTCTGCTGAATCTGTAACAGAGGCTGCTGCTGGAATGGCCTCTGCTGATGCTGAATATGGGGGTGCTTGGCCGGTCCCGCACTGGAACTCGCCCCCATGGTATCACCGCTCCTCTTCGGCTTGAGGCCGAAGTCCTCCTCTGCAATCTGCGCGTCCATCAATATCTAATCGAACGTCGCGTCACGGCGACCCGAGGTGCGGGTGCGCACTGCATGAATAAGTCCCATACGGAACTTACGAGCCTTCTGCCCCTCATCCTGGATCATATCGGGAGCGAACCTGCTAAGGCGGAAGAACTCTGCTGCATACTCGTCCACCGACGAGTTCCCCTGCACTAGACCCACGAACTGGCCCTCCAATGCTGTAAGAGCCACGTCCGGGAAGAACTTCTCTTTGAAGAGCCTCCGGAAGTCCTCCCATGCCAGCCCTCTCACCGACGCACGAGGATCCGTGCGGTACCATATCAGCGCGATGTCGAAGAATCGGCTAGCTACGGCCGAAACCCAAAGTCCTCTAGGAAGCTCTGCTAGCTCCATACTCCGCTGCACGTCCTCTAGCCAGTCGTCTGCATAAAGGATGCCCTCCGTGCCCGTGAAGTCCCTGGAGCTCATCTTCCTAAAGTCTAATACTGTCCCCGGCCTGGACTGCTGCTGGTACGGCTGCTGGCCAGTAGGGCCCTGCACCGTACCCGGTGCCACTCTCTCCACTGCTGCCAGTGCAAGCTGATGCGAGTTCTCCATGCTCTGTCTCAGCATCTCAATCTGACGGTGTGACGCCTCCGACTGGCGCTGCGACGCCTCTGCCTGGGCCCGCTGTGTCTCCATCATCTGCTGAAGGAGAAGGAACATATGATGTGTATCCGTCGGTATCGGTGGTGGTGGCGGCAGTATCTCTGGAACAACGGCCGTAACCCTCTGGGGTGGTGGTGGTAGACCTCCCTGTGCAACTGCCAGGGCCTCCGGGATAGTGGAATCACTGGGGACAGTCTCGTGAACCTCCTCCTCAGCCTGGTCAGATCTCTCGGGCAAGCTACTCGATCCAGTGGCCTGCGGGTGCGTCTTCGTCATCCTGGAGACGAATTGAAGCAAAGAGATCAATATGGCACAAGAAAAGACATTATCAAAGAAGGACAGTTAATTTAATACAAGGGGAGTAATCATGATAATCAAAAGATCGGAAATTTTCCTAGGTGTGATTGAGAAACTCCTATCATATCCTAGGTCCTACGTCGTAATCGCAGGCTCGTAATTAGTACTCTAAGTCGAGCACCATTACGAGATCGCACTAATTGCAACACCGGACCTGTATGGGCCACCACAAAAACGTGTCACGACCCGTACCCTGATTAGGGGCACGAGTACGTGGTTACGTCCAGCCTACGCCGCAGCATCGACGGTAGAACGCTGTCTAGGTTGTCTACAAAACTACACTAAACAGTATAAAGATACCTGTACAGTATATACACTCCGAATGGAGGTGACATAGCAATACAGTCTCAATCACAAAAACAAACAAGGATAGATAGCACGAAAGGAAAAATATATGATAGATGAAATAGTAAATAAGTCCAGTGTCCAACACAAGCCCAGTTATATACAACATCACAGGGTCTCAAAATATAACATAGAAGCTACGGTCTGATAATACTAGCTGGATCGCAGTCCAGTCAAACCTAGCTAATCTACACTACTCCGGGAGTACAAAATCTAGTGGCTCTACTATAAGGCCACGGTCCTGGGCCACTCCATCTGACTCGAGCCCATAATAGGTCGAGCAGTCTGCCTCAGAGTCATCTATAATATATCATAACGGTATCCTGTCAGGAAAATGAGCAAGTACAAGCACTAACAGCAGTTCCATGTGAATTGACAAATTCTATAAGAGACAGTATAATGAACTACAAGACAAAGATATATGAAGACTTGGAAACCGTTCGAAAGCTGAGCTACAACCCTTAAACCAAACAAGGACCGGGGTTGTAACCCTTCTCCCGAGCAGAACTTAGTCTCCAAATCAAGGTACAATATAAAGGCATGTAGAACATGTGAGTAACTGAATATCATGGCATGGTGAGAAAGTACTGAATGTAGAACATAACATGATATATGATAAGATAAGTAAATATAAAATGTGCCTTGAATTATTAGAGCGTTATGTGATCGGCAAGGGAATCATGGTAGGGTTATCCACTTGGCCCGGCAATCCGCGGTGACCTCAACGGAAAGTCATGCCGGCCAACCTGGATAACATGGACATGGAGGTATCTGCTACACCCTACGTGAGGTGAGGGTGGCGCAAGCAAAATAGTGACATGGGGCTTTGATCACATAACCCCTAATAATTCTCTATCCCCGAGTAGTATAATGGACCTGGACATGACACGTCATGACACGGAATTTTCTAAGATGATAGCTACTCCCTCTCAGGAATCGGTGTCTATACAAGTACAGGGAACAAGACAGGAAATGTACATATATACCAAGAAAATCCAGGAACAACATCTCATGTCATGGTCCAACGTATACTAGTCCGTGAACTATCGTGACTGGGAATCAAGTAAGACACTACGACTGAATCGGATATATCAGATATCAAGACAATGAAAACTATCAGTGAATGTACTCGCCTGCTGTCCTGAGCTGCAGGGTATATCAATGCTCAGAGTGATAATCAGAGACCTAAAGATGAGATATTGCATGTTAATTTAGGTTTAAACAAGTTTAAGAATGATTCACAATGAATGATATGAAATCTAGGTTAAACTAGGTCTCACTGAGTCACACTAAGTCCTGTCAAGTCAATCTAGGTCAAATTAAGTTATATCAAGTCAATCTAAGTCAGACCAAGTCAACTCTAGGTCATACCAGTCATCGCAGGTCAAAACAGGTCGAAGAAAGTCAAACGGGGTCAAGAGTTGGACTACAGTTGACTTTTGGTCAACTGGTCAACCCTGCTCAACTCTGGTCAACTCTAGGTCAACCCTAGGTCAAACTGGTCAAATGTTGACCAACAGTTGACTTTTGGTCAACTGGTCAACTCTAGTTTGGATTTGGTCAAATCTAGACAAAGTGTTGACTCACGGTTGACTTTTGGGTAAAAAGTCAACTCGGGGTCAACCGAGCCAAAATCGGTTCAAATATGACATTTGTAGGGTGTACCCAACATGCCACCCAAGTTTCAAGTCAATCCGAATACCCGAACTCCGTATCTTGAATTTACCCGATTACCCCTGAACATTTACCTTTAAACCGTTCTAACTTGACCCCAAGTGGCCTTCCCTTAGGAATTCCACTCCGAGCTTCCTAGGGTAGTAGGGTACTAGCCTATACAACCATTACCTACCAAGTTTCCTAGGGTACGTGGACATCCAGTCCATCTTACGGTCCGAATCGCCCGTTTACCCGTTATCTTGAATATTTTAAGATACGCGATGGTACGGTGCGATACCAACTCCCTATTCCCACACGCAATCCCGATTTCCACCTAGGAGCCTACCCGCAAACTCTATTTCACATTTGCTAAGTCCCCTCCAAGTTTCAACGCGTTCCGAATCACGGAACTCAAAATCACCCCTTCACCAAATTCTCACACAACCACTCAATCTCACTCTCAAACACTCATTTTCCACACTCACTTAGGACTAGTTTTAGGGGCTATTTTAGTGGGTTAATTAGGGGTATATAGAGCTAATAAATAGGGTATATATATGTATATATATTGGTATACATATGGGGGTATATACGGGGGTTTACGGGGGTCAAAAGGGGGTGCTACTGCTGCCCAAACTGCTGCTGTGCTGCTGCTATGGCTGCTGCCTACTGCTGCTGTTTGGGGGCTGTTTTGGGGGGGAAAAAAAAGCCCCCTAGCTGCTGTGGGTGCTCCCCCTTCCCTTCTCTTTTCCTCCTCCATTTTCCTCCTCTATTTCCTTCTATTTCCTTCTCTAAACTCCCCTCTAACTCCTCTAATTCTCTTCTAATTCCTCTCTATCACTCTCACATATATATATATATATATATATATATATATATATATATATATAACACAACTAATTCTCATTCTCCCCTCTCTATATATACAAATGCACACACTCACACATACCAATCTACATACACATACATATCTATATATATATATATATAGACACACACACACACACACATATATATCTATATATATATATATGCACTCACACACACATACATAAAATATATAAACACTCTCACACACACATATATATATATATATATATGTATATGGACACACACACATATATATGTATATGGACACACACACACAAACACTAAATAAATGAAGTTAAAAGTGCCTAACCACTTAGAGGCCAATATAATTATTCTAATGTGTCCAAATTTGGGGGAAACTCAAGGACACGGTCACAAACTCTATCTTCTCCTAGGACACTCCAAACGGACTTAAACTCGACACAACTAAGGACACAACTATGGAAATCAAATCCTACATGGTTCAAACTATTTATCATGATGAAGGGAATAAGTTAGAGAATAGGTTATACCTATCGGGAGATGGATTCCCGATTCGAAAGTCCTCCGACACGGCTCCGACACAACGAATTGTTTAGGACACACCCTTGCACTTCTTGCTCCCAAAAGCTTGGAGAAGCTTCACTTGGGGAAGAGGAAGAGTTGGATGGAAGAATATTGGAGAAAAAAGAATTATTTTGAGATGATTTCTAGGGAAAACCTATTCTAACTTTTGAGAAAAGCTTGGAGAAGAAGAAGAAGAAGAAAATGGTGATATTTTGAAGTGGAGAAGAAGAATAAATGGGGAGGGGGTGGCTGGTCATAAAGGGAAGGGTTGGGGCACTTGAAATTACAAGTTTGCCCCTCCCTTAACTTCTATGCTAAGTTAAGTCCAAATTTGGTTTTGTGGGTTAGCTAAAATTAAATAAAAATCATAATTAAGCTTAAATACTCATGGGGGACTAGTCCAAACTCCTAAACCTAAAAGTTAAGTATGGTGGGCCATGGCTAATTAACATGCTAATCACAACTCAAGTCAAAATTCCCCGGAGTCCCGAATCAAGTCGGAATGCGATGAAATTCGAACCCGACTCCTATAATAATTAAATATTAATATTCATGAAATAAAATTCTCAAAAATATTATAAAATGAAAAATTACCATTTTACCCCTAACTTGGAAAAGTGAGGGTGACAAGTCTATCCACCTTAAAAAAAAATTTCGTCCTCGAAATTGAAACCAAACAATAGGAAAATATCAAAATTACAAGTCATGACTTAAAATTTAAAATGATTAAAATCTCAAAAATTAAAGCATGAATTAAATGACTAAAATTGTAAAATTAAAAATTACTCTCAAATAGAAACTGGGTGCTATAAGTCTATCCACCTTAAAAGAATCATCCTCAAAAATTTAAAACAAGTAAACACAAAAAATTATGCAAATCGATAATCGTATGCGTCTGTCCAATCATCATGATACTCAGAATCTCCGTCATGCCAGTGAGCAAGGCTACGATAATCACAGAGTCCTCAACTACGGTACATACATCTAGAATTATGGTATTTAAAATTATCGCATTGCCGCATGCTTGGCAACGAAAACCTTAAATTCTCACACCCGAGAAATACGACCATAATTCGACTATATGTCCTCACTATGCCTGCTAGCATGACCCTAGAGTATTCTAAAATCTCATAATCGAGGCGACCTAGCCCATACGACTTATCTTAGAAGGGAATCACATCACAAGAACAAATTTTCATCCAACGATCAAAGAACAGATAGAATCGAAGTTCAAGACAGTTTATAAGAAGGCGATTGCGGGAAGGAGATTCGAATATCAGAACCTGCTATCTGCTCTGCTACTGCCTGAGTGGGATCAACTATCATGGCGAAAGCACGCCCCTGCTGGCCTCCTCTAGCCTGCTGTACTCTGTCCTGGTCTCTTCGGATTCCACTAGCGTGGCAATCCCTCAGCTGGTGGTCAGGCGCACCACAGTATAGACAGACGTCCAACCTCTTCCTACAAGCCTCTCTAGTTTGCCCCGGCTTCCCGCAGAAGCCGCACGGAGTAGCCGGTCTCTGGCCCTGTCCCTGGTGCTGCTGGACACGCGCTGGTGCCTGCTGAATCTGTAACAGAGGCTGTTGCTGGAATGGCCTCTGCTGATGCTGAATATGGGGGTGCTTGGCCGGTCCCGCACTGGAACTCGCCCCCATGGTATCACCGCTCCTCTTCGGCTTGAGGCCGAAGTCCTCCTCTGCAATCTGCGCGTCCATCAATATCTGATCGAACGTCGCGTCACGGCGACCCGAGGTGTGGGTGCGCACTGCATGAATAAGTCCCCTACGGAACTTACGAGCCTTCTGCCCCTCATCCTGGATCATATCGGGAGCGAACCTGTTAAGGCGGAAGAACTCTGCTGCATACTCGTCCACCGACGAGTTCCCCTGCACTAGACCCACGAACTGGCCCTCCAATGCTGTAAGAGCCACGTCCGGGAAGAACTTCTCCTTGAAGAGCCTCCGGAAGTCCTCCCATGCCAGCCCTCTCACCGACGCACGAGGATCCGTGCGGTACCATGTCAGCGCGATGTCGAAGAATCGGCTAGCTGCGGCCGAAACCCAAAGTTCTCTAGGAAGCTCTGCTAGCTCCATACTCCGCTGCACGTCCTCTAGCCAGTCGTCTGCATAAAGGATGCCCTCCGTGCCCGTGAAGTCCCTGGAGCTCATCTTCCTAAAGTCTAATACTGTCCCCGGCCTGGACTGCTGCTGGTACGGCTGCTGGCCAGTAGTGCCCTGCACCGTACCCGGTGCCACTCTCTCCACTGCTGCCAGTGCAAGCTGATGCGAGTTCTCCATGCTCTGTCTCAGCATCTCAATCTGACGGTGTGACGCCTCCGACTGGCGCTGCGACGCCTCTGCCTGGGCCCGCTGTGTCTCCATCATCTGCTGAAGGAGAAGGAACATATGATGTGTATCCGTCGGTATCGGTGGTGGTGGCGGCAGTATCTCTGGAACAACGGCCGTAACCCTCTGGGGTGGTGGTGGTAGACCTCCCTGTGCAACTGCCAGGGCCTCCGGGATAGTGGAATCACTGGGGACAGTCTCGTAAACCTCCTCCTCATCCTGGTCAGATCTCTCGGGCAAGCTACTCGATCCAGTGGCCTGCGGGTGCGTCTTCGTCATCCTGGAGACGAATTGAAGCAAAGAGATCAATATGGCACAAGAGAAGACATTATCAAAGAAGGACAGTTAATTTAATACAAGGGGAGTAATCATGATAATCAAAAGATCGAAAATTTTCCTAGGTGTGATTGAGAAACTCCTATCATATCCTAGGTCCTACGTCGTAATCGCAGGCTCGTAATTAGTACTCTAAGTCGAGCACCATTACGAGATCGCACTAATTGCGACACCGGACCTGTATGGGCCACCACAAAAACATGTCACGACCCGTACCCTGATTAGGGGCACGAGTACGTGGTTACGTCCAGCCTACGCCGTAGCATCGGCAGTAGAACGCTGTCTAGGTTGTCTACAAAACTACACTAAACAGTATAAAGGTACCTGTACAGTATATACACTCCGAATGGAGGTGACATAGCAATACAGTCTCAATCACAAAAACAAACTAGGATAGATAGCACGAAAGAAAAAATATATGATAGATGAAATAGTAAATAAGTCCAGTGTCCAACACAAGCCCAGTTATATACATCACAGGGTCTCAAAATATAACATAGAAGCTACGGTCTGATAATACTAGCTGGATCGCAGTCCAGTCAAACCTAGCTAATCTACACTACTCCGGGAGTACAAAATCTAGTGGCTCTACTATAAGGCCACGGTCCTGGGCCACTCCATCTGACTCGAGCCCATAATAGGTCGAGCAGTCTGCCTCAGAGTCATCTGTAATATATCATAACGGTATCCTGTCAGGAAAATGAGCAAGTACAAGCACTAACAGCAGTTCCATGTGAATTGACAAATTCTATAAGAGACAGTATAATGAACTACAAGACAAAGATATATGAAGACTTGGAAACCGTTCGAAAGCTGAGCTACAACCCTTAAGCCAAACAAGGACCGGGGTTGTAACCCTTCTCCCGAGCAGAACTTAGTCTCCAAATCAAGGTACAATATAAAGGCATGTAGAACATGTGAGTAACTGAATATCATTGCATGGTGAGAAAGTACTGAATGTAGAACAGAACATGATATATGATAAGATAAGTAAATATAAAATGTGCCTTGAATTATTAGAGCGTTATGTGATCGGCAAGGGAATCATGGTAGGGTTATCCACTTGGCCCGGCAATCCGCGGTGACCTCAACGGAAAGTCATGCCGACCAACCTGGATAACATGGACATGGAGGTATCTGCTACACCCTACGTGAGGTGAGGGTGGCGCAAGCAAAATAGTGACATGGGACTTTGATCACATAACCCCTAATAATTCTCCATCCCCGAGTAGTATAATGGACCTGGACATGACACGTCATGACACGGGATTTCCTAAGATGATAGCTACTCCCTCTCAGGAATCGGTGTCTATACAAGTACAGGGAACAAGACAGGAAATGTACATATATACCTAGAAAATCCAGGAACAACATTTCATGTCATGGTCCAACGTATACTAGTCCGTGAACTATCGTGACTGGGAATTAAGTAAGACACTACGACTGAATCGGATATAGCAGATATCAAGACAATGAAAACTATCAGTGAATGTACTCGCCTGCTGTCCTGAGCTGCAGGGTATATCAATGCTCAGAGTGATAATCAGAGACCTAAAGATGAGATATTGCATGTTAATTTAGGTTTAAACAAGTTTAAGAATGATTCACAATGAATGATATGAAATCTAGGTTAAACTAGGTCTCACTGAGTCACACTAAGTCCTGTCAAGTCAATCTAGGTCAAATTAAGTTATATCAAGTCAATCTAAGTCAGACCAAGTCAACTCTAGGTCATACCAGTCATCGCAGGTCAAAACAGGTCGAAGAAAGTCAAACGGGGTCAAGAGTTGGACTACAGTTGACTTTTGGTCAACTGGTCAACCCTGGTCAACTCTGGTCAACTCTAGGTCAACCCTAGGTCAAACTGGTCAAATGTTGACCAACAGTTGACTTTTGGTCAACTGGTCAACTCTAGTTTGGATTTGGTCAAATCTAGACAAAGTGTTGACTTACGGTTGACTTTTGGGTAAAAAGTCAACTCGGGGTCAACCGAGCCAAAATCGGTTCAAATATGACATTTGTAGGGTGTACCCAACATGCCACCCAAGTTTCAAGTCAATCCGAATACCCGAACTCCGTATCTTGAATTTACCCGATTACCCCTGAACATTTACCTTTAAACCGTTCTAACTTGACCCCAAGTGGCCTTCCCTTAGGAATTCCACTCCGAGCTTCCTAGGGTAGTAGGGTACTAGCCTATACAACCATTACCTACCAAGTTTCCTAGGGTACGTGGACATCCAGTCCATCTTACGGTCCGAATCGCCCGTTTACCCGTTATCTTGAATATTTCAAGATACGCGATGGTACGGTGCGATACCAACTCCCTATTCCCACACGCAACCCCGATTTCCACCTAGGAGCCTACCCGCAAACTCTATTTCACATTTGCTAAGTCCCCTCCAAGTTTCAACGCGTTCCGAATCACGGAACTCAAAATCACCCCTTCACCAAATTCTCACACAACCACTCAATCTCACTCTCAAACACTCATTTTCCACACTCACTTAGGACTAGTTTTAGGGGCTATTTTAGTGGGTTAATTAGGGGTATATAGAGCTAATAAATAGGGTATATATATGTATATATATTGGTATACATATGGGGGTATATACGGGGGTTTACGGGGGTCAAAAGGGGGTGCTACTGCTGCCCAAACTGCTGCTGTGCTGCTGCTATGGCTGCTGCCTACTGCTGCTGTTTGGGGGCTGTTTTGGGGGGAAAAAAAAAAGCCCCCTAGCTGCTGTGGGTGCTCCCCCTTCCCTTCTCTTTTCCTCCTCCATTTCCCTCCTCTATTTCCTTCTATTTCCTTCTCTAAACTCCCCTCTAACTCCTCTAATTCTCTTCTAATTCCTCTCTATCACTCTCACATATATATATATATAACACACAACTAATTCTCATTCTCCCCTCTCTATATATACAAATCCACACACTCACACATACCAATCTACATACACACATACATATCTATATATATATATATATATAGACACACACACATATATATATCTATATATATATATGCACTCACACACACATACATAAATATATAAACACTCTCTCTCACACATATATATATATATATATATATGTATATGGACACACACACATATATATGTATATGGACACACACACACAAACACTAAATAAATGAAGTTAAAAGTGCCTAACCACTTAGAGGCCAATATAATTATTCTAATGTGTCCAAATTTGGGGAAAACTCAAGGACACGGTCACAAACTCTAACTTCTCCTAGGACACTCCAAACGGACTCAAACTCGACACAACTAAGGACACAACTATGGAAATCAAATCCTATGTGGTTCAAACTATTTATCATGATGAAGGGAATAAGTTAGAGAATAGGTTATACCTATCGGGAGATGGATTCCCGATTCGAAAGTCCTCCGACACGGCTCCGACACAACGAATTGTTTAGGACACACCCTTGCACTTCTTGCTCCCAAAAGCTTGGAGAAGCTTCACTTGGGGAAGAGGAAGAGTTGGATGGAAGAATATTGGAGAAAAAAGAATTATTTTGAGATGATTTCTAGGGAAAACCTATTCTAACTTTTGAGAAAAGCTTGGAGAAGAAGAAGAAGAAGAAAATGGTGATATTTTGAAGTGGAGAAGAATAAATGGGGAGGTGGTGGCTGGTCATAAAGGGAAGGGTTGGGGCACTTGAAATTACAAGTTTGCCCCTCCCTTAACTTCTATGCTAAGTTAAGTCCAAATTTGGTTTTGTGGGTTAGCTAAAATTAAATAAAAATCATAATTAAGCTTAAATACTCATGGGGGACTAGTCCAAACTCCTAAACCTAAAAGTTAAGTATGGTGGGCCATGGCTAATTAACATGCTAATCACAACTCAAGTCAAAATTCCCCGGAGTCCCGAATCAAGTCGGAATGCGATGAAATTCGAACCCGACTCCTATAATAATTAAATATTAATATTCATGAAATAAAATTTTCAAAAATATTATAAAATGGAAAATTACCATTTTACCCCTAACTTGGAAAAGTGAGGGTGACAGTCCACCCCCCGACCCGAACTCGAAAACTTGTGCCGAAGCCCCCGACCCTCCCCCTCCTTGGTCGGTCCGACCATCACCGGCGTCCGGCCTCGCTCTCAACCCCAACCCGCTGTCTGACCCCCCCTCCACCGGAGTGGGATCCTCCCGTGCCGCCCCCCCCTCCCCCGCCTGGGGGGGGGGGGTCCCACTACCGCCGTCCGACCCCCTCCCCCGCCTGTGGGGTGGGGGGGGGGGTCCCACTGCCGCCGTTCGACCCCCCCCTCCCGGGGGGGTCCCTTTGTTGCCGCCGCCCGACCCCCCCTTCCCTCCTAACCGCCGTAACCCCCCCCCCCCCCCCCGCAAGAGGATCGGGGGGGGGGGGAGGCGTAGTAGCCGCCATAGGGGAAACCCTAGCAGAGCTCTTCATCTTTTTTCTTTATATATATATATATATATATATATATATATATATATATATATATATATATATATATATATATATGGATGGAAAAGAATCGTCGCATCTTCGAGGGACTTACCATCCCTCCTGTAGGCATCCTCCATAATATTGATTGTGATGTAAAAGCTATGGAATCCTGATGAGTGGGAGACCACTCTGATTGTATGATTATGTGTTGAGTTTGGAATAAAATTTACCCTTTTTCCACACACACACACATATATATATATATATATATATATATATATATATATATATATATGTATATATATATATATAGAGAGAGAGAGAGAGAGAGAGAGAGAGAGAGAGAGAGAGAGAAACCTTATATGACAGAATCAACGGCATTCATGCAAGCTATGTTGCATAGAGACATAATCGAGTTTGGATACGGACATTTATAAAGATAGAATACGACATTTTTGAAAATTTTGGAACACGGGTACGACATGGATACAGTTTATAAAAGGTTCACAGTATCGGTATCGGAATCGGTATCGGACTATTCCTATGAGTATTAGTATCGGCGATATCGGCAATATCGGCAGTTTCGGATCGGAGTATCGGATTTTTTGGTATCGGAAAACAAATAGTTATTAATAAATTATTTACATTTAAAAACATATATTTTATACATCTAGGCATAATTTTAAGTATTTTCAGTATTATTTCTTAGTAGTTTTGAAATTAAATGAAATAGTAGTCACCCTTACCGATTGGTTTACATAAAATAGATTGGTTTTCTTCTTTTACATGCTTTTACAACTTTATTATGCTTTAAACCCTTGCTGATTTGTCTTTTTCGTTTAATTTTCTTTGCCGAATTGACTGAAAAAGAGCCCCAATGTCGGTATCGGTCAGTATCGGATATCGGTCGGTATCGATCGGGGCATGCCAAACCGTATCGGATCGGATCGGATCGGTATCGGCCGATACTTTAAACCATACTTTATACACACACATGAAACCATCTCTATATACAATTTTTTATATACATCAGATCTTAAATGATGTCTACATTTAAGCATTGTTTGGACTGTAACTAGATTCCAGAATGTTATACAAAGGTTAACTGCAAAGAAATGTTACTCTCCTATCTTGTTTATGTTTGGCGTGGTAATGAGCATGCCATTTACTTTAAACCATGTGTTGAGTCACTTTGGAGTTAGACATGTGTAAGCCTATTCGACACGAGTGTCAAGGATGTATTGTGTCCAATACGTGGAAATATGAATAGGGACATGAGTATGGTCCTCCAAGAGTATCCGTGTAACATAAATACAAGCGTAACTAGCATTTGCCCTCATGAAGGGCACTACATCATGAACACTTAGTAAGGTTCACAGTATCGGTATCGGAATCGGTATCGGACTATTCCTATGAGTATTGGTATCGGCGATGTCGGTAGTATCGGCGGTATCGGATCGGAGTATCGGATTTTTTGGTATCGGAAAACAAATAAATATTAATAAATTATTTATATTAAAAAACATATATTTTATACATTTAGGCATAATTTTAAGTATTTTCAGTGTTATTTCTTAGTAGTTTTGAAATTAAATGAAATAGTAGTCACCCTTACCGATTGCTTTACATATAATAGATTGATTTTATTCTTTTACATGCTTTTATAACCTTATTATACTTTAAACCCTTGCTGATTTGTCTTTTTCGTTTAATTTTCTTTGCCGAATTGACTGAAAAGAGACCCCAATGTCGGTATCGGTCAGTATCGGGTATCGGTCGGTATCGGATCGGGATATGCCAAACTGTATCGGTATCGGCCGTATCGGATCGGTATCGGCCGATACTTTAAACCATTACCTTGAAGGCCCCTAAACTTCTACTTATATTCTTAGGATAGTTCTGAGGATATCCAGGGAAATCTTCAGCTCACCATGAGCCATATACTTACGACAAATCTTGGAAAGAATTTGAATAATCTACATTTACAAATCATTTCATCATTTCAGGAAAGGCTTATGATGCAAGTTCTAGGGGCATTGTGTTGTGGGTTCTGGAAAAAAAAAACAAACGTATACAATTTATCTTCAGGTGATAGTGATATATAGGATTGAGCTGTAAATGGTGTGAGAACAGTAGAGAAGATACTGACAATATCGTATCACCATATGTTTGCATTGAAGATTCATTTTAAGTGCTTACCTCTTTGCATTAGTTGTGGATGGACTGAGTAGGAACGTACAATATGTGTTACCATGGTGTATGTTATTTGCGTAAGACATTGTTAAAGGGTTAGTTTCGGTGATAGAAATGTGGAGAAATGCTTCAGAAGTTAAAGGATTTAAGAATAGGTACTAGGTACATCGAGGTCAAGAGATTGTTGGCTTATCTCTTTCGTAACATTGATTGATTATTTATTCAACATGATAGCAAAAGTGAGGAAACTGTTGTTCATAGAATTAAAACATGTTGATTGGAGTGGAGAGGTGCTTCTGCAGTGTTATGCAATTGTAGAATACTGTTAAATTTTGAGGCTAAGAATACCCTTAATATCGAAAGGGAAAAGACTCAAGATGGATACTAACAATACCCTTAAAAACTCTCAAGATGGCTATTAAAAGTACCCTAATATCTAAAGGGAAAACTCTCAAGATGGCTATAGGACTACCATGTTCGAGTTCTCGTTTGGGGCAATCAAGAAACATGTCCAACAAATGTGTTTATGGGCAGACGAGTGACAATGTACTCGAAGATAGATGAGAAACGACTTAAGTGAGATGTTAGAGGTTGCTTCTACTGAAGATAAGACGAGGAAAATTGTTTGAAATGTGTTTATTCAAATGGCTGTTGGCTAGATTCATTTCCTTCAAAGTTAATGTTTAGTTTCTATGACGAACCCTCTCAAATCATATTTGCCATATCTTTTTAGCTTAGAGAGATGTTATGGATCAGAAAAGGTAACCTCTTTTACTGGGCCTTTCCCATATAAGCATGCAGTCCTTATCCTACACCATTTTGATTTCAGACCTCAGATGTGAGAGATGGTTCACTTGCAACATTACTCCATCGGGTAACTGGGGCTATGCATTCATGATTATATAAGGGACACCTTGCTCCATGAATTTCTCTCCTATCCTATAATGTTGGTGTTTGTTTTAATATACCATTTGCTTGAAATATCAGCCTTCTAGAGAGTGCACCCTGTGGGAGGCTTCTTCCTGGACCCGTGGAATGTAAGTAGTTACTGCGCTACTAGTATTATAAAGATGGGGATTTGAACTATTTTACTTTGACAATTCTTGTTTTTATAGCTTATCTGTTTAGGCCTTTCTCATGTTATGAGAGTATACTTTTGAGTCTCCTGGCCACTAATTTTAGATTCCCTGATAATCTCTTTGTTCCCGTATTGTGAAGTGAACCCCTATATTTGGGAGGTGAGGAAGTGGGGCATCATATCAAATGATGTGCAGTGCTTGATGGTTCGGAGATATATTTTGGACAGTTGAGCTTGCTTAGTAGGATGAAGATGGGCCCCAAGTCAGGGCAGAAGCTGTTCCTCTTCTCCCAGCAACCCAACACCAAATCCTCCCATGATCAGGGAAATGCGCCTCTGCATTTTCTGATTAAACCAGGAAATACTGTGTGAATACTCTCCAATAACAATTAGCAAAAATAGAATCTTTGTTCATCAATCATCAGAATACTCGTATAGTTGTTTGGAGACGTGTGTCAAAATAAGGATAGTAATGGGTTTACTTTTCATTCCTTGCATTTTTATGTTAATCTGATTTAAAAATTAATGACGGAAGAATAATCACCAAGAATATTGAAGCGCCATTGAGTGGTGGCTCCTTAAGCCATTCTCACTAACAATATACTGTTTCAACCTTCATATGTGGCTTCTACATTGATAAAGAAAACTTAGATTCTTCCCATGAAATGGCACTTTTTTTTGAAATACCTGCAGATAATTGAGCAGTGCAAGTTCCGGATTCTTTCTTTGAAACCTCAGCAAAGCAATCATATCATCAAGTAATTATCTGTTACACTGTATGGGAGATAATTATTTTTGCACCCTTTTTTGTTATTTTATATGATGAACATATTTACTCGTAAAAACTTTGAAGGTTGCTCGGTTGTCTGGTTCAAAGTTACCCATATCCAATGCTAGAATATGTTTCTCGGGTGAAGGAATTGCTGGACTATTTCACTTTCATGCACGAGAAAACTTCCATAAGTCTCACCAGTTCTATCCTGCCACTCATCAAGTTTAGCCGTGACCTTCAGGTACTTGTTCTCTCAATCACCTAAGCAATAGAATTTTCACAATGTGGCTTGTGTTCTTTGCAACTTTCGGTTGTCACTCTCCAGGACTATATTATATTGGTCATACGGAAGGCTATGTTTAGGAGGGAAGATACAGTTCGTATAGCTGCCACCAATGCCATAATTGATCTGATCCTAGTGGAAAACAAATCTAAGAAAAATGGGCTGAACCCTTTACAAGATTCGTCTAGCCAAGCCAGTTGCAGCCAACAAGCTCACATACCCTTTGGGGTGGGTGGGGGTCTCTTTCAAGAACTGAGTTGTTTGCTTCGTAGGTGTCTTTCACAGAAGGTGAAATTTAAAGTCATTGGTAACCATTTTAGTAATATTTTCTGGTGCATATTCTGTTGTGCTTGTTTGCTTGCTTTTTATTTTTTTTGATTCAGATGGTTGCTTTAGTCAGGCTAGAATTAAGGAGATCATGTACGAGGGCCTTATGAAACTTGTCTTGTTGGACCCATCATCTGCTGGCCCTGTCTTTGATTTCCTCTGGCCACACTTCCTTAACTTCTACAGTGAGGTATGCAAGTCCTTTTTCATCCTGCTCGTGATTTAAAGCCTTTTGGGACTTGGTTCTTTTTTAATTCTCTGCATCATATCTTGCTTAGGAATCATCTTCACAACCTTTATATATGCTTGCTATATTCTCTAGGAAATTTTTAGCTGATCTTGCCAAATGCTTTGAACCACATGAATTGAATAAACTGTGTTGGGCAGGATTCAGAGTCTCCCCTTAAAGTTGATGCTTGTTTCAAGCTGGAGAGTGGAAAAGTTTGTCTAGTAGAGCCTTTAGACTGTCTTTTGTCATGTGTTTCCTGGATTCTTCTCCTTCAGTTGCATGGAAAGTCTGACCGCCCATCACAAAATCCCTGGACATGCTTTGGCTTCTCAATTTCACAGGAGAATGAGGTATTCCTATGATTTATATTTTATATGCAATTACAGTTGGCATTATACAAATTTGGGATACATTCCTTTCTTGAAATTACCACAGGCTGGGAGAGCATCATGCGGCGAGTTATTCTCAAATGCTTTATCAAAGATCAGAAAAAGCTTGATCAACTCTCAATTAGGTTTGTTTCTTTTCATCTCAACTTCCCTTCTTTCTTTTTTGAGATTGCATATGGAGTTGTTTATTCCCTCATCAAATAGTTTTTATACTAGATTATATGACTACTTTCTTGTCAGATCAGATGGCCAATCCCGAAGCCAAGGACTTGTTCCTCGTTCTTTGCCAGGAGACAAGACTTGCCGTGGTTTGGTATTGCTTGGAATTATTGAGGTCTTCGTTAATATTATTGCTTCAGATTTAGAGAAAGCATCAAAAGAAGAAAGAGGAGTCCTTGAGAAAGAAATCAAGGACCTTGCGGATTTATACACTTCTATTGAGAAAGAATCGGATTCTAATAGGCTGGGACATGGCTCTAGAAAAGGGTCTTCAGGAACTACTTCACAAGGGCCCTCAAGAATTGTGACACAAGATGTTCAGGCTAAAGTTGATAGCGAGTCCAAAGAGTGTCCTTATGCATCCCTCCCGAAACAATTGCAATCAAGGAGATCTTTCTTTGCAACTTCAACTATCCATGAGTTACTGGTGATCTCAGTAAATTCATGTTCTGAGACCAAAGTTAGTAATCACACGGCTTCTCAGAATCATACTCGATCATTGTCATGCAAAAAGCTAATTGCATTCACATTGAAGGCTTGTCTTCGCCATTTGAAATCCATTGCTTCGACTGGATATGAACCCAGTACTGATCCATTAAGCAGTATAATCTATGGAAATGTTCTACAGCTGGGACGGCCTATAATGCAGGTCGTTTGGTTGCTCAAGTCAGGTCCAAAATCAGATATGAATCTAAAGAAGAAAGAAGCCAAAGGGAAAAAAGTTGTAGAAAATAAAGAAGGCCAACTCTATCTGTCACTATTATGTTTAAATGAATTGTTCAAAGTGAATTCATGTGGGACTCGTCTAATTACACTAATCGAGGACTTGAACTCACTGCATTCAACAGAATTGGATTTGGAAAATACAGATGCTGCTGCTCGTGGAAACAAAGACGAGGAAGAGGCAAAGGTGAATGATCAATATGCAAAAAGTACACATCTCTTTATAGAGAAAATCCTTAAGCCTTTGTACTCTGGATTTATTGCTCTTTCGCTGTTCCAGGAATCTGAGGTAATTATTTATTATCATTAAGAAAATGTTAGGTTTTTTCTTCATGGTTTACTTTCTTGCTTATTTGACTATGCCATATATTAGCTGTTGCTTTAGCCTGACAAATGACAAGTTTATTCATGTAGCAGCTATGGAAAGTATCAATTCTATTGTCTACTTAACCTCATTTTTTTATCATATGCATTTGCATTCTATCTCACTGTAAAGGTTCATACAGGGCTGTGCACTGAGGATCATTCATGGTTAAGTTGGTTTCTGGTCGTTTGAACAAGTTTGTTTGTAATGGTAGCTATAATGCAAGATTGGCTGAATGGAGTTCTTGGTTCTCTGTTCTCATACACAGAAGCATTCTGTTAGGTTTTTCTTTGCAGGGCATACCAAGCAATGGAACTATGGTGCAACCTCAGTCGTTTAACATTTAGTGCAAGGCTATCCATCAAGGTTTTCTTAACTTCGCCGAAGGTAAAATTAAATTATGCATGTTTCTTCCACAGATTCTATCCGAGTTACTATTGACGATTCAAAAGGTGGTACCAAGCAAGCAATGGAATATTCATGGGACCTGGGCAATGGGTATATGCGGGAGCACAGAAATAGAAAATCCCAACACTGCACGAAGCTTAATAAAGCTTGCTGTGTATCTATCATCGCCTCCAAATGATCTAATCATTGCGTGTGACTTGGCCTCTGAGCTCCTTAAAGTTATGGGGTCTGAAGACAAGGATCCAGCAGATGTATCTGAAACTTTTCCAGTTATAAATCGTTCAACAAAGCATGAAGTTACTACTGTACTGTTGCAGTTGGTGGAATCTTCAATTTCTACTTTGGATTGGGCCGTGTCAAAGCTGAAGTCAATCTCCACATTCCATCTTGAAATTGCTAGCCTCAGAACAAACAACGAGTTTGGGGAGAGGTCACCTGGACTCGTATTGGAAGAAGCAACTTATTTGAGGTCAGAAGCTCTGGTGTATCTACTGTCCTCGTTCACTGAGATGAATCTCAAAGGTACCATTTCTGTCATTGAATAAAACATGCTTAAGCACAATAATGCTTCCTATACTCAGTCAGTTTCAATACATGTCTCAATTTTATAGACTCTCAAGCGGAGCAGTTATTGAAATTAACTGCAAAGTTCTACAAGCTTTTGGCACGCATGACAAAGCTTCGGATTGCACCTAAAGGCTGCAAGCAGCATTTACCTGGGCCGAAGTTTCAGAAGCTGGCAGAAGTAACTTGCAAGAAGCTCACCAGTCCCCTCTACAACTTTGTGGCACTGGTCCAAAGGGTAAAATCTTAAGCACTATGTTGTTAAATTTAAAGTTATTAAAGGGCAACAAAAGTCGTCTTTGTATCAAGCTTTCAGAGTTTTACATAGTTCTGACATCTGATTACCTTACTATTTATGACTTCTGATTACCTATTATTATGGCAAGCTGGGTTTTGCTTGATATGAACGAGGCTTACCAATCTGTTACATGATCATATGTTGGACTTCAAATTACTAACATTGCTGGTAAATCCGCCCGGAACACTTTCGAGCTCCAAATCAACTTGATAAAATAAAATAATCACTTACAATGTGTAAATTGTAATGCATGTGACATATAGGAAGGAGGTAATTGCTGTCATATCCACATTGTGTCTATGTTGGGCACAATCCCAAGATTGGACACATCAAAGTTGGTGTGATTCTATGCATGCATGCCCATATCATGTCCATGCACCCTATAGTGCCGATCCATTATCAAAGGTGTTCCCTTGGCAAATAAACACGGTCTACCTTGGTCATCCAATCGATAATAGGCAATGTTTGACTTCATGTATACATCCGTGATTGTATAATATCAAGTGGTTTTGGTAGGTCAAGCAGTGCATCAATTGAAATCAAATTGACAAGCAACTCGTAAGTTCCCTGTTAAAATTGTCGCTTTTGTCCCATTTGATGCATGGTTGAACCTATCCAGATTTTGTTGTAGAAGTTCTTCAGAACCAAAACTGGTTGCAAACAGCAAGTAGAACTTGCTAATAGATTTGACAGCAGCCGAAACCACTAATAGCAAAAAGATCTGCTGCAGAAACTGGCAAGTGGAAAGATCCTGTGATGTAAAGAAAGGGTGGTCAGAATCACCGTTGTTGCTTACTGTGGTAACCCTCCACTAAAGACGTAGGTGGGAGTTCATGAAGCAACTCCCTATTAGGTGGAGCACTTACTAGCATTAATTCCCTATTAATAGGGGTAGTTACAAAACATAACAATCTTGCAAAATGCTACAACAGCACAATCCGCTAAACAACCAACGGGCTAGCCGCGAGGATACCACCCCGATGCTAGCGGGATTGCGAGGCTACCGCTCATCTTCTACGTTGCTACCAGTGGACTAGCCACGAGGCTACCGTACATACGCGTAAGATTACGTCCTTCGCAGCCCCGTGCGCCATCAAAGCGTCACTTTGCGACCTTCACCCACGCTCGTGCCTAAGTCCGAGTCTGAGCTAGGCCCCTAGCTCTAAAGGGATTTCACAATAAATTGTGACAAAATAAATGATTGTAGTCATGTAGTGGCATTTGAACCTTGTCTACTAATAAAACCCTTCACCATACTAATTACTTGAGCTAACACACCTCATGTGTACAAGTCAATAAATAATTGCACAACTCTTATAGTGTTGTGCTACAACTCTATATATTTCAGCATCTCGGTACTATGTTGCTATAACATGGGCCGAAGCTGAGGTCTAACCTCATGTGGTGTCACATCACTGTAGCATGAGGTACTTACTTTCTTGTAGTGCTGAACTACTCGTGTTTCTTGCTAAAGCACATTGAGCATTCCAAATGCTTAAGAACCCATCACATTATTAAGGCTAAAA
>JANAVB010019002.1:0-46110 GCA_029216955.1 Iris pallida
TATAAAACTGGATACATGTCCAGTTACAAAATATGTAGTCTAATACATGACTACACTAAATATCCGAGCAACATCACAAACTAGACGAGGTTCCCCGTAGGTACATCCTCGTAAGATAAGGCTTGGTCCTCGGCAGTAACTCCATAATATGGGTCACAGAGCAACTCCTCCTCAGTAAGAATACCTACAACGTTATCATGTCAGGACGGGAGCAAGTACTGATTCTAGCAAACTAAATATACGAAGCATGAATAGAAATGTAATAAACTGGAATCATGGCATATCATGGTTTAATTGGTTCTTTTTAGAAATGACAACATATAGTTTAAAAGTTTAAAATCGTAGCATGTACGTGAATCGGTCAATAGGTGAATAGGATGTACATCGGCACATATCAAGTTTTCTGGCATGCACATACGTGCACAAACGACATCGGTGTATATCCATACACAAATGCGGGATCAGAACATACGGCAAGGTCCATAGAATATTACAGAGCGCGGTAAATACATACGGAGAAGGGGGTCATGTTCACGTACACTACTAGCAGTTTTCCCTTAACCCGTTATTTAAACATGTGATAGATATAAAAACTGTCCTAAACATGGCAGAGACTGAAAGTAATACAACATGCAAAGTTTTAACTTGCTACCCCAAGGATCAGCATTTAACATGGTTGGTAAATCACAGTTTATTGTTATAGCAGTATATAAAGTTCGTAGAAAGTACCTGTCTCTAGCAAAGCAAAGCAGCGATAAAAATGCTATAGATGCCTGGTGACTCGTCACTGTAGAAATAAATATATAAACTTAGTTTTTATACTAAGTTAAACGCTATGACACTAGTGGTACAATACGACTTTCTGATTGGACACCTAGCCAAATGGTGACTTTAGCATAGGAGACCAATGTGGAGTGACACAATACTTAAACTAACCTTTTAGGGCCTTTACACTAGTGTGGGGTGAGGTTCAATACGACTAAAACGCAAAACAACACAAAAAGTTGTAAGTCGTAATTATTCAATAATTAAATCAACTGTACACTAGGTTCCCACAATTTTTGAGATAGACAAAAAGCTCCATTTACATAAAATAAAGTACCAAAATGATCCTTGTTAATTATAGAAATTTATTATAAATTTTTTGGAATTTATTAACCAGTACATGTATTTTATAAAAATCAGTTTTCATAAGTACACAGAAAGTGAGTTCTGGTTTCATATGTCAAAACAGTGGTAAAACTGTAAATTAAATACTGTAAAAATTATGCTAAATTAGCTAAATTAACATAGTATCAAAATATTATTTTTTCAGAATTTTAACAGTAAGTAAAGTATTTTTAGAAATTCAAAAACAGCATGGTACACAATCTGAAATTAAATAATTAATTATCTGCGTATTTTGTCCATGTACATAATTTGATCCAGAGTTCAAATACCGGACCCAAGGCCATGAATCAAGTCCAATATGACTTGTACAGGTCTTGAATGTGTGAAAACACATCGAAGCCCAAAAATCCATGCTAGGCTTGGACACAAAATGGTTGCAGTAATTAAAATACAAAAATACAAAGAGGTAAAAGTAAATAAATATTAATATTTTAACAAGATAAAATTATACATAGTAGTCATATAAATATGACAAGTATATTTACATATATCAAAGTATAACATATGTACAATATTACGTAAATTATAGGGGCTAAATAGTTATGTATACATATATATATATATATATATATATATATATATATATATATATATATATATATATATATATATATATATTTTATAACATATATATATATATATATATATATATATATATATATATATATATATATATATATATATATATATGTATATATTATATATATATATATATATATATATATATATATATATGTTATAAAATATATATATATATATATATATATATATATATATATATATATATATATATAAAATATATATATATAAAATATATATATATATAATAACATAAAGTAAAATAAAACAAACAAAAAAAGAAAACAAAACAAAAAGGAAAGGGGGGCTCGAACTCGGCCCAGGGGGGTCGAGTTCTCGGGTGCGGTCGGGCTGGCCAGGGGGTCAGCCCGAGCTACGTGTTAGGGGTAGGGTTTAGGTTAGATTTAATTAGGTTTTAGTTTAGCGGGTTTTAAACCCGACAAACAAATCCAAACCCGTTATTTAATTCGAATTTGATTTCGTATCCTCGTATCCCGACAGTTAGGGACACGAGTCTCATGTCCGTGCTAAGCACGACACGCACAGGTCGAATCCTTCGTGTCCAGACTTACCCCTAGGATGCTCGTGTCCTGGCGAGTCACGTACGTGAAAACGAGACATGCACGACACGATTTGTAGCTGCAACTTACGTGTCCGACTTCGGGGGGGGGGAAGGGTTCGTCGAGTGCTGGCGGCAGCTAGGAGCGTCGAGGCGAAGGCGCTCAGGTGGCGCTGGGTCCGTCTCGACGTGGCACGTCGGGTGATGGTGGTTGGGGGCGGTGTAGACGACTGTGGAGTTGGCGGTGGGGTTGTGGTCGGAGCTAGGGTTCAGGCGAAGAGTTCGTCGGGGAAGAAAGGTCTGGGTGGCCGGATTTTAATCTAGGGTTAGGGTTTTAGGGTCGGGGGTTATTTATAGGGGACTTAGGTCGGTCGGGGTTGGCTAGGTCGGCCGGGAAACGCGCGGGGGGGGGGGGAGGGGGGTGGGGGGCTGGCCGGGTCGTCGGGGGTGGGTAGGAATAGGTTTTGCATTAAGGTCCATAGACTTTTAGGTATTTACAATTAGGTCCCTCCCCTAGATAAATGCAATAATAAATTTGCATAACAGAATTAAAACAATTCATAATTTGCAAACTGCTATAGTAACAAATTAACAAATTACATAATAATATTAAAACAAATCTAAATATTACAAAGTGATATTAAAACATTTTAACTAATTACAAATTACTATTAAAATAATTTAGTTAATTACAAAATGATATAATTTAACTTAAAAACTATTTTAAAAAAACTATTTAAAAATTCTAGAAAAATTCCTAAAATCATAATAAAATATTTTAAAGCTAAATAGGCCATTAGCAACTAATTAACCCTAATTAAATTAGATTTGAAAAATAGGGGCTGACACAGTTCGTGACCACGTCGCCCGGATTGGCGTGACGCACGTCGTATCGAAGAGTTTTTCATAAATTGTACAGTTTTTAAAACATATTTTTCTTAGTTTTCGATGTTGAATAACTTTCTGTAAACTAAATGAAAAATCAATCTATCAGAAGGGTTTCGATCTCCTATATGTTGACTACGACTGATACAAATTAGTTTTCAAGGATTCGACAGTTTTGGCTCGGGATTTTCCTTCCAAAATAGGGGTTTCGGCTATTTCTGTGTTCTGTTTTTGAACAGAATTCCATCAACTTTGCATTGATTTTCTGGATGAACTAGCATACTATATCAAAATCTATTTGAATGGGAATCAAGAGGTATATGTTGGGTCCATACCAGAATAAACGGCTCGAAGATTCGTCGACCGTGTGCGGAGGAAACATCTCGTAAAGGGGCTTCGACACGCTGCTGATGCTGCTAATCTCCTTTGTTGGACCAGCGCCTGGGCGCGCATTCCTGGCCGATTCCGGCCATGTGTGGTGGCGGCGCCGGCGGCAAGCGACCGCCCAGATGCTCAGAGAGTCGCGGGTTAGGTTAGGGTTTAATGTTTGGTCAAAATCTCCTCCTCCTTCTCACGTTATATATATATATATATATATATATATATATATATATATATATATATATATATATATATATATATATATATATATGAAGGGAACGGTTCTGGAGAATTTGTTTTCCTATCGGGTTGCTTGTGGTCCTGGGGTCGGTTCTGCCACTCGTGAGATATGAAAATCTCACGAGATTTTCATATCTCATGAGAATCTCTTACACACACACACACACACACACACATATTTATATATACATATATGTATTCATATATATATCTATATATATTTACACATAGCTTATATATATGTATAATACTCTAAATTATCTAAATAAAATTCTAATATTATCTATTCCTATGGTGTAGGCCCTATTTATATAAATATGACTATATATAATAATATTTATTTGACAAATATATAAAATAATATTATATAATAATAGCCTCATTAATATTGATAATAAAACAATAATAATAATAATAATAATAATAATAATAATAATAATAATAATAATAATAAAAATAAAAATAAAATTCAATAAATCAATAATGATGTATATACCCTTATGTACAGTCTAAAAATCCAAAAATGTATAAGGACCTATTTTATACAAATGTCACTGAATATCAACTAATAATAATATTTATAATATTTAATTACGAATACTTAGAAAATATTCGTTAAATTATTAAAATGGAATACAACACAATCATACCAAAATACATCAACACGAATGTCATTGGACGTTCCGCATGACTGCATGGGCTTGGGCTTGTTTTGAGTCCTATCTGGACTAGTTCGATACAACCGGGTTGCCTAAAACTCAATAATATAAATAATAAATAAATAAATAAATCTTCGGTAAGGGTTAAGTCGCAACTTGGCCTGGTTTTTCTAGTTAGGACACACTTATGGTTAGGCTTCCCTACCAGGGCTAATACACTAGTCAAGGCACGTCACTGCACTATTTGTGCCATGATTCCTAGCCGTCTTGTACTTAAAAACTCTACCATGGCTAAAGTCATCTACCGTGATAATTAATTAAGTAATTGTTTATAAAATTTTAAAAATCACCATTTAATTCTAATAAATAAATAAAAATATATTATCAAAATTTTGGGAAGTGGAGTTACACAGGTCTTGTAAATCAAGATGTGTGAAGGTTTCACGGAATAGATGTCTCAATCAGCACTCGCCCTTAATCTCTACTCGTGTCTTCTAATCTTTCCAAAATTTTGACCTGATTACATGCTTATATCCTCGATCTATCATGGTCCTTCCTTATTGTTCCCTATGTCGTTTCTTTATCGACATTGTTCCTGGTCCTACCGATCAGCAAGGTGGAGCACCTCCAGTGAACCAGCAGCAACCTGGAGACCAAGCCTAGCACTCTGGAACAACCTCTCGTATCATGCATTCCGGGGATCCAGCGCCCCCAGTTCAGCCAGTTCAGCCTGCAGAGCCTGACAATAGAACCCTGGTGGGTCTCATCAGGGAATTGCTTATATCTCAAGATCGTCAGGGCGATGCCCTGCACCAGACAGTACAAGATGCCGTGGGCAGAGTTGGTTACCAAGGGAACAACACGGCCAACAGCTTCAAGCGTCTCAACCCTCCTTTCTTTGATGGCAGTGAAGATGCTATCGCTGCTGATGCATGGCTTCATGAAGTAGAAGTTATCCTGGAGACAGCTAGGATTCCTGAGGAAGAGAAGGTGGCCATTGTGTGCCTGCAGTTATTAGACTTAGCCCGCAGCTGGTGGGCGATGCTAGCAGTTGGATTACCGACGCCTGTCTCATGGGCAGTATTCAACAACAAGTTCCAAACCAAGTACTTCGATGCAGTAGCTCGATATGATCTGCAGACGAGATTTACCAATCTTAAGCAGATGGACAGGACGGTCGATGGATATGCGGTCGAGTTTTCTAGACTCAGTCAGTTTGCTCCTACCTTGGTGGCAACCGAATTGGATCGAGCCTAGCGATTCCAGCAGGGGCTCCACCTAGAGATTATCATATCAGTGGAGCAGCAATACCAGCCTCCGAGGCCATTGCCGCCTCAGGCTCAGCAGTATGTCCAAACTCAGATTCAGAACCGGTAGAGAGATTTCCAGAAGAGGGGACCGGCACCAAGAGGGCAAGGTCAGGCTATGGCTCTAACCGTAGCAGAAGAATTGGCATCACGTGTGGTGGTGGCAGGTACCATTCTCGTCAACTCTTTTCCAGCATGAGTATTATTTGATTCCGGTGCATCGTATTCATTTATGTCTGCATGATTCGCAACACCGATAGGACTGGAACCCGAGTCATTATCAGTAAGGCTCAATATATTTACTGGTAACGGTCTTGTAGGAGTAGATAGAGTATTTTTCTCGTGTCGAATCATAGTTAGTGGTAGAGAGTTTTTCGTTAGATTGATAGAATTCTCGATGGCTGATTATGATGTGGTCCTAGGAATGGATTGGTTGAAGGAGTAATACGCAAGAATAGACTGCCATATTTGTAGGATTATTTTTGGTATTCCAGGCGAACCAGAGTTTTCATTTTCCAGAGGCGAAGTTGAACCTTCTCCCCCAGTATTGCGGATGGCAGTAGTAGTGGCAGTTCAGTTTCCCAGAGTCGTTGAAGAGTTTACTGATGTATTTCCCGAAGAGCTTCCAGGCATGCCCCCAGAGAGAGAGATAGAGTTCACCATTAATTTGCTTCTAGGGATGGCACCAGTATCAGGGGGAGCTTACAGGATGGCACCTTCAGAGTTAGAGATCTTGTACAAGATGATTAAAGAATTCAAAACCAAGGGATTCATTCATGCTAGTGGATCACCTTGGGAAGCCCCGATACTTCTTGTGAAAAAGAAGGATGGTACGTTAAGATTATATATTGATTATCGTATCTTGAACTCTGTAACAATCAAAAACAGATATCCTCTACCAAGGATAGATGATTTATTTGATTAACTCAGACGAGCGACAATATTCTCGAAGATTAACTTGCGGTCAGGATACCATCTGATCTGAGTCAGAGAGCAAGACGTCCCGAAGACATCATTTAGATCCAGATATGGGCATTGGGAGTTCCTTGTTATGCTATTTGGAGCAACCAATGCTCCAGCCGTATTCATGGACCTCATGAATCGTATCTTCATGCCCTATTTGGACCAGTTCGTGATAGTGTTTACAGACGACATCTTGGTCTATAGTAAGAATGAGGAAAAGCATGAGCAGTATCTTCGAGTGGTCCTTCAGATTCTCAGAGGGCACCAGTTGTATGCGAAGTTCAGTAAGTACAAATTTTGGCTTGATCGTATTTCGTACTTAGGTCACATCATCACCAGAGGTGGAGTGGAAGTAGACCCCCCAAAGATAGTGGCTATAGAGACATGGCCAGTTCCCAGTACCGTCGCAGAAGTTTGGGGTTTCCTAGGATTGGCTGGCCATTACCGGCAGTTTGTATCAGACTTCGCTCGGATTTTAGCACCATTGACGCAGTTGACCCGCAAGGATGTGCAGTTTGCTTGGACAGCAGAGTGTCAGAGTTCATTTAAGAAGTTAAAGTAGAGAGTGATGACGGCCCCCATTCTCACTCTTCTAGATGGAACTGGAGGATTTTTAGTTTATTGTGACGCTTCCGACAGAGGATTGGGATGCATCTTGATGCAGTATTGTAAGGTAGTAGCTTATGCGTCACGTCAGCTTCGTGTTCATGGGAGTAATTACCCAACCTACGACTTGGAGTTAGCAGCAGTGGTTTTTGCACTTAAGCTTTGGAGGCATTATTTATATGGAGATCGGGTGGAGATTTTCACCGACCACAAGAGTCTTAAGTATGTTTTTACTCAGAAGGATCTTAACATGCGTCAGAGGAGATGGTTAGAGCTACTTGTAGATTATGACATCAACCTGCAGTATCATCCTAGGAAGGCCAACGTTGTTGCAGATGCATTGAGCAGAAGAACCGGAGTTTATTTTCTAACGGCGCAACCAGAGTTATTAGCAGACATTCAGAAGATGGGGATAGAGATAGTTCTTCCTATCATTGTGGCATTGATGGCCAGCATGCAAGTTCAGTCCAGCATAGTTGAGAGGATCAAGATGGCATAATTAACAGATTCCAAGCTATAGCGGCTCAGGACAGAATGTGAAACAGGATGGAGAGCAGAGTTATGCATTCACGAAGATGGTACACTCCATCATGGAAGGCATCTTTGTGTACCCAGTGGTGATATCAGACATGAGATCATGGCAGAGGCTCACAGTTCGCAGTATTCAATTCATCTCGGTGCACGAAGATGTATCGTGATATCCGTCGGCATTTTTGGTAGAATGGTATGAAGAGGAAGATAGCCCGATTTGTCTCCCGATGTTTGGTTTGCCAACAAGTTAAGACTGAACATCAGAGACCTGTTGGACTTCTTCAACCTTTACCGATCCCAGAATGGAAATGAGAGAACATTACCATGAATTTTGCAACTGGGTTACCTAAATCCACAGCTGGAAGAGATGCTATCTGGGTTATAGTTGACAGACTCACCAAGGTAGCTCATTTTATCCCTTTCAGAATTGGTTAGTCAATGGATCAGCTTGCAGAGATGTACCTCAGACAGATTGTCAGATTGCATGGAGTGCCAGTTAGTATCATATCGGACAGAGATTCAAGATTCACATCGTACTTTTGGTGGAGTCTTCAAGAGAGTTTGGGGACTCGTCTCAAGTTCAGTTCAGCTTATCATCCGCAGACAGATGGTCAGTCAGAATGCACGATCCAGACTCTTGAAGATATGTTGCGGTCATATACACTCGACTTCGATGGTTCGTGGGAAGATCACCTACATCTCATTGAGTTCTCCTATAACAACAGTTTCCAGGCCAGTATCCAGATGGTACCCTTTAAAGCACTGTATGGCAGGAAGTACAGATCACCTTTAGCTTGGGATAATGTCGACGAGAGACAGATGCTTGGTCCAGAGATGATTACGCAGACAATCGAGGTGGTCAGACAAGTCAGAGATCATCTTCGAGTTGCCCAAGATCGCCATCGCCATTGGGTCGATTCTCATCGATGTCCTATTGAGTTTTCAGTCAGCGACCACGTGTTCCTTAGGATCTTGCCTACCCGTGGCGTCATTCGATTTGGCGTACGGGGAAAGCTTAGTCCTAGGTGTATAGGGCCGTTCGACATTCTCGAACGAGTAGGTGATGTGTCCTATCGTCTCGCTCTTCCGCTGTCGTTACAAGAGGTACATAACGTGTTCCATGTATCCCAATTGCGCTGGTATATTCCGGATCTGAGCCATATCCTTGATCATTCAAAATTGGTTGTTGGTACCAACCTTTCGTATGAGGAGAGGCCCGTATCCATATTGGACCGAAGAGAGAATGTGCTCAAAATAAGACTATTAGTTTAGTCCGTATTGCTTGGGGTCACCACTCTTTAGGTGAGTTCATGTGGGAGCGTGAGGATGATATTCGCTCGCGATATCCATACATGTTTGACTCATAAGGTATAATGTCTTCCTTATGTCTTATGCTTTTAAATTTCTTGCTTGCATGAATGATTGTTCGATTGGTTACTAGTCATAGATGGCTTATGCTTTAGTATAGCATTCCCTGACATCTCTAGCCTCTTGATTAAATTTTGAGGACGGAATTCTTTTAAGGTGGGAAGAGTTGTCACTCCTGTTTCCCGTTATAGGTATTTTCGTATGCGTATACGGATTTCTGGCATTTATCAGGTGGACCGTGGTTAGACTTGTCTTGCTTAGCCTAGTCTTGGTTTAATCTTGACTTGGTTTATTTGACTTGGTTTGGTTCAATTTGACTTGGTTTGGCATGGCTTGGTTTGGTTTGAGATGGAGAGGGATGATATATAACCCAACTCCTTCTCTCTATCTCTCTCCTCATTCACTTCTTCATTTACTTCTTCATCTTTTTCATTTACTCCTCCCACCTACCAAGTCCTAGGCAAGTACAACTTGCTTCATGATGGATCTCAAGTTTTATTGTTCCATTCTCTTCCTTACTTGATTTTAAGCGTCTTTAGAACTTGACATTTTTAGGTTTGATGGATGGATTTTTGTAGATCTAAGTTTATAGCCTTTTCAGTTTTCTTAGGTTTTGATCTGCCAAACTTCATTATTTTCAAGTTTTAATTGTTCTATGTTGTAGAGAATTTGATTTTACCCAAAATGGACCTTTAAAAAGTTAGATTTCGACTTATTTTGAGAAAGTTATGGCCAAAATAAGATTTGGATATTTTCTAGTTTATCTGTCCTGAATCTGGCAGGGACGATGAATAGTGCCGCATGGATGCATAGTGCCGCAGAAATGAATAGTGCCGCAGGCATAAATAGTGCCACATGGATAAATAGTGCAGCAGGTATGAATAGTGCCGTATAGATGAATAGTGCCACATGGATGAATAGTGCCGCAGGCTTGAATAGTGCCACATGGATGTATAGTGTCGCAGGAATGAATAGTGCCGCAGGAATGAATAGTGCCGCATGGCTTATATAGTATCGCAGGAATGAATAGTGCCACAGGAATGAATAGTGCCACATGGATGCATAGTGCCACATAGCTTGCATAGTGCCGCATGAATGAATAGTGCCGCATGGCTTGCATAGTGCTGTATAGTGCCTATTTTGGTTGTTTTATGTCCTATTTGGCTAAATTGTGGCCAGAATTTCTCTCAACTCCCAACATGAAAGTTGTAGATCTTTTCATTGGCTTTAAAAATATGTTAATAGCTATTTTATGCAAGTTTCTCTCATTCATGATAATGTAAGGATAGAATACGATAGTGGCCTGTTAAGGCGCACTCTTAACAAGTAACAAGTAACAAGTAACCTAACATGATAATTCTTGATAGTGACCCGTCGTGGTGCACTCTTGACAAGTAACATGGCATGATAGTGGCCCGTCGTGGCACACTCTTGATAAGCAAACCTAACACGATAATCTCGATATGCTGTTGTGACGGATATCTTGACTTGCTAAGTAACTCTTGTCTTGATATCGTGGGTGTTTGTGCTTGTATAAGCTACATGTCTCGTCTTGCATCATGTTTAGGACATGAATTCCTGGTTACCACGGTCAGGGATTTATACTGAATCTGACTAGGATAATGACTAGATTGTTCAAGTAGTTCATGAAGGGATTTCCCAGCTACAGGCAGTCCCGTTATCTGGGCACTTTAATTGGACTTGTAGCCTGCCGTCGAGTAGGGCATATTTCCAGCACACTGTCATGTGTTGCACCTCTAAGTCACCTAATCCAACTCTTTCAACTTATGACCGGATAACCTGGATTAAGTCTGCAGAGCTTGTGGCTGTTGGAACATCTCATTGCATCTTGTTAGTAATTAGGCTTGTGATAACCCTAGTTAGTTAAAGTATCAAGCCGTACTCATTGCTTGGCCGTAATCGATAGATGGAGTCCAGTCTAGTCTTGTCTAGACAGTGCCAGTACATGGTTATTTCAGTGTATTTACTGTTATGCTTTACCTTATCGATAATCGGCCAGGGACTAAGTTATGTTCAGGTGAAGGGTTACAACCCCGGTCCTTATCTGGTTTACGGGTTGTAACTTGGCTACCAGAATAGTTTCTTAGTTATCTTATCGTTTATCATCCAGATTTCTTTAACCCGTGTCTTTCATTATCAATTATGTTTTTATGTGCTGATATGCTGATTTTTAGTTCTTAAGTGAAGCCTCCCTTGTGGCACTTGCTCTTTCTGGGGTCTGACCCAGCTGGTTTTGTATGGCCAAATTTTGGAGTAGCATCCGAGGATCTTCCAGCCTTCCAGCCAGATGGTGAATAATAGGCGCAACCCTGGCAATGAGTGGGTTTTATTTCGCTCTCCCACTTTATTGGAAATTATTTTTTTGAGACGTTTAGCCACCGAGCAAGTGTTAGCTCGTGTTAAATTTACATTCCTGTCTGCCTAAGGGCTGTAACATGATTGACAAATCCTAGGGTTGATCATGTATGACTTAAACTCTTGTTAGTCTTCACATTTTTGTATGACTAGCTTCATGATCATCTGAATATGTAATGTATGGGACGCCTTACTTTGTATGTCTGATGATCTACCATCTTATTACATTTACTTGCTTGCTTGAGATTGAGACACTAGGCATGTTCTTGACCATAAGTGACTGTTGGCTTGTAGTAAAACCCGCATGCATTTAGACAGCCGTGACCGTACATCGAGGTGGCTTACACTTTAATATACGTAGCTGGTTGTGTATGTCCCCCACTCTTCAGTATTCTGGTTCTGGGGCGTGACACTATTGGCCAACCGGCACAAAAAGAAATGAGTAAAGTAGGGTTGGGAAAGCCCCGAGACTGGAGCTCAGATGAGGGGAGGGTCGGGGGGCACCAAACCCTCACCACGAATCCCAGACTACGGGGGTCTCTGAGGGTTGGTCGGTAGCTCCTTACACCGACCACTGGTTGAACGCAAGAATCGTGGCGTCGCCGGTTCCAAAGCTCTCAAGCAGGTGAACTGAAGTACAACTTTTTAGAGTTGGTGCACTCAAATATTTATAACTTCAATCACTTCTCCACCAAGGTTTTGATGAAGTATATCATCACCTTCATTGATGACTACTCGAAGTACGCTTTAGTTTATCTTCTCAAGTTGAAAGATGAAGCATTTGAGAAGTTCATGGACACTTCACATCAGAAGATGAACGACAAACGAGTCAATTACCTAAAAGACTCAGAATGATCAAGATGAATAGTATTCTTCTGTAGAGAACATGAAATTCTCTATGAGACTAATGTCTCGTACTCCCCTCAATCAAATGGAGTTACAGAATGTAAGAATTGTACTCTGACAGAAATAATAAATTCTATACTTCTTACAATAGGTCTTCATAACTTCTTCTAAGGAGAAACTATGTTGACAGTTACTTTCTTTCTCAATAGAGTGTCGTTCACACAATCAAATATCACTCCTCTTGAATCCTGGTTCAAAGTCATACCAAATTTGAATGTTGTTCGAGTGTGGGAATGTTTAGCTTATATGAAGGTCTCCGACATTATAACCCCCTCCCCTTTTTTTATTATCTTATTTTCATAAATAACTTAAGTATTTTTTTCGTAAATAACTCAAGTATATTTATATATATATATATATATATATATATATATATATATATATATATATATATATATATATATATTGTTGTGAAGATAAGAGAGAGAGATATATAGAGAAATATTAGTACCCGAATGAATCCGTACGTAACTTTCTTATTGATAACATATATAAGAGGGAATGTAATAGATGTTGAGTATGGATAAGATCATTCATATTTGGGTCTATCAAAATCACAACACTTTTTCTTGGATGCCCACTTTAATTAGAAAAATTATATAGGCCTTCAGGACAGCCAGATTTTTGGAATTTTACTCAGGACAGCCCAAAATTTTCTTTGGGACTGTCCACATTCCTCCTCCCCATGCCACACCGTGCCCCCTTCCAACGCACCCTCGTCGTGCCCCTTACAGCCGCACGCCCCCGCCACGCCCCCCACCGAATGCTGCTATTCCCGACGCCGCTGCTGCTGCCAACGTCGTGTAGTGCGCCGTCCCTATATTGTGCCCCGTTCTCCATCCACGAGGTGCGAGAGAAAAGAACATTGTTGCTATTGATTCGGTCAGGACCGATAGGCCGGGATCGATCGAATCGGTCAAACGGGAATGATTGAATAAAAATCCTTTTCTCGTTATGGAAAGGCTTCTTCGGAATCAAGTCCCATATTCAGCGGATTGCGTCTCGAGGATAGACTCTGCGGCTGAGTCGGGAGAGACCTCCCGTTGCTCTATTTGTCACACCGTACTTGCGTTGATTTTGGCTTTGGTTTTCTGAATGCGTTTTCGTGAATGTTTTTATGGCTTGCGTTTCGAACTCGTATTTACATATCGAACTCCTTGAATAATACAGTGTTCTAATCAGTTGCTTGTACAATTTCAGGTAATCGCGTAGGCGATGTCTAGTGCGACCAATAAGTCTCTCGCCTCGAACAAAAATTAAGGTGAGTGGCTGACCTCCTTCACCTCGACTCTCTATCTCAAAAACAAGAACATAGAATAACTGTATCAAATTAGAATGATTTATTTAGAAAATACAAGTTTCACTCTCAAAAAGAGAAAAAATAAGGCTCTAGAAAAGAGAGAGCATTATTTCATGATCTGCAAAACCAAAGAAATGAATTGATTATATAATTGTCGCAACAACACCATAAAATGTGCCTTAAATCACTTGTTAACATAGCACGGTCATGGACAACTTGTATACAAGGGCGATTGTTTCTTCGGATGGTATTTCGGGGCCACGGGAACGATCCGGCCTAGGAAAAAACACGATAGCTATGCTGATTGTACCGTGGGTATTCGGTGCTCCTTCAACGGGGCTTGCTACCCGTGCTGAACGTGCACCGTCTAAACCAAGCTTTGTCTAGAATAGTTTTCATACCAATGACCTCAGCAATTATGTACTAGTTAAACTTAAGTTATGCAATATGGCATGGAAGAACATGATAAGCCTTATGTTGCACGGCATGCTCTGTCGTGGGTAAGTTTTAGAATAAATTCTCCTTATTTATGTTTCATCAAACTGCTTGCATGAAACTAACTAGGATGGCTAGAAAGATCACTAAAACAAGTTGCATGTTTTATCTAAATTCTTGAACCAAATGAGAGCATGGAAAATAATTAGCCACTCGCCAGTATACGTTGATTATACTGATCCTCGCTCTACGCAGGTGCTATAAATCAGGAGGAGCGTGTCGCATGACTGAAGGTAGCGCTCGTGTGTTTTGAAGCTTCGTCCGTGCGTGCGTAGCCTTGACTCAATCTCTTTTGAAGACTTCACAACTGTCCAAGCTGAGATGTTCGACTCTCCCCTATCCCAAGTGTCTTCATACTTTGGTTGTATAAAGGGGTGCGATGTATGAACGACTATTTCATCGACGTTCATTTTGTAATGGAGTCAATTTGTAGCCCGTGCGACACCTTCTATCGAGTCTGTAATATGATGTTCATTATCAATATAGCTCAAGTTTCTTCTATATAATGTGTTCAATTTACTCTGCGCACTCTCTTGTTGTTGTGTTTCGGATAACCTTATGACTATGTCTTGTGCGATCACAACTTTGGTTCGTACGGCATCACGCCCGAGGGATGACTATCGATTCTACGGAATCGGGACGTGACATAATGGTATCATAGTACGACTTTACGTCTTTTGGGCTTCTGTTTGAGTCTCGAACCATTGACCTCGTGTCAATGAGGTGAGTTGTTCTATATAGTGAGTCCGTAATATTTCTTTAGACTAATATGAGTTGCCTCATAATCCCAGAAGTCCGAGAAGCTGCGGGCGGGAACAAAGAAAGTGCTTCCAGCGGCTCGAGCAGCTCGAGGGTGGGACCCTTAAACGCTCCCATAGAACCCATGGAACGGATGATGTGCATGCTGGAAGCGCAACAACATCAGGCCGAGGACAATCAGTGCCTGAACGAACAGCATCGACAACACGTTAAAGACCAGGGAAGATAAGCTGAGGTACGACAGATTCAGTTTGAGGCCCAATTCGATACGCAATTCAAGTTGCAGCAGAAGCAGCTTGATACTCTTCAGCAAATTGTCCAGACATTTGTGGCCAACGACAACTCTGCAACGACTCATGCCATAATCGAGCCTACGGTCTGATCGATCGAAATCAAGCTGGAGGTACCCGAGCAACTACCTGCAACACCAAGGAGTTCCAACTTTAAGGTGTCAAAATTCACAAAGAATTGTCGTACGTCCTTCTGCGGTACTGAAGACCCTTCTTTGGCGATCGATTGGTTGGAGGAGTTGGAAGACCGGTTCGAGCTTCTAGGCATCGATGAGTCCAAAAAAGTTGCGTGTGCTCAGTTCTACTCTGATTGAACGCGCATGACTGGTGGGCCGTGCAAAAGCGAGCGATCTGACGTGACGACGAGACAGCGATAATCTCTTGGGCCACCTACCGACAGGCGTTCGAAATCGAGTACCTCCCTACAGCCGTTCAACAAGAAAAGGAGAATGAATTTATGCAGCTGAAGTAAGAAAATATATTGGTGCGGCAGTACGCAGCAGAGTTCAATAAACTGGCCAAATTTACTGGATCTTTCTTGCCTACAATGGAGAGTCGTGCTTGACGGTTTTAAGTGGGTCTGCGGCCCTCTATCTCTGCTCATGTGTCAGTTCTGAAATACAAGACAATGGGCGAGTCCCTGAATCACGCTTTCCGTTTTGAGTACCAATATCCTCCAGCTGCTACCGGTACTATGCATACATACAATCATAAGTGCCCTAGCCATGCATAGGAAACAATATGACCAAGCATCCGAACAATGGGCACCAAGGCGGATACCAAGGATGAAACACGGGACCTCGCTGTAACAGATGTCGCTGATTCGGACACCTAGCCGTCGATTGCGAAGTTCTTGAAGGAGGATGCTGGAACTGTTGTAAAATGGGGCACTTCAATTCAAATAGCCCGACCAAGAGACCGAACCCAACGGCGCCTTAGCAGCAGCAACATCGTCTAGAGAACCAGGGACCAGCGCCTCGAGCCCAACAACCCGCGCCACAAAATGGTCAGGATCGTCGCCCCAATGCTTAGGGCCGCGTCTATGCTATGACTCGAGATGAGGCATTTGCCTCTAATATAGTCGTGATAGGTATACTACTTTTTAATAATAAACCTGCTCGTGTACTGTTCGATTCGGGTGCTACCCATAGTTTTATAGTGGCAAATTTTATTGATGAACACAAATTTTCTATGGCACCGTTAGGCCTTAACCTTAGCATTAGCACCCCGTCGGGCACACAAATCTCTGTAAACACTATATGTAGAGACGGCTGCATATGTATAGGTGGAGGAAATAGACTCTAGATGCGATAGTTCTGGACCTTAAGGACTACGACATCATTCTGGGGATGGATTGGCTCGACGCTTGCTCGGCCACTATTGACTGTACAGGAAAGAAGGTCACCTTCAGTCTACCGGGTGAGCCTGAATTCTGCTATTCGTATGGTAAAGCGTCAATAACCTATATGGTGATCTCGGCAATCTCTGCTCGGCGGATGCTACATTCCGAATACGAAGGCTACTTGGCGTCCGTTCGAGACACGCGACAGGATGGTGCAAACGCGGATCAAACCGACATCGTGGCAGAATTCCCAGACGTGTTCCCGGACGAGCTACCCGGCATGCTGTTGACACAAAATCACAGTCAACCAAATATTGATACAATTGACGACATAATACTTGTAATATTTCAATATGACACTGTAAGTCCAAAAAATCAAGTTGCACCCATCAAATAAAGCACAGAAGTCCAAATTGTGCAACCATCAATGAACCGCGCTAACATGAACAGCGCATAAATCAACCGCACTAGGCTGAACTGCACCAAATGCCCGAGCGCGCTATGTTGACGTGGCAACGCCATCATTACCTGACAAGAAGATCAAATCTTCTGACAGACTGACAGCCCGAAAAGCGAGGAGTCTGTTCGTTTCTCGTGTCGTGCCGCCTTCTAGGACAGCTATCCAAATCCTAGCATGGTCCAGCTGCCAAAACCTAGCGTAGTCCAGCTGCCCAAATCCGGCACAATCTATTGACCAGAGCTGAGCACAGTCTGAAGCTAGCGCTATTCGGTTAGCGCAATCCATCAAGTTTTTGAAAATAACTGACATTTATTACGTGGATTACATGCCATCAATTGCTCGCCATGTGGCAACCGCCTGTGCACGACCAAGCGCATTTCAATCAAACAATGCCACAAGTCTGGATACGGTTAGCCCACGATCGAGCAACTGCCCAAAGGCCAGCGCAGTTTGAAGTCTGCGCAGTCTGTCTCCGGCGCAGTTCATTGTGCGCAATCCAGAATAACTACAAAATAGTTATTTCTAGAACTCTATAAATAGGGTTTCAAGTTTATCATTAGGGGGGATCATTATTCAAGATCATCAGAGATCAGGAGTTCTTGTCCAAGTGCTGCTGCATTCTTCAGAGGCTATCGTCTTCAAAGTTCACATCGTCCAAGGGATAAAGCGATCGTCTTCAGATCGGATTCCTACAGTTGTACTTTCCCAGAATTCATTGTACTCTTGTACTATTCTTTAAAGTTTGTGAAATAAAAGACTTTTGTTTTTGCAAACAAAATGGCGACTCTGCTGGGGACGATTTTCTCCTCCGACGAGGAAGTGACAACTCAATGTGACGCTGCGTATATCGGAAAGACGCAGAAGACGCAGGTTGTGAAGGTCAACCAGACTGCCTACGAAGCGATGATCAACTCTGGGACTACTCGTCGCCCTGTGGCCTCTGCCAAGAGCAAGGTCCATTCAGTGTGGACCCCGAAGTCCTCTGTGCAGCCTGTTGTTTCGTCTGACAGGAGGCCAGTATCCATTTCTGCTCCTGCGCAATCCATCACCCTCTCTGCTAAAGCACAATCCACAGCTCCTATAGTCCAACCGCAGCACACTACTCTTCTTGCCACAGCGCAATCTAAAACTTGTGCTGCTGTGGCAAAGTCTAAAATTCCTCTCCCTTTGGCGCAGTTGGAGGCTCCTTTCCCTTCTGCGCAATCCACCACTCCTTCAACCAGAGCGTAACCTAAGCCCTCTATAGCCAAGGCTTCACTTGCTGCTTCTTCCAGAACACAGGTTGCACCTCCTACTTGTTCTATGGCCAAGGAGCCCTCTGTCATCATCTCTAGAGGGCGAGTTGCTGCCTCTTCTGTTTCTGCGCAACCCACAGGGGGTAGTCTTTTGACTATTCTTCCTCCGTCTCAGCACAAACGGAAAGGCCCTTTGGTCTTTTCTCAATCTTCCATACTCCAAAACCTGGAAAACAACGGGGGAAAACACTCTTTGGCCAACCCTTCTTCACAAAATAAAGGAAAATGCCCTTTGGTCTTTTCTCAGTCTTCTTCAATTTTTACCTCGGAAGATCCATCTGAACATGCCTCGGCACTAAACAATACAAAAACTCTCTCAAACAAGAGTTCTTCTCTCCTTGCTAAAGAGAAGAATATTGATCAGAGAGGCATTTTGCCTATTCCAGTAGCACACTTCCAAGATCTCCCAACTCTTCAGATATCCCGGTCAAAGCAGGGGAAATTGCTGGTGTCTCAGACGGAGGCCCCTGGGGGTGAATTTGTCGATTTACGAACTTATCTCAATAAACGTAAGCAACCAATGCCGAAGGCGAACTTGCATCAAAAACAAACTTCCAGGAGGAAAAATCCTGACACCTATGCCAACGAGTTGAGTACTTCTCTGTATATTCACGAGATAAAGCATCTGAAGAATCGGAATCATGTTCCGAATGTCGTCAAAGATCTTTGGGAACACCTCAAGCAGAAGCGGAACAACACTTCAACACCTCCAATCCAACCATTGGAACACCATTGTAATCAAAAGGTGGTTATCAAGTGTTGTTGCCAGACGACAAAATGATCTGTCTTCGATCATTTAACTTCTGAACCAATGTCAGAAGACGAAGACAATGTGCTCTATGCCTCTGTAAATATGGCTTCCCGAGACACTAGGGGTTGGAAGTGTTCAAAGCATGGCAAATCCCACAAACCCGGTCAACGATATCTAGATTTACTCTATGAATCTTTTGAAGGGGTATTCCGACACACCCGATCCCGAAGTCGAGACACAGTCGGTCGTAGGAATCTTCTCCAAGATCCCTCTGGTCACTTCTCCATTTCTCACTCAGGGGATGATTCTTTCTCTGATTATGATGCATATAGCAAAAGCTCTGAACAGACAGTATCTTCTACTGTACCTAGAGAAGTGTCAGCCTATGTTGTTACTGAAGATCCAGATGCTTCTAGTTCAGCAAGTCAAGGGCAACGAATAGCCACACTGGAAGATAAATTGAAGACCATGGCTGAGATGATCACAAGTATGCATACTGTTATCATAGCTCAACATACAGTATCACTGACTGCACCTGCTGTAAATCCCGAGATTATAGTATCATCGGTGCCTGTCAATGCAGGTTTGGGGGTACCGTCTCCTCCTGTAGCCTCAATACCTATTCAAGTTACACCCAGGCATTCAGGGGCTCGGGGTAGTGCTTACCATGCTATTCCTCCTCCTAATCCGGTAAGCCAGCCTATTACTTCTCCATCCTCAGGAGATGCCAATGAGGCTATAAAACTACTACGTAATCAGTTCGAGGCCTTCAAAGAGAAAGACGGTCTACAGAGGCTGGGGATCAAACAACCTTATCCGGTAGAATGGAAGGAAGTCCCATTCCCTTCAAAGTACAAGATTTCTACGATCACGCTGTTTGACGGCAGCACTTCTTCGAGTCAGTTCATTAACCATTTCGAGGTAATGACTGTCCAGCTCCAGCCAAGCGATGCTCTTCTTACCAGAGTCTTCGTTGGCTGTTTAGTCGGCACAGCATATGATTGGTACCGCAGCCTACCTGACGGCTCTATCACTTCATTTGCCGTCCTCAAGCAGATGTTCTTGGAACGATTCTACGAGGGTATCAACGATATGACTATATCCGCCCTCAACAAGATCAAGCAAAGACATAATGAAACTACTGAGAGTTTTATTGAACGATTCCGCCGAAAAGCACTCAAAATGCCTCCCAGAACCCCATCTGTTGTAACGATAGACACTTGTAAGTCAAACTTGTTACCTATCATCAGCATGTGGACGGGGTCAACACAGTTCCAGGACTGGCCGTCATTCATCGTCAATGCTAAAGCAGCTGAAGTTAGCACTGAGAAGTTCAAACAATTGGGGATACACATGTCTAACCCTGATCGAGATGAGCCTTCTGCATCCGGTAGCGGTAATCGCCAGAATAACCGCAAGGGCAAAAAAACCTTGAATATCAACCTCAAGAGCAAGGAATCTTTAGCCGTTAACGTGGCTCAACCCACGTCGACCTCTGCTCCTTCTGCACCTCCACCAAAAGAACCTCGCCCAAAAGTAGAGTATTCCTTTGATGAAAATGATACAACGAGCATCTTCGACTGTTTGCTTAAAAGCAATAAATTGCAACTCCCTAACCCGAAGAAGCCTGACGAAGTCGGTAAGACTGACCACCCTAAGTATTGTGTTTATCACAGGTTCATAGCACATCCTACTCGGGCATGCTATGTGCTCAAAGGCAAGGTTCAAGAGTTGGTCAACGCCGGTGTCATCACTCTCCAACAGGATGAAAAGACTGTTACGGCCAATATGATTTCTGTACAGTTCGGTGATTTTTCGCCACAAGTGGTGCAGAGTGGCATCATCCCCATTCCCAGAGCCACTCTGGAGATTGAAAATCTTCCTTCTCCACGAAGTGAAGGTCTTGTCCCCTTATCCCTTGATAACGGCGAGATCATGTAGATTTATCCTGATCTTTTTTCAGATTTCAAAGTTCCTTCTTCCTCCAAGCAGAAAGAACGCTCTAAGGGCAAGACAAAGAGCTGCAATATGGTATCTTTTGACCCTATAGTTGAAGAAGAGATCCTATTGGGCACCAGGTCAGGGAAAACCTATCTACGGGAGCATCCCAAAACTCAGGAGGATCCTGCTTCGTCCTCCGAGGCTGTTCCAGTGTAGCCTGTCTCTACAGAGGGCATCGCTTCTATATCATTATCGATTGTGGAACCAACTCATCCTAAACTGACAGCAGCCGACAAAGGCAAACAACAAGTCCGCTTCGACAAAGTTTTGAAGAAGTCTTTTCCCTCTGGACTTGAAAAGCTATATAACTTTGACATATTGGCTCAATTGGCTAACACACCGGCCAGGTTATCCGCCTTCGAGCTCTTACGCCTCTCTAAAGAGACTCGAGAAACACTGAGTGAGGCTTTGATGCAGGCAGAAACTTGCCTAACTTTTCTCAAGAAACCTGAGTCAGAACCTGTCTCTTGTCTCCACTGTCACGGTATGCTGGAATTAATTCCAAACATTACCTTCACACCAGATGACATGTTGATGGAAGACAATCGACATGACCGTCCTCTCTACTTTACAGGATATGTTGACACCATAAAGGTTGATCGTATTCTGATAGATCCAGGGTCAACACTCAGCATCATGTCGAAGACAATATTGGATGCTCTAAAGATTCCAGTGCATAGCCTCTCTGGCACTATCACCACCATCCTGGGATTCAACCAGGAAAGGAGTGAACCTTTAGGCAAGATACGCCTAAAACTCCAAATTGGCAATCTTCGCACGAAGGTGACCTTCTACATTGTAGACAACTATGGTTGTTCTTACAATGCTCTTCTGGGGAGACCATTCCTTCATGAACACAACATTGTTCCTTCTACTCTCCATCAGTGCTTCAAATATGTTGATGACAAAGAAGAAGTCCAAAAAGAAGTTTCAGATCTCTACCCTTTCAAAGGCGTTGAAGCATATTGCAATGATGCTCGCATGTACAAAGAAGAGTTTACGAAGGTAGTATTGGCCATGGACGGTGAGGAAGAACAAGAAGAAGTGCCCAGTGGCACTCTCATCATACCTGTCAAAGGGCGTGTTTCTCATCCACAATCCTCCAAACCACTAGCTATTCATCTGCCAGCCCAGAAGCAATCAACTGGTGATAATCAAGATAAAAGGGAGCACACCTCTTTTGAGCCACTGGTTATCGACTTATATCGTAACAAGGATAAAAGGGAGCTCACCTCTTCTGAGCCACTGGTTATCGACCTCTGTCGTAACAAAGATAAAAGAGAGCTCACCTCTTCTGAGCCGCTTGTTATCGACCTTCATCGTAACAAGCCTAAACCTCTATGCTCTTCTTTTCCTCCTCTTGTAATCGATCTGACCAAGCCAGCTAAGGCAAAAGATTCTGTTGTAAATACGGATGTACAAATCAATGAAAAAGCATCTACTTTCCAGTATACTGATATCATTTATCATGCTAAATGCTATTTGGATATGTTAGATAGCTTTCCGTCATTTACGATAGGAGTCGTACAATCCCTTCAGACAGAAGTATTATTTGAACATCCAGATGACTCATATTTTGTCGTCCCTTCTCGAAAGAAAGGTGAGAGTACAATACTTTTTAGTAAAGGACCAAACCAAAAATTCAGCTATATGGATGATAGCAAAAATAACGACATGGGACATCTCCAACTTCGTCGTTATAGTCAACAATCAAAAGACATCATCCGAAAGATAAGTTATGACTTCAAGAATGGTCTCAATTATGGTAAGGGTCGACGAACTCCTATCCGTACGGTTGTTCCGAAAGGAAAATTAGAGATGTACTACAGCAGAATGAAAAGAGGTCTCGGATATACTTCACCTTCGGTCTTATCTCCAGAAGTCTTCGAATCCGATAATGAGGAATGCTCTAACTCTTCTGATTCCAGATTATGGGATTCTAATACCAGCATCGGTCAAGTTCATCGATTGATCATATCTTCTAACATGGTCACCGCTGAACTCCCAGAAGGCTATGATGAGGATATCGAAGAAAATCCTGAAACAGATCCTTGGGCTCAACGAATGGATACCCAATGGGAACTCTAATTCGAACAACGAGAACCTCCTACCGAAGATCAATTGGTTCAAATTGACGTAGGAGAAAATGGGTCACCTCGTCCAATATTCATCGGCAAGAACCTCTCAGAGGCAGATATGCAAGAATTAATTCTTCTTATTCGAGAATACATTGATGTCTTTGCTTAGAATTATGAAGACATGCCAGGTTTAGATCCCAAAGTTGCTACTCATAAACTGAATATTTTACCTAATGCAAAGCCAGTCAAACAACAGTAAAGGCGATTCAAGCCAGAAATGATGGACGCAATTGATGATGAAGTCAAAAAGCTCATAGCTTGTGGCTTTATTCGAGAAGAACAACATCCTGATGGGTAGCCAACGTTGTCCCAATCTTGAAAAAACTGGCAAAGTTCGAGTTTGCATCGACTTTCGGGATCTTAATGAAGCTTGTCCAAAGGATGAGTTTTCTCTCCCTATTACAGATGTCATGATCGACAACACTTGTGGGTTTGAAAGGATATCCTTCATGGATGGATTCTTTAGATACAATCAGATTCGGATAAACCCTGAAGATGAAAAACATACTTCTTTCCGCACCCCTCGCGGAGTCTACTACTACACTGTAATACCATTTGGTCTCAAGAACGCTGGTGCAACTTACCAACGAGCTATGAGTACCATCTTTCGAGATCATCTTTATAAGACTGTCGAATGCTATGTTGACGATATTGCTGTCAAGAGTCGTCTAAAGGAAGATCACATCCAAGATTTAAGAACTATCTTCAATCTAATGTGCCAACATCAGTTAAAAATGAATCCTACCAAGTCATTCTTGGGTGTCTCTAGTGGTAAATTTCTTGGCTTCGTTAGTACCTCTAAAGGTATACACGTGGATCCTGAGAAGATCAAATCCATTCAAGAGATACATCCTCCACGCAACTTAAAAGAGCTACGGGAATTTTAAGGTCGACTTGCGTATATCAGGAGGTTCATTTCAAATTTGTCTGGACGCTGCAGACCGTTTACTCAGTTAATAAAAAAGGGTGTATCTTTCGTTTGGACCGAAGAATGTCAACGAGCATTCGATGATATAAAGCGGTATCTGATGAACCCGCCAGTCTTGGTGCCACCGATCTCATGCATACCATTCTTAATGTATGTCCGTGCTATGGATCATTCGTTGGGTGCTTTATTTGCCCAGAAGAACAAAGGCCATGGACAAGTCATCTACTATCTTAGTCGTACTATGATCGGTGCTGAACACCGTTATAGTCTGGTTGAGAAAGAATGCCTAGCTCTTATGTTCGATGTTTAAAAGACTCGGCATTATATCATTGGCCAAACCATTCACGTCATTTCCTGAGTTAATCCTCTTTGGGTACTGATGAAGAAGCCCAGCACACTCAATTCTCGACTGGCTACATGGGCCATTCTGTTAGCTCAATACGATATGGTTTATGTTCCACAAATGTCTGTTAAGGGTCAAGCACTGGCTGACTTTTTAGCAGCTCATCATGTTCCGGAGACATCTAAGCTTTATGACAAAATTCTAGATGAAACATTAGAATCAAACATGATCTCTGAAGAATTTCCTACCTGGCATATGTTCTTTGACGGAGCATCCCGGATCGGACCAAATGAGACCATTGTCGCAGGAGTTGGAATTGTTCTAGTCTCTCCAGAAGGATTAGCTTTCCAAAGAGCTTATTCTTTAGATCAGCCGTGCTCTAACAATGTAGCTGAATACAATGCCTTGCTCATTGGACTCCAATTAGCGAAGCAGTTGGAAGTCGAATATCTTGAAGTCTATGGCGATTCTAAACTGGTTGTCAATTAGGTTAGAGGAACATACGAAGTTCGCCATCAAGACCTAGTGCCCTATCATGAAGCAGCGATTTACATGGCTACATCATTTAAGGCTTTCTTTATTGAATATGTCCGACGAGCTTGCAACACTAAGAAAGATGCTTTAGCTAATCTCGCAGCAATCTTAGCAATTCCCGTTAAGAGACAACAAGTGGTCGTTGTTTCCAACAGAGAGTTGTTCTGCATTGAAAACAATCGCAACATTGAGTTCAGTAACTTCGCCGAAGTCAATATTATCAATGAAGATTGGAGAGTTCCTTTCATCGACTTCATAGTTCATGATATACTTCCTGAAGATCCTAAGGAGGCTACGAGTATTCGCCGATGATCTCTTCGATTCTACTACAATCAGACCACTAAAACTCTCTATCGACGGACTTATGACGGTCTGCTCTTGTGCTGTCTTGCTGGTGATGAAGCGAAGCAGGTATTGCATGAAGCTCATGGTGGTGTCTGCGGAGCACATCAACCCGACCCTAAACTACAGGATCGTATCCGATGAATGGGTTACTACTGGCCCTCTATGGTGCCTGATGCCATCGAATATGCAAGAAAATGTCAAGCCTATCAAGTCCATGCAGATTTCATCCATCAACCATCGGAATTCCTTCATCCGACTGCTGCTTCCTAGACTTTTGAAGCTTGGGGTATGGATATTATAGGTTCTATCAATCCTCCTTCTTCTAAGGGACATCGATTTATACTAGCAATAACTGATTATTTCTCAAAGTGGACCGAAGCTATACCTTTGGCTGAAGTCAAAACCAATAGCGTCATCAACTTTGTCAAACACCACGTTATTTACAGGTTTGGTGTACCTCGACAAATCATTCACGACAATGGACCTCAGTTCAGTCAAAAGTTCACTAGGTTCTGTGACGATTATCGGATTGACAATGTTGCCTCTACAGCTTACAACCCTGCTGCTAATGGCTTGGCTGAAGCCTTCAATAAGACAATTATCAAGCTCCTTAAGAAGTTTGTGTCTACTAACAAACGGAATTGGAGTGAAAATCTTGGAGAATGTCTATGGGCCTACCGTACTACGGTCCGCAACCCCACAGGCTGTACACCTTTCTCTCTGGTTTACAGTTGTGAAGCAGTTCTACCTCTGGAACTTCAAATTCCATCTTTGAGAATTGCCATCGCTAACGAACTTACCACAGAGAACAATGATCTTCTTCGACTTTAAGGATTGGAGGCACTCGACGAGAAGCGGCTATTGACTCAACAACATATTGAATTATATCAAGCCCGCATCTCGAAGACTTTTAACCGCAAAGTTAAAGTCAGAACCTTTCAGAAAGGAGAACTCGTTCTAACAGTCAGACGTCCCATGACTATGACTCACACAAAGGAAAGTTCGATGCGAAATGGGAAGGGCCTTGTATCGTGAGTAAAGTCTTCTCAAATGGAGCCTATCAACTCACAGAGATGGACGGTCGAGTTGCGATGATGCCTATCAACGGCAAATTTCTTAAAAAGTACTATGTATGAATGAAAAAGGGATTTCTTGTAAATACGACAAGACAGTTCATAAATAAATTATTATTTTATTTTATCATAAATGATGTTACATGATATCAAGGACGAGAGTCACTATCGTCCTTTTTAAAGACAGGACGAGGACCGCTGCCGTCCTTTTCAAAAATATAGTTGGCAAAAGAGCCGAGGACATCCTTGCTCGATTTTACTAGAAACGCGCAAGCGGCCATCCTCATAGCCTCCTCTTCTTCAGTCTTCCCTTGCTCAACTAGGAAGTCCAAGATATCCTGTGGCGGCTTGGGTGCAGATGAACCTTCGCCCGCCTCCGTCTGCTTTGGTTGGGTTGGTTCGGCTGGACGTTCCTCAGTCTTCGACCTTTGGGATGATCTCAGCCTTCTTGGACGCATCTCCAGACGACATTTTGTGTTAAAATTGAAACTGATCATTCCATCTAAATTTTTGTTCTACTTATAGGCAGAGATTCTTGAGACAGTCGATTACGCGAACCGAAGCGACGTACTCTTCACAACATTCATTCCATTCATCTGACGGTTCATCCGTTCATTCCATTTATTTCGACGGTTCATCCGTTCATTCCATTCATCCGACGGTTCATTCGTTCATTCCATTCATCCGACGGTTCACCCGTTCACCCATTCATTCCATCCAATTGACGGTTCATCCATTCATCCCGATGATTCATTTCGTTCATACATTCTGATGACTCATCCGTTCATCCATATCAGCAACTTGTTACGTATTTATTACCTCTGATTAAGTTGTCTACCGAAATAATGATATTTCAAAAAAATTATATTCTGCCATGTTCATATTACCTCTAAGCAAATATAAGGAATATAATTATTTTATATCATGTCCTGAACCTCTGAATATATTTTTTATCGCTATTATTTATATCCGTAACAGGATGTGCAACAAATAATAGAGCGACAAAATAATAACTTTTCATTGATTCATTAACAAAAGTGAAAATGTTATTCAAAGACATATTACAAGGAAGAAAATACAAAAGGTTTTCTTTCACTCAATCGGTAGGGTTATAAGATCAGTAATCTGTTGCTGCAGAATTTGAAGTCGTTCATCGCGAGAATCTAGCACTCGTCTCCTAGCCTCTGCCATTCCAGATTCAGCATCGAATGTTGGCAAGGTCACTAGTCGGCGAGCGATTTCATCCTGATGAAACTTGACAAACTCATTCTTCTCATGGGTCAGAACGTCTAGTTGCTGAACTGCGGCTTGATACTGTGTGGTCTCTTCTTCAAGAGCATGTTGAACGATTCTCAACTCCTCTTGAAGTCAAGCAAACTCTGCCTTCAGATCAGCAACCTTCTTCTCTTTCTTTCCAGGCTACTATATTTAGCTGAGAGTCGAACTCTGAAGACTTCTCGGCGAAAGTGTCCAAAAATTCTTAAAATCAGCTCTCGAGACCTCAGCTTCTCGAGTCATTCTTTCGAACTCGGCATTCACCAGTGGCTCTACCTCCCCTCGGTTAAGATCTTTAAAAATTTTGATTGATTCCTCCGGCTCATCCAGCACATGTTCTAGGTAAGCAGCCTGAGCTTCATTACCTTGATCTCGGATGCCGCCGATCAGATAAGAAGTTGGACTTCTGACAATGATGAATCAAACATTTTCTTTCTCCATTACCCTTTGTACCAAAGGTCCCAAGGAACTGAAGAAAAAATTGGTGAAGGAACCAACTACAAATTTGTTGGTAGCTACTGCACTAGGTGTAGCAGCTACTCCTACAGAAGCTTCAGCAACGGATGTTTGTGAAGGCAAGAGTTTAGCATCTCGAACATGGGCTATAGCCTCTTTTGACAAGGGAGCCATAGTGGAGCTAGTTGGATGTTCCTCTGCGAAATCAAAGGAGGACAGTTTAAATTCAAGGGAAATATCAAAGGAGGACAGTTTAAATTCAAGGGAAGACAATAAGCAGCAAAATTTAGATATACGAAATTTGATAAAGAGTTTTCCTAATGTGATTGAGTACCTTCAAAATTTTCCTAATTCACTGCAGGCTGCAGTAATATTCTAGTTCGAATACCATTGCATTTCTAAACTAGACCTGCATGGACCCCCACTAATAACGTGTCATGACCCGCACCCTAGAGTAAGGACACGAGACGCGGGTACGTCCAGCCTACGTCGCAGCGTCGGCGGTAGAATGCTGTCCTAGGTCACAATATCTAACAATGTAATGCTAAACAGTTTATACTCCCCGAATGGGGGTGACATAGCAGAATGTAAACTGAATCACAACTAAGGAAGAAGAAGTACGATATGATATAAAACTCAAAATGAAATACAGAAGATCAGAAGAGCCTACGTGTCTAAGATAACATCCAAACATCCAGAAATACAAGTCTCAACTACTAAATATGAAAGAATATATACAATCCAGATCTCAAATGACAATAATAATAAAACCTAGACTAGGGAGCCTCAGTCTCTATAGCTAATGGATCCGACTGGAAATCCGGATCACTGGTGTCATCTAGAGCTGCCCCGTAGTAGGTATCCACACATGCCTCCTCCTCCTCCTCTGTAATATTTTCAATAGGTCTAGTCAGGACAATAGCGAGCACAATACATCTCAACAGATCATAGCAGGTTAGAAAATATAATCATACAGTAAAGTAAGATACATGAACTGAAAGAAAGTACGGAATATAAACAGAGAAAGCTGTAATGGAAATATATACTGTAAATAGAGAACTATCAGTGGCTAGTGAGTCAGAGTACAATATAAACATGTAAATGGCATAGGAGATTCTGATGAGACACTACGGAGGTGATCAGATGAGATACTACTTGGATATTATTTACATGCCTACTTCTACTCCCCCGTACCCCCAATCAATACACAAGGATCCAGCCAGGTTATGTTATAATTCCATGCAATAGCCCACAAGGGGTGATACATGGTAAGCCCAAGAATGGGTGATTCTAGGAATGCCCATAAATGGGTGATTCAAGGAAGACTCTGTGACCATGAGAGTACATGTCATAAGTGGTGTCACGACCCATACCCACTGTGAGGGTACGAGAACGTAACAATGCCCAGCCTACGCCGCAGAGTCGGCGGTAGAGCGCTGTCCTAGGTCAACATACATCTAACAATATACATCTAAACAGTTTATACTCCCCGAATGGGGGTGACATAACAGTAAAACTCAATCACAACTAAGGAAGAGATAACACGAAATGAAATAGAACTCAAGGAAGTAAATAGATGAAATAGCAGTAGTCTAAGATAATTCCAGCAATATCCAACAGTACAAGGTCTCAGATGAAAGAATATATACAACTCGTAACTCCAAATAAAGTCTAACTAAGATATGTCAAGACTGCATAAAGTAAGATAAGCCTAACTAGTCTAGTCTAGACAATCGGGGTGATCTCCTCAGCTAGAGCTGGGTCCTCCTGAGGGTCCAGCTCGCAGGTGTCATCTAAGGCTGCCCCGTAGTAAGTGTCCAGGCAAGCCTCCTCCTCGTCCTCTGTAATATTTTCAACAGGTCCAGTCAGAACAGGAGCGAGTACAGTACATCTCAACAGATCATAGCAGGTTAGAAGATATAATCATGCAGTAAAGTAAGACACAAGTACTGAAAGAAGTACAGTATGTAAACAGAAAGAGAAAGCTGTAAGAGAAATATCTACTATAAATAGAGAACTATCATGTGACTAGTGAGTCAGAGTACAATATAGACATGTAAATGGCATAGAAGATTCTGATGCTACACTATGGAAGAGATTCTGATACTACACTACTTAGATATTATTCACATGTCCATTTCTACTCTCCCGTACCCCCAATTAATACACAAGGATCCAGCCAGGTTAATATGATGCTATGTAACAGCCTCCGAAGGGTAGTAGACCCCGAAGGTGATAGACCCCGAAGGTGATACATAGTAGTCCCATAAATGGGATAAGGATTCTAGGAAGACTCTACGATCATAAGAGTATATGTCGTAAGTGATCAAAGAACCAATGAAGCATATGATACGCCATGTAAGTAAAATGCACAGAACATGTAGTACCTGATGCTCCCTAAGGACAACATCTCAAGAAGGGATCCATATAGTACCAATCCGTGTGACCAACGTGACAGTACAAGTAAAGTAATCTACTGCAGGAAATAATTCTAAGCAGGATATGAAATGATCAGAAAATGTACTCGCCTGTATCTGAGTGTCCAATATAAAAAGTACCGTCCGAGGAGTGGTGTCTGGCTCCTAATCAGAACAGCACAAGTCACAACAAGTCCAGAATAGTAAAATGGAGTCCTACTATGCATTCTACATGATTCTAGGTTAATCTAGGCCAAAGTCAACTCTTGGTCAACTTTGGTCAACCCTAGAAGTCAAACTAGGTCAACTTAGTCTAATCAAGTCTAAACTCAACTATCTAGGTCTAACAAGTCATGCTAGGCTCTAACAAGTCTATACTAGACAACACACATTCCAAGTGCCCATTACACCTATGCATATACAACATATATAGATACCTATATTGAATTAACACTAAGCATACCTAGGCTAAATACGATATGTATACATATAGATGTACATCTCACATATAATATAGGCACATTGCTTCACATAGACACTAATACATACCCTCACATCACTCACATATATATATAGATATGATATACACATAAATATGCATATGGAGAGGGAAGCATGTGTGGACAGGAACAAGTGCAGGAATTAAATAGTGCAAGGTGTGTGTGTGTATACTTGTGTGTGAGTGTCACAAGAGTGTGGAGAGTGTCACATGAGTGTGGAGGGAGGGGGAAAACAGAAAATACAGTATGTGTGTGTGGGCTGTGGTGTGTGTGTGTGTGGGCTGTGGTGCAGGAAATAGAAAATAGTGAAAGAGTGAGGAAAGAGTGCAACATCACAGTGTACATGTAACTAGTGTGCAGGAATTTAATAGTAAAGAAGAGAGGAACATGTGTACAGGAGTAAAACAGGGAATAGGAGAGATGGTGTGTGTGTGAGTGTTCACAGGAAGATATTGGGCAGGAAATTAATTCAGTGAAGAAGTGTGTGTAGTGTGTACTGGAATTAACTTTATACATATGCAGGAATATACAACCAGTGAAGAAGAGGAGGATAGTGTGCAAACTGCTGTGGGTGTGTGTGAGTGCTTTGGTGCAGGAAATAGAAAATAGTGAAAGAGTGAGGAAAGAGTGTGTGTTATGCTACATGACATGAGTGAAAGGGTGAGGGACAAATCAATTGCTATTAGACTATAAAAAGGTAAATCACACACAGGAAAAGCAATAAGGGGGCAGTCCATACACAGGTTCCAATATAAAAACTCAGATTTGAGTTCTCAACATCAATGAAAAACTCAGGAATCAATTCAGTCTTCCTGAAACAGCCCAACTTTGAAATCAAAATTCGAATTCAAAACTCAACAAAATCATCCCAAAACTTGCACACAGGTAGATAATTTATAGGAGAACCATATTAGGGGTCTAAACAGGTGATTTATAGTAGTTAAACTAGTTAAAATGATTACCAAAGTTCGAAATTAACACTGGACATAAACTGAAATAACATGTATCAAAACTAAGGTAATGAGAAAATTAATGTTGAAACCAAACTAAAATATGAATCAAATGTTGGTAATGAAACTATAGGGTGTACACGTGTCATTGTGATTGCCTGTGTCCACCATAGCCGGACACGGCATGTCCACAACAATAAAACCCAAAATAGCACACTGGTTCTGCACAGCAGTGCACTGCCTCGTGCGTGTGTGCACGCATGTCGTGCACACGATACACACGTGTTAGGCCACATGCTCATGTCCCTACCTAGCATAGGTCTAGGTGTCCATGTCCAAGTGTCTGTACAGTGTCCTCGTGTCGCCGCGTCTGACTTATAAAACCGTATCAGTGACAGAAACCCACACTGCTCAAAACAGTGCGAAACTCGTGCGTCGAGGATTCCTCACTCGATACGCCACGTGGGCCCACAAAACTTGACACGTGGCGTGTCAGTCACTGCCCCTAGTGGCGTGTCAAGTTTTGTGTCAAACAAATGTGTGTCATGTCCAGTGCAGCCCCCGCACAGCAGGACAGTACAGCCCCAACGCGCGCGGTTGTGTCCATGTGTCCAAACGACACGACACAAGGCCAAAACTACCTCAGTCCCCCAAAAACGTGTAAGCGAAATCAAAACAAAGATTCCTATTCAAACACAAATCGAAACTAACACGAAAAGTTCCACTGTGGCATTTCCACAAATACTAAGAACATGTCACTGATACGTGTCTTGTTAGGACACGAAACGACACAAAAACTTAGGGTTTCCTATTCCTACTGTTAGGTTAGGTCTAGGGCTCCCTAATGATGCAAAAATTTCGGATTCTATGGTGGAAATAGGAAGTTACCTCAAGGTGTCAAAACCCTCAAAAAACTCTAAAGAGAGATGCTCCTCTTGATGGTGAAACTCCTCCAAATTGTTAGAAAACTGAGAACAACCAATTCCAACAGCAAGAAAACAATAATTAGAACCTATTGCAACTTGTTTGGATTAAAAAGGAGGAAAATGGATTTATTATGAATTTCTAAAGATGGGAGCTCACCTCTTTCTTCTTGAAATGGATTCCTATGGAAAGGAGGCTAGCCCTAGAAATTATGAGGGGTTTTATAGTAGGGGAATCCCTAGGTTGGCTGGACAAAATGTTTGGGTTGCTAATTTGGGCTTTGGGCCAAGTCCTATAGGCTATGGCTAAGTTGTTTATTAAATGATTTGAACCATAAGTCATGACTTATGAAGTTTTAAACCATATTAGCCTAAATAACTCCAAATCACTCCTAACTAGTTCCAATGACTTAAACCTCATTACATTAGGTCAAACCAAGGTTACTTAACCTAACTAAGTGGCCATAACCTAGATTAGTCACTAGGTTAGTCTTCTAGTCAACACAAGTCAAAGTCAACTTTAGGCCCAAAATCAATCATCCTAAAAATCACCAAAAATTACCAAAAATCATATTAATTCTAATAAATCATAATAATACTAATAATTCCAAAAATTCCCAAAATTTGAAAAATGACAAAATACCCCCAAGCTAGAAAAGTGGTAGTGACAAATCTACCATCCTTAAAATAATTTCGTCCTCGAAATTAAAGGCGAAACTAAACTGCTGAGAAGGATAGAAAAGTATACCTCAAGGTCCAAAAAGATAGCGGTACCGCTCGCGCATCTCATCCTCCCGCTCCCAGGTAGACTCTCCTGGAGAATGATGCCTCCATGCGACGTACCAAAGGTATCACCTGGTTCCTCAGAACCTTCTCCCGTCGATCCAAATCTCCACGGGCTGTTCTGGATAGCTGAGAGAAGGCCCAACCTATATCTCTGAATGATCGAGCACATGGCTAGGGTCAGCCACGTACCGTCTCAACTGTGATACATGAAATACATTGTGGACCCCCACAAGTGCAGGCGGCAAGTCTAGCCTGTAAGCCACGTCACCGACTCTTCCGCTGATAACGAAAGGGCCGATGAAGCGCGGGCTAAGCTTTCCTCCTCCACCAAAATGTATCGTACCACGAGTCGAAGATATCCTCAAGAAAACCTGGTCTCCGACCTAATCACAAGCAAGGTCTCAATTAAAATAAATAACAAACATGATCAAAATCACAAACAACAACCTAAATCTAATCCTACTATACTCCGTACCTCAAACTCCAAGGGCCTCCGGTGGCTATCGGCCCAGTGCCGATGTCTGTCCTGCGCCACACGAAGTCTGTCCCTGATGAGCTTCACCTTCTCGGCCGCATCAACAACCATCTCTGGCCCCAGTAAAGCTCGCTCCCAACATCATCCCAGGATAAGGGTGTACGGCACCTACGCCCGTACAGAGCCTCGAAAGGTGACATCTCAATGCTGGCCTGGAAACTATTATTGTAGGCAAACTCCACCAAATAAAGATGATCCTCCCAGGAACCTCCAAAGTCCAAGACGTACGTCCGCAGCATATCCTCAAGGGTCTGAATAGTCCGCTCTGACTGTCCGTCCGTCTGGGGATGGTATGCAGTACTAAACTTGAGCTGAGTGCCCAAGCTGGTCTGCAGACTCCTCCAGAAATGGGAAGTAAAACGGCTATCCCGATCTGAGACTGCTGACTGGAACTCCGTGGATTGACTATCTGCCGCATATACATCTCCGCCAGCCTCTCTGTAGACGTACCCACCTTGAATGGCAAGAAGTGGGCCGACTTGGTCAATCTGTCAACGATGACCCAAATCGCATCTTTTCCTCCTGGAGTACGCGGCAATCCTGAAACGAAGTCCATCGTCATGCTTCCATTTCCACTCGGGAATGGGCACGGCTGCAACAATCCACCGGGCCTCTGTCTCTCTGCCTTGACCTGCTGACAGACCAAGCACCTAGCCACGAAGCGAGCCACCTCCCGCTTCATTCTGACCACCAAACATGCTCCCGCAGATCTCGGTACATCTTGTTGGCACCCGAGTGTATAGAGTACTGAGATCTGTGGGCCTCCTGCATAACCTGCTCCCTGAGCTCTCCGGGCACACATAATCTGGAACCGTGCCTCAAGGCACCAGCCTCTGTAAGAGAAAACTCGCCCTCCAGCAAACCTGCTCGAACCTGCTCCTGGAGACACGTAGAGCAACGTCCTCAAACTGTGCCGACTTGATCCTCTCCACCCAGTCTGACTGAATCTGCATCCCCCATAGCTGCATCTGCACTCCGGCACGATCACCTCAATCCCAAGGCTCTCCAAGTCGGCAAGCAAATGCCGATCCATGGTCAAACACATGGCTGTCGGATACCTACTCAAGGCATCGACAACCACGTTGGCCTTTCCTGGATGATACTGCAGTGCAATGTCGAAGTCCTTCATCAACTCCAACCATCGTGCTGCATGTTCAACTCCTTCTGAGTGAACACATACTTTAAACTCTTATGATCTGTGAAGATCTCCACCCTCTCACCATACAGATAACTTCCACAGCTTCAGAGCAAATATCACTGCTGCCAGCTCCAGGTCGTGGGTAGGGTAGTTCTTCTCATGGGGACGCAATTGCCTAGAAGCATAGGCAATCACCTTCCCGTGCTGCTGCAACATAACCCAGCCACTTCCCTGAAGCATCACTATAAATAGTGAAACACCTGATCCTGAAGGCAACGTCAGAAACGGAGCTGTCGTCAGCCGCTTCTTCAACTCATCAAAAGCTGCCTGATACTCCTCTGACCAAACATACTCAGCATCCTTCCGGGTCAACCGTGTCAACGGCTCTGCAATCCGGGAGAAATCCTGCACGAATCTCCGATAATACCCTGCCAGCCCCAGGAAGCTCCTGATCTCTGCAACTGAAGTCGGCGCTGCCCATGCCTCAACTGCTACAATCTTCTTGGGGTCAACTGAGATACCATCTCCAGTCACCACATGCCCCAAGAAGTCCACCCGATCCAAGAAGAACTCACACTTGGAGAGCTTCCCATAAAGCTGCTCCTTCCTGAGAGTCTCCAGCACGATCCTCAAATGCTCCTCGTGCTCCTCCTCAGTCTTGGAATATACCAAAATATTATCTATGAACACTACCACAAACTGATCCAGATACTGATGGAACACCTTGTTCATAAGGTTCATAAACACTGCTGGTGCATTGGTTAGCCCAAACGGCATAACCAAAAACTCGAACTGTCCATACCGCGTCTGAAAGCGGTCTTGGGAATATCCTCCCTCTTCACCTTCACCTGGTGATATCCCGACCTCAGATCAATCTTGGAAAATACCCGAGCTCTGCTCAACTGGTCAAATAGATCGTCGATCCGCGGCAGTGATATTTGTTCTTGATCGTGAGGTTGTTGAGTGCCCTATTGTCAATACACATGCGTACTGACCCATCCTTCTTCGGCACGAACAACACTGGTGCTCCCCATGGCGACGAACTCGAGCGGATGAAGCCCTTGTCCTGTAGCTCATCCACCTGCTTCTTCAGCTCCACCAGCTCGCTGTTGTTCACCCGATAGACATGTTGAGAGATGCGTTTCGCTCCTGGAACCAAGTCTATCGAGAACTCAATGTCTCTATCTGGCGGCAGTTCCGGCAACTCCTCTGGGAAAATCCATATAATCTGCTATCAAGGATATGAAATCGTCTGCTCCTCGACCGAGACTCCACAGAAGACTCCGCTGCTCTGCTCTGCCTGACGTCTGGAGTACTCGAACTCTGGCTCCCCCGGCGCTCTGAAGAGAACTCTACCTCCTCTGCAATCAATGCTGGCGTGGTGCCTGCTCAACCAATCCATGCCTAGTACTATATCGTAGTTCGGCATTGGCATTACGAGTAGGCTCATCTCCAACTCACGGCCTCCCAAAACTACTCTCCGACCCTTATAAATATCACTCACGAGGATAATACCACCCCCGGTCGTGATCTTGTAAGTCCTAGACAACGATTCAGCTATGATACCGTGTCTAATCGCAAAAGATACTGATATGAAGCTATGCGAAGCACCGGAATCAAACAATACAAATGCTGGACTGGAGTCAAGAAGAATGAACCTGCAATCAGCTCTCCAGTCACCTCTGCCTCTCCAGCTGCCATGGCGAAAGCTCGCCCCTGTGGCCTTCCCTGGCCTGCTGCTGGTGCTGGACAAACCTCTGCTGCTGCGTCGGCAGGGCTGGTCCCCGCTGCTGGCCCACTGGAGCTCTGGCTCCTCCTTCTCCTCCCGGAGCTACCAGTCCCATGCGGCACTCCCTCATCTGGTGGTCTGCTGAACCATACACCATGTACAGGCCAGCCTCTTTGGTACTCATTGAAGACGTGCCCAGGCTTCTTGCAGTAGGCACAAGTGACTCTCTGTCTCTGACCCTGCTGGTGCTGTCTCGGCTGTTGCTGCTGAACTGGCCTCTGCTGGATCGGCTGCGGCTGAAACTGCCTCAGCTGCTGATGGTGAAAGTGGGGCCTCTTGGCCTGGCCCCTGCTGCTGCTGCCTCCAACTGGGTCCCTCCCCCTCTTGAGCCTAAGCTCAAGATCATCCTCAGCCAACAGGGCTCCTGTCAAGATCTCCTCGAACGTAGCATCTCTGCTGCCCTTGGTCAGGGACTTGACCTCCTTGACCAGACCCTTCGGAACCTCTGGGCCTTCGCCGTCTCGCTCAAGCCCTCCACGAACCTGCCGAGACGACCAAACTCTCCAGCATACTCCTCTACTGAGAGGCTCCCCTGGACCAAGCTCTCAAACTGCGACTCTAAGGCTCTGACTGCTGAATCTGGAAAGAACTTCTTCTTGAAGAAGCCCCTGAACTGCTCCCAAGTCTGCCCTGGTACCCCCACCCTGGGGTCTGACTGATACCAGGTGCGAGCAAGATCTCGCATCCGGCTAGCTGCGGCCTCGATCTGAAGGTCTGCTGGAATCCTGGCCAAGCGGAAGATCTCCTCTATATGCTCGATCCACTCATCGGCATATAGGATCCCCTCTGTCCCCAGAAAGTCTCTGGGGTTATCTTCTGAAACTGCTCGATCCCTGGTGTCCTCGGCTGCTGTACCACTGGTCGAGCTGCGGCTGTCGTGACGGCCAACTCCATGCCTCTGTCCTGCCGAGCCTGCTGTCGGTCCATGAACTGCTGGAAATATACGAACATCTGAGCTGCGTCCACGTGTCCTGGAGGCGATGGCGGCAGGAAAGGATCCTCTGGAATGATCGGGTCCTGCCTCCAGTCGGTGGATGCATACCCCCTGCTGCGGCTGCCGAGGTCTCAACACGAGCTGAGGTGACAAGAGCTGCAGTCTCCTGGCCTTGCCGTGCTGGCTGAGAGGTAGCAGTCCCCTCCATAGCATCCTCATGAATGGCACGCTGCGATCGAGTCTCTACCATCCTGAAGATAGACAAACAAGAGTATCAATTTCTGAGAAAGAAGTGAAATAACAAAGGCGGACAATTTTAATTCAAAGGATCAGCTGACAAAGGATTTAAATGGCAATAAAAGAAATTTTCCTAAAGTGATTGAGTATCTTAAAATTAATGTCCTATATCCTATAGCAGGCTGCAGCGATACTCTAGTTCGAGTACCACCACACTTCTAGTCTAGACCTGCATGGGCCACCACTAAAAATGTGTCACGACCCGCACCCACTGTGAGGGTACGAGAACGTAACAATGCCCAGCCTACGCCGCAGTATCGGTGGTAGAGCGCTGTCCTAGGTCAACATACATCTAACAATATATCTAAACAGTTTATACTCCCCGAATGGGGGTGACATAACAGTAAAACTCAATCACAACTAAGGAAGAGATAGCATGAAATGAAATAGAACTCAAGGAAGTAAATAGATGAAATAGCAGTAGTCTAAGATAATCCCAGCAATATCCAACAGTACAAGGTCTCAGATGAAAGAATATATACAACTCATAACTCCAAATAAAGTCTAACTAAGACATGTCTCAAGACTGCATAAAGTAAGATAAGCCTAACTAGTCTAGTCTAGGCAATCGGGGTGATCTCTCAGCTAGAGCTGGGTCCTCCTGAGGGTCCAGCTCGCAGGTGTCATCTAAGGCTGCCCCATAGTAAGTGTCCAGGCAAGCCTCCTCTCGTCCTCTGTAATATTTTCAACAGGTCCAGTCAGGACAGGAGCGAGTACAGTACATCTCAACAGATCATAGCAGGTTAGAAGATATAATCATGCAGTAAAGTAAGATACAAGTACTGAAAGAAGTGCAGTATGTAAACAGAGAGAGAAAGCTGTAAGAGAAATATCTACTATAAATAGAGAACTGTCATGTGACTAGTGAGTCAGAGTACAATATAGACATGTAAATGGCATAGGAGATTCTGATGCTACACTATGGAAGAGATTTGATATACACTACTTGGATATTATTCGCATGTCCATTTCTACTCCCCCGTACCCCCAATCAATACACAAGGATCCAGCCAGTTATGTTATATGATGCTATGTAACAGCCCCGAAGGGTAGTAGACCCCGAAGGTGATAGACCCGAAGGTGATACATAGTAGTCCTATAAATGGGATAAGGATTCTAGGAAGACTCTACGATCATAAGAGTATATGTCGTAAGTGATCAAAGAACCAATGAAGCATATGATACGCCATGTAAGTGAAACGCACAGAACATGTAGTACCTGATGCTCCCTAAGGATAACATCTCAAGAAGGGATCCATATAGTACCAATCCGTGTGACCGCGTGACAGTACAAGTAAAGTAATCTACTGCAGGAAATAATTCTAAGCAGATATGAAATGATCAGAGAATGTACTCGCCTGTATCTGAGTGTCCAATATAAAAAGTACCGTCCGAGAAGTGGTGTCTGGCTCCTAATCAGAACAGCACAAGTCACAACAAGTCCAGAATAGTAAAATGGAGTCCTACTATGCATTCTACATGCTCTAGGTCAATCTAGGCCAAAGTCAACTCTTGGTCAACTTTGGTCAACCCTAGAAGTCAAACTAGGTCAACTTAGTCTAATCAAGTCTAAACTCAACTATCTAGGTCTAACAAGTAATGCTAGGCTCTAACAAGTCTATACTAGACAACACACACATTCCAAGTGCCCATTACACCTATGCATATACAACATATATATAGATACCTATATTGAATTAACACTAAGCATACCTAGGCTAAATACTATATGTATACATATAGATGTACATCTCATATATATATATATAGGCACATTGCTTCACATAGACACTAATACATACCCTCACATCACTCACACACATATATATAGATATATGATATACACATGAATATGCATATGGAGTGGGAAGCATGTGTAGACAGGAATAAGTGCAGGAATAAAATAGTGCAAGGTGCGTGTGTGTATACTGTGTGTGAGTGTCAAAGAGTGTGGAGAGTGTCACATGAGTATGGAGGAGAGGGGGAAAAAGAAAACAGTGTGTGTGTGTGGGCTGTGGTGTGTGTGTGGGCTGTGGTGCAGGAAATAGAAAACAGTAAAAGAGTGAGGAAAGAGTGCAACATCACAGTGTACGTGTAACTAGTGTACAGGAATTTAATAGTAAAGAAGAGAGAAACATGTGTACAGGAGTAAAACAGGGAATAGGAGAGATGGTGTGTGTGTGAGTGTTCACAGAAGATATTGGGCAAGAAATTAATTCAGTGAAGAAGTGTGTGTAGTGTGTACTGGAATTAACTTTATACATATGCAGGAATATACAACCAGTGAAGAAGAGGAGGATAGTGTGCAAACTGCTGTGGGTGTATGTGAGTGCTGTGGTGCAGGAAATAGAAAACAGTGAAAGAGTGAGGAAAGAGTGTGTGTTATGCTACATGACATGAGTGAAAGGGTGAGGGACAAATCAATTGCTAAACTGGACTGTAAAAAGGAAAATCACACACACAGGAAAAGCAATAAGGGGGCAGTCCATACACAGGTTCCAATATGAAAACTCAGATTTGAGTTCTCAACATCAATGAAAAACTCAGGAATCAATTCAGTCTTCCTGAAACACCCAACTTTGAAATCAAAATTCGAATTCAAAACTCAACAAAATCATCCCAAAACTTGCACACAGGTAGATAATTTATAGGAGAATCATATTAGGGGTCTAAACAGGTGATTTACAGTAGTTAAACTAGTTAAAATGATTGCAAAGTTCGAAATTAACACTGGACATAAACTGAAATAACATGTATCAGAAAACTAAGGTAATGAGAAAATTAATTGAAACCAAACTAAAATACGAATCAAATGGTTGGTAATGAAACTATAGGGTGTACACGTGTCATTGTGATTGCCTTGTGTCCACCATAGCCGGACACGGCGTGTCCACAACAATAAAACCCAAAACAGCACACTGGTTCTACACAGCAGTACACTGTCTCGTGCGTGTGTGCACACGTGTCGTACACACGATATAGTACGTGTTAGGCCACGTGCTCGTGTCCCCACCTAGCATAGGTCTAGGTGTCCATGTCCAAGTGTCTGCACAGTGTCCTCGTGTCGCCGTGTCTGACTTATAAAACCGTATCAGTGACAGAAACCCACACTGCTCAGAACAGTACGAAACCCGTGCGTCGAGGATTCCTCACTCGATACGCCATGGGCCCACGAAACTTGACACGTGGTGTCAGTCACTACCCCTAGTGGCATGTCAAGTTTCGTGTCAAACAAATGTGTGTCGTGTCCAGTGCAGCCCTCGCACAGCAGGACAGTGCAGCCCGAGCGCGTGCGATTGTGTCCATGTGTCCAAACCGACACGACACAGGCCAAAACTACCTCAGTCCCCCAAAAACATGTAAGCGACATCAAAACAAAGATTCCTATTCAAACACAAATCGAAACTAACACGAAAAGTTCTACTGTGGTATTTCCACAAACACTAAGAACATGTCACTGATACGTGTCCTGTTAGGACACGAAACGACACAAAAACTTAGGGTTTCCTATTCCTACTTTCTAGGTTAGGTCTAGGGCTCCCTAATGATGCAAAAATTTCAGGATTCTATGGTGGAAATAGGAAGTTACCTCAAAGTGTCAAAACCCTCAAAAAACTCTAAAGAGAGATGCTCCTCTTGATGGTGAAACTCCTCCAAATTGTTAGAAAACTGAGAACAACCAATTCCAACAGCAAGAAAACAATAATTAGAACCTATTGCAACTTGTTTGGATTAAAAAGAAGGAAAAATGGATTTATTATGAATTTCTAAAGATGGGAGCTCACCTCTTTCTTCTTGAAATGGATTCCTATGGAAATGAGGCTAGCCCTAGAAATTAGGAGGGGTTTTATAGTGGGGGAATCCATAGGTTGGCTGGAAAAAATATTTGGTTGCTAATTTGGGCTTTGGGCCAAGTCCTATAGGCTATGGCTAAGTTGTTTATTAAATGGTTTGAACCATAAGTCATGACTTATGAAGTTTTAAACCATATTAGCCTAAATAACTCCAAATCACTCCTAACTAGTTCCAATGACTTAAACCTCATTACATTAGGTCAAACCAAGGTTACTTAACCTAACTAAGTGGCCATAACCTAGATTAGTCACTAGGTTAGTCTTCTAGTCAACACAAGTCAAAGTTAACTTTAGGCCCAAAATCAATCATCCTAAAAATCACCAAAAATCACCAAAAATCATATTAATTCTAATAAATCATAATAATACATAATAATTCCAAAAATTCCCAAAATTTGAAAAATGACCAAAATACCCCAAGCTAGAAAAGTGGTAGTGACAAGTGATCAATGAACCATAAAGCATAGTGATACACCATGTAAGTGAAACGCACAGAACATGTAGTATCTGATGCTCCCTGAGGGGATAACATCTCAAGAAGGGATCCATATAGTACTAATCCGTGTGACCAACGTGACAGTATCAAGTAAAGTAATTTAAAGGAAAAATAATTCTAAACAGGATATAAAATGATCAGAGAATGTACTCGCCTGGTATCTGAGTGTCCAAGATGAAAGTACTGTCGAGGAGTGGTGTCTGGCTCCTATTTAGAACAGCACAAGTCATAACATGTCCAGAATGGTAATAAGATGCACTACAATGCATTCTAAATGAATCTAGGTAAATCTAGGCCAAAGTCAACTCTTGGTCAACTCTGGTCAACTCTAAAAGTCAAACTAGGTCAACTATGGTCAAACTAGGTCTAACAAGTTAATCTAGGCTCATCAAGTCTAAACTAGTCTATCTAGTCCAATCTAGACTCAACGAGGTCTAGCCTTACTAGCACGCACATCTCAAGAGCAACAAGAAAACAAGTCTAGTTAGCTGCACATAGGAGCATAGGTTAAAAGCTATCCACACACATCACATCACTATATACACATAGATAGTCTATTTATATACACATACATCATATATTATCCATATATTCATATATGCATATTTGCATCTATATATACATAAGCTCATACATAAATACATATATACATAGATACATAGAGAGGTAGTGAGATAGGAACTAGGTGTCAAGTGGGTGGTATATAGTGTATAGGTGTCACAGTGTACATGGCAAGTGAGGGTGCAAGTGTGTGTATAAGTGAACCTGGAAATCAGCATGTGTGTGTATGAGTGTATGGTGAGGAAAAACAGAGTGACAGGAATTATGTGAACTTGTGTTCAGTGTTCAGGTCAAATTCAGTGTTAGAGAGGAGCTGATGTGAGTTTGTGTGTGTCATTCATATGGGGTGTGTGTATAAGAGGAGTGTGAGAGTTTGTTAGGGACAAAAGTGTGTGTGTGTGTATGGCCTGTGTTCAGTAAAACATGGAACCAAATGTTGCAGGAACCATGTGTAATATCAGTGTTGCACAACAGTCCCAGGTTTCTGGGTTTTCTTCTAACAGGATATCAATAAGCATAGGAAATGGGTCATGTGTCAATCTCATATAAACCCAACTAGGAAAACTGTAAATAAGGGACTAATTTCAGTCCTAAAATCAATAACTCAACTGGAAATGAAGGCAGGGAAGAAAACTGGAAAAATAAGGAAGTTCAGAACACAAGTCCAGAGCTTGGTTAAACTCGACCAAACCAATCAAAACCACATAAAATTCAACCAACCCATTAGCTAGCATATGCCATATTAATAGCAACTATTTAACATCCCAACATACATTTAACATAGTAATATACGAATTGAATACAAGAGAAAACTGAGAACTCTGATACAAGAACATGTATTCAGGAAAAAATGGGAATTCTTGAATTCGAATCAATAAAACATGTTAATATCCACTTAGATTGGTTGGTAAACAAGGAGTCGTGTGTGAACATGTCATTCAGTGTCAATGTGTCCCACCATGAGGATATAGACGTGTCTAAATGAAGAAAACCCAAAAACAGCACAACACAGACACATACTAAACAACACAGTGTCGTGCACGTGTTCCAGAAAGTCTAGGACGCGACACGACACGAATCAAACCTCGTGCGTGTCAGTGGGTTCGCCTAGTGTCACCTAGGTTTGTGTCACCCTGAATTGGGTTCTAGTGTGTCGTGTTCAAAGTTCTAGGGCCGTGTCAGTGGCCCGAAATGAACTGTGTGCGTGCAGTACAAAACCAATGCACGAGCTCGTGCTCGCTCGATACGACACGAGAGGTCGTGCCACTTGGGGAGTATCGTGTCAGACACTGCCCCAACGTGTCCTCAAAGAATCATGTGTCTACGTATCCTATACAGGGAGAACTTGACCCCGAGTAGCAGAACAGTGTGTGCGGTGTCTGAACCGCATGTTCGTATCCAAATCCCGATACGACACGACACTAAATGTAGCTCAATCCAACAGAAATCCATAAGCCACACAAAAACAATAATTCCTATTTAAATACTTTCCTAAAAATAGATCGAAATCCCCTTTGCGGCATTTCATCAAATACTAGGTATATTGGACTGATACGTGTCCATTTAGGACACAAATAGACACGAAATGACAAATTTCTAGGGTTAGCTAGGAGACACCTAGATCTAGGCTAATATGCAATAATAACAGCAATTTCAAAGTTTTGGTGGGATTACCTATTGGTATCAATCTCCTCAAAAAGCTCCAAAGAGGGGGTGTCTCCTTGCTCACCAAACTTCACCAAATTGCTAACAAACTGAAAATAAAATATACACACAGCAAGAATACCTAAATTAGAACCTATTGCAATTTGTTTGAGAGAAAAAAGAATTAAATTGGATTTTCTATGAATTTATAAAGATTGAGCATACCTCTCTTTCCAAAAGTGAACTTTCTAAAGGAGGCTAACCTAATGGAAGAGACTATTTATAGATGGGATTCCCAATGTGGGTTGGCCGGCCATGCTAGGGTTAGGGTTAGGTTCACATGGTGTTGGGCTATGGCTTCTATGGGCTAAGTTGCTAATTAATGGTTTCAAAACCATAAGTCATGGCTTATGACTAAAAGCCTCTTATTCTAACTTAAGTTTTAAATGACCTATTAGGAATTAACTTAATGTTAGGTTAGGGTCACATGACCTAATCAAGTCACCACCACTAGGGTTAGCATCTAGGTTAGGCACCAAAGTCAACACTAGTCAAAGTCCAGAATAACCCCTAATTAAATTATACCAAAAATCACATAAATTCTAATAAATCTCAATAATTCACAATAATTCCAAATAAATCCCAAAAATTTAAAATGACCAAAATACCCTCATACTAGAAATATGGTAGTGACAGACAGTCGCATCCTCTTCCGGAATTAGATTGTCATTAACATCCTCCGCCGATGTTTTCTCGTCATCTGCTCCCTCTTCTTGTGCTTCCTCATCATCACTTGCATCGACTGGTTCAATGTCATAGAAGCCGAAGTCATATCCATCCAGAGCTTCGATCATCAGTCGATCTTCTTTAGTACGATGCGATCTTGGTGTAGCTGGAAGATGAGTAGCTTCCATTGCAAGTGTGGGAGATGACAATATTTGAGAGACGATTTTGACTCATTGATGGGGTCG
>JANAVB010019003.1:0-41630 GCA_029216955.1 Iris pallida
TTGTAATTTTGGGCCCGGTTGATGAGCACCACAAACAACCATCATGAGCTCTCTGAGTGTTTGTTTGGCTTCACTTTCTGAGAGAGCGCAGCACGAGTCCATCATATGAACGACGATATAACATGTGTAAAGATGAATCATAGTAGAATCGAAATGATCGTCTCTTAATTGATGCAGCTTCTTTCAATCTTCAGGTAAATCCCATGAACCGCATAGTCAATGAATGGACTTCTCCAATCCCTCTGCTGAGAGCTTGACTCTGTAGTATAACTTTGTTCAATATACAATTATTCTTGACACAGAATAAATCTCGGTCTAACAAGTAATTGTATTTTGTCTTCGGATTGGAATAACCAAGTCTGCAGCTAGGCTAGCAAGAGCATCAGCCTCCACATTCTGAGAACGTGGTACAATTCAATAAAAATCCTTTGAATAAAAGGACCAACTCGACTACCACTTGATGATAAGGGATGAGATCAGGATTTCTGACTTTCTAATTCCCTCTAACTTGATTAACATCAATTGAGAATCTCCATAAGCTTCTAGAACTCAAATCCAATTGTTTTGCTACTTGGAGACCGAAGTAAAGCATTATATTCTGCTACATTGTTAGAGCATGGTTCATTGCGGAATAGGCACGATATATGACCATTTTGTCAGGAGAAAATCAAGACGATTCCTACTCCGGAGACAATATTGCCTTTAGGTCCTACCGTAATGCTCCATCAAAATAATTGCCAGATATCATTCTTCAAAGTCATGTTACAATCTACAACTTCATCTGGAATGTCCTCATATAACTTCGTTGTTTCAGGTTGTAAAACCCCTCAAATATTTTTTTTATATTTATTAATATTTATTTGTTACTAAATAATGTTAATTGTTAAATAAATGCTTTTACACTAATTATTAAATTATTGATAGTTTAAAGTATATATATATATATAGTGTTACTATTTATTGGTTTTACTATTAGATTATATATATATATCTAAGCTTGTATAGTTATGGTGTTACAAACCTTAGCAACTAAACCCAATCCATATATTTAACCTTAACTTAGGCCCAACCCATTAGGGTTCCAATTCTTTGGATCTCATTATCATATATATACATATAGGAGAACCTAATCACTCTCAACCCTAACCCTAAACTTGCCTCCACACAAACTCCACCTCTCCCCATCAAACCACCAGCCCCTCCCCCTCTCCCGTGCCTATCTCCTCCCCCCTCACCCGGAGCCGCGCCATCGGGCGACGAGCCACGCGACCTGCCCGCGCGTAGCAGCCGGCGCCCCCCGCGCGCGCTGCAGCCCGACCGGCCCCGATCCGGCAGCCCCCTCGTCGGCGTGACCCCCCCCGCGACGTTCCACCCCCCCTGCGGCGTGGCGAGGTAACCCCGACCCCCCCCTCCCCCCGTGGCGCTGTCACGTGGATTAAATCCTCTTTGCATGCTTTAAACCAAGTTTTAGTATTTAATTTCTGAATATTCAGATTATTGTAAGGATTGTTATGATGATTAGATTGATGGTTAATTAGATCTAAATGTAGGAAATCATTGGAAAATATGTAGGGTTCTACCCTAATTTTTGTGTGATTAATATTAATTATTAGTATTTATTTATATTTAATTATGAAGTTTCAATGCTAGTAATTAATTAAATGTGTTTTTCTGTTTTAATTTTTATGTAATATTTTGATTACGAATTAGATAAAACTTTGTACATGAAAAAGTTTGTATAATTAATAGTATTTTAAAATAATTTTTCCAGAATTATAGAAATTAATTTATAATTATTTTATGTGAAAAACAGTGAATTAAAACTGTTTAATTAATTCCGTTTGATGCATATTTTAATTAGTAAATAATTAAATAATAATTTATATGGAAAATATAGATTTAATTATAAAGTATATTATGGAAATTTTTACAGTATTTTATTGGTTTTTAAATATTTTATTTAGATTTATCTTTAAAGTTTTGTATTAATCAAATTAATTATTAAATACCGTTTTCAATTTATCTTATTTATTTGGTTAGTAATTAAATAATACTTATTGAATAGAAAATATTTGTAAAATATATTATTCTGTAGAAAAATAATTCCAATATTTATTTATTACTATTTATAATTATTTAGATTTAGTTGGGTAATTTCTAGATTTATTACATAAGTTGAAATATTATATAATTAATTGTCATTAATTATATAAATATTGTAATTTTGTGAAGTGTTAAGATTCTGTTAGAAATATGTAAATATAGTATTAGGAATTTATTTTATTTTTAAATATAATTACAAAATTTTAAGATTTCAAAGTAATTTTGAGATTCATGTTTAGGATTATGTATTAAATTGTGTAATAATTATTTATTTAATAATTATTAATTATGTTACTACTGTGAATTTAGCTTTAATGATTAAATTTAAGGTTTGTGGTGATTTTTGGATTTTTTAGAATTATTAAGTACTTATTATTATCCAACTAGTTATTTAATAAATAGTTTAATGATAATAATTCATTTTCTGTAAAATATATATAGTATATATTTATTATTCTGATATTATTTAGTTTATTATTAAAATAGACTAAAAATGATTTTTAAGGATTTTTACTATTTATGTTAGTAATATTAGGAATTGTGAACTCATGTGTGTATTAAATTGGTTGGTTAATTAATTATGATCAATTAATTAATTAATTATTAAATATTAAGTGTAAATAATTTCAGAATATAAATGGTATGATACTAAGTATGGTTTACATACTTATTATTGTATAATTATTATTCATAATAATTTGATACTAGTTAGCTAGTAATAATAGATTAATTTAAATTATAGATTACTTAGCAATTAAATGAATTATTTAATTTGTTTAATTAGTAATTAATTAGAGATAAATTTTGTTTAGGATTATTTGCTTCTCGGGACTCAGACTCTACTTTGGACCCGGATACTCAGTTGCTGGACACAGGCAAGTACACCTTGCTTGATATTTACTATACAGTGTTTACATTCGACCAGTTATTACTATTGTGTGCACTCGTCTCCATTGATGACTACCTTGTATAGAGTTAGTATAAACTTGACACTGTCTCAGACACGTATACATATGAGTGAGTTGAGTGCAGAGGTTCTGTGTTGACTGGCCATTAACATATGATCTTGAGTCTATAGCAGTTTGGTTTAGTTATACTATATTTACTATGACGTCTTGCATATTGTTCGTACCGCGTATACGGTACGAGTACATTGGGTGGGAAGAGTCTACTAGTGGTGTATGAGAATTTCTGTTTCCAATGGACGCTGGATGCTCGTAGCCCCTCGTTTCTTAAATCGTAGAACGCTTGGTGGCAGTTTCTCTTCTCTTCCCTCTCTCATGTGCCACTAGAGATGTCTCGAGTGCATTTACACATTTGGTTAGAACACCTTATTGCTTCCTTGTATTTCCTGTCCTTGTTTGGTTAGGGAAATACTGGGTGGCATTCTTATTAGTTACTTTTACATTACTGCTTAGTATATTCTTGCATGTCCTTTTTCCTGTGTATTTGTTATGTCCCTCTGAGGACCTAGTATCTTTTCCAGAGCTTGACGAGCACTTATTCCCGGCTGATTACGGAGTAGACGGACTTGTTGACGACAACTTTGAGGTGGAGCCGCAGCCTTGATCCTCTGGAGGCTAGCTACATCTTCAGACGTAGGTTTCATTTCCAGTATTCTGTCTATTTCTATTGCTACTTTATTTCATTCCAGTTGTACTCATTTACTTATTAGTGGATTGTTCTCCTCTAGCCATAGTTGACATTTGGTTTCTGTGTTACTGATGATTTTTCATTCAGTTATCTATTACTTTATTTCATGGATGAGACTAGTTTACCTGCCTGTGATGTTACTTTATTAGTTATACTTCAGCGTACTACAATCGAATCATAGTCCATTAAATTGGGTTTAGCTATGCTAGATTGTACAACTGGCATGCCACGTGTTCCCGATCTGATTATTTGGAACTGGGGCGTGACATATTTTTAGTGGTGGCCCATGCAGGTCCTGAAATTTGTTTGGTTACGTTACTGTACCAAACAAGCCTACAAATTAGGTTTAGAATATAGGGTCTCATCCATGCTTGACTATATCATCCTTGATCATCCTTGAACAAACTCTTTTGCATCTCGTTTGTTTCCGTCCTATTCTCAATTCCTTCTATCTTATCTCTGCAGAATCATGAATTTGAGGAGTGGACGTACCGCTGCCGGTGGAGACAACCAGTCATCTGGTACGGATGATCAGTCCGCAAGGGTAGTTCCAACCCACCCTTTGCTTCCAGGGCAGATGTCTCAGCCAGTTGGTGCACAACCGACTGGGGTACCACCTCCTCCCCCGCAGTACCCTCAGACACCATATGGAGTGCCCCCGGCGGTGCCACAAGACAGTCAGGCACAGATGTTTCAGTTCATGCACATGATGATGCAAGAACAGAGACAACAAGCAGCGGAGCAGAGGCAAGAAGCAGCTGAGCAGAGGCAGGTAGCTGCTGAACAAAGACGGGAAGCTGCTGAGATGAGGCAGGGATTCCTGACAGCTATGGAGAGGATGATAGCACCAGCACCTGCACCAGCTCCGACACTAGCTCCCGTGAGACCAGCACGGGTAGGTTCAGTGAAGGACTACGTGCAGATGAATCCCAAACCTTATTGGAGAAATGAGAGTCCGGAGGATACCACTACTTGGATCACCAGCACCAAGAAGCTATTGCAGGCATCTCAGTTGCCAGAAGATTTATGGATGACTGGCGTAAGAACTCAGCTGGAGGGGAATGCCCATCATTGGTGGGATTCTATGGAGCATCAGTTGGGTACTCGTCAGTCGTGGGAACAGTTTCTGGAGTTCTTTGATAAGAAGTACTTCCCTACTACTATAAAGAATGCCTTATACAACCAGTTCCTGCATCTGGAGCAAGGGAACAAGACTGTTGACGAGTATGACTCGGAGTTCAGTCGACTCAGCAAATATGGAGAGGTACTGATACCCAATGATCTGGAGAAGGCCAAGAGATTTCACAACGGGCTGAGGCAGGAGCTACAGCATTATACTAGCTCTCAGTCCCGAATCTCTTATGCTGAGTTGCTGACGGAGGCCAGGATTCAGGAGACAATTAGCAAGGAGAAGCTGAACAAGCAGAAGAACCAGCCAGTGCAGACGAAGATGCAGCAAGGAGGTCCTATCAAAAGACCTATGGGACATCATCAGCATCAGCAGAAGACTGGACCCTACCAGTCTAAGGAGCTTCCGACTTACCATTTCTGTGGCAGAAAGGGACACTTACAGAGAGAGTGCAGAAGGATGCTGGGTACTTATTTAGCTTGTGGATCGAGCCAGCATCAGGCTCGAGATTGCCCAGTTCGGGGAGCCATTGTGCCAACAGGAGGACAGAAGCCACCAGCATCAGGAGGTCAGCAGAGAGGACCTATACTCCCTTCACAGTCAGCACAGTTTGAGAAAGCCAAGCAGCAGGCAGGAAACAAGAAGCAAGGACAGATTTTTGCTCTCACTCAGGGGAAAGATGGAACCGAAGGTGAGGCTATCACAGGTACTATTTAGTAGGTTCATTGCCTGCTACAGTGTTATTTGATTCTGGTGCCACCTTATCATTTATATCATCTAGATTTGTAGCTGTGCATAGGATAGCTACTTCTACTATGCCTAAGAGTTGGAAAATTATTACTGGTAGGGGTATAGTACCTGTGACTAGTTCATGTAGAGCCTGTTCGATAGTTATTTGTGGCCGAGAGATGAGAGCTCGACTTTTGGTATCTCCTATGCCAAATTTCGATATAGTATTGGTATGGATTGGCTTAGTCAATATCATGCTACATTGGACTGCCACAGGGGTTGTGCTATATTTAGACCGCCAGGCCAGCCGGAGTTTGAATTTCAGAGAGGAAGCATTGAGAAGGGAGTATCTCAGTATCATGGAGCTTGCATGGCGATGGAGGTTGCCCCGCCACCGATCATTGATGAGTTTTCTGATGTCTTTTCCGATGATCTGCCGGGTCTACCACCCGACAGAGAGGTTGAGTTCACCATTGAGCTCATACCAGGAGCGGCACCAATCTCTTCAAATGTTTATCGACTGGCAAAGAAGGAGTTGGATGAAATGAAGGTGCAGTTGCAGGAGTTGCAAGACAAGGGGTTTATCAGACCAAGTGCATCACCTTGGGGAGCCCCGGTCTTGTTTGTGCCAAAGAAAGATGGAACAGTTCGCATGTGCATTGATTATAGGGCTCTTAATGCTGTGACGATCAAGAACAAGTATTCCCTGCCCAGAATTGATGATCTATTTGACCAGCTGACAGGAGCCCAGGTATTCTCGAAGATTGATCTGAGATCGGAATACCATCAAGTGAAAGTTCAAAAGAAGACATCCAGAAGACGGCATTCAGGACTCGGTATGGTCATTACGAGTTCTTGGTAATGCCCTTTGGTTTGACAAATGCACCTGCTGTGTTCATGAATTTAATGAACAGAGTATTCCATGAATATCTTGATAAATTTGTCGTAGTATTTATCGACGACATTTTGGTGTATTCGAAGAACCATGAAGAGCACGAGGATCACTTGAGAAAGGTGCTGGAGATCTTGAGGCATCCGAAGTTATATGCAAAGCTGAGTAAGTGTGAATTTCTGCTAGATCATGTTTCATTTCTTGGACATGTTATCTCAGGGAAAGGCATAGAAGTGGATTCGACGAAGATATCAGCAGTGGAGTCGTGGCCAACTCCAACCGATGTTTCAGAGGTGCAAAGTTTTCTGGGGCTTGCCGGATACTACCGGAGGTTCGTAGAGAATTTTGTAAGAATTGCGGAGCCCATGACGAAGTTGACTTGCAAGGATCAGAAGTTCGAGTGGACGGAAGAGTGCCAAGCTGCTTTTGATGATTTGAAGAAGCGCCTTACTACTGCACCAGTCTTGACCATTCCATCGGGATCAGGAGGTTTTGTCATCTATAGTGATGCTTCTGGGAAGGGATTAGGATGCGTCTTGATGCAGCATGGGAAGGTAGTTGCATATGGTTCTCGGCAGTTGAGGACCCACGAGAAGAATTATCCCACGCATGACTTAGAGCTTGCGGCGGTAATATTTGCCTTGAAGCTTTGGAGGCATTATTTGTATGGAGAAACAGTGGAGGTATATACAGATCATAAGAGCCTCAAGTATGTCTATACTCAGAAGGATTTAAATTTGAGACAGAGGCGTTGGCTTGAGTTGATGGCAGATTTTGATATTGAGTTACAGTACCATCCAGGGAAGGCGAATTCAGTAGCAGATGCATTGAGCCGGAGGCCTATGGCACACTTTATGACATCACAAAAGGAGTTGCTATATGACTTGGAAAAGATGGGCATCGAAGTTGTTAGGCCTGGAGGAGTTGCACAGATGATGAATCTTCAGGTTCAATCTTCATTGGTAGAGCGGATCAAGGCGACCTTACCGACAGATGCCAGATATCAGAGGCTTCGACAGAGGACAGAGCAAGGACTGCAGACTGGATTGAGGATTCACGAAGATGGGACCTTGAGGTGCGGAGATCGCCTCTATGTTCCTAATGGAGAGATCAGGCAGGAGCTGATGACAGAGGCTCATAGCTCGATTTATTCTATTCATCCAGGAGGTATGAAGATGTACAGGGACCTGAGACAACACTACTGGTGGCATGGAATGAAGCGTGAAATAGCACGGTTCGTAGCAAAGTGCTTGGTGTGTCAGCAAGTCAAGGCTGAACATCAGAGGTTCGCAGGATTGTTGCAACCGCTTCCGATACCTGAGTGGAAGTGGGAGCACATCACTATGGATTTCGTTACGGGATTTTCGAGGAGCCCAGCTGGACGAGATGCAGTTTGGGTGATTGTGGACAGATTATCGAAGTCTGCTTATTTCATACCATTCTGAGTGGGGCAATCTATAGAGGTATTGGCAGACCTATATATGAAGGAGATAGTGCGATTACATGGAGTACCAGTCAGTATAGTCTCTGATCGAGATACGAGATTCACATCGCACTTCTGGAAGAGCATGCAGGAAAGTCTGGGCACAAGACTGAAGTTCAGCACCGCTTATCACCCTCAGACGGACGGGCAGTCAGAGCGTACCATTCAGACGTTAGAGGACATGTTGAGAGCTTGCATGTTGGATTTTGGAGGATCCTGGGAGGATCACTTGCATTTGGTAGAGTTTTCTTACAACAATAGTTACCAGGCAAGTATCCAGATGGCCCCTTTTGAAGCATTGTACGGAAGGAAGTGTCGATCGCCAGCATGTTGGGGTGATGTAGACGAGAGACAGATATTGGGACCAGAGTTAGTGACTCGTACAGTAGATACAGTCAAAAAGATTCAGGGGCATCTACGAGCAGCACAGGACCGGCAGAAACAGTGGGCAGACACTCATAGGCGACCTCTTGAGTTCAAGGAAGGAGATCATGTGTTCTTGAGAATCTCCCCGACTAGAGGTACAATCAGATTTGGAGTCAGAGGAAAGCTCAGCCCAAGGTACATCGGACCATTCCATGTGTTGGAGAAAGTTGGCGAAGTTGCATACAGATTGGCACTTCCGCAGTCATTGGAAGGCGTCTATGACGTATTTTATGTCTTCCAGTTGAGGAAGTATATGGCAGACCCCAACCACGTACTTGATCATTCAGAGATCACCGTGGGACCGACCTTGTCCTACGAAGAGCAACCTGTGGAGATCCTAGACCATAGAGAGAAAGTGTTGAAGGGGAAGACCATTCGACTAGTCCGAGTTGCGTGGAAACACCATTCTCCGGGCGAATCGACTTGGGAGCGGGAAGATTCTATTCTGGAGCGTTATCCATACCTTCGTGAGGCGTCTGGTATGACTGTAGGCCTCAAAAATGAAAGTCACGCTGAGTTGATCAGAACAGTGTCTAAAAGTCATGCAGAGTTGATCAAGACTATGTTTAAAAGTCACGCAGGGATAGCTTATCATGTGTCAGAATGTCATCATGACTGGCAGCACAACAGTCAAGGAATGTCTCCTCGTATGCCACGTATGCACAGAACTCGAGAGATCACAGCCGTCTTCTGCGTGATTCTCAAAATCTTCTTCAACAAGACTCAGCCTTCACCAAGTTGGCGTGACTAATGGGCCTTATCCTCATTTAATGCAACTGATAGTGTAATCAATGTCAGAGATTTTGTGTCAGACGAAGCATGCCGAATAAAGACAGCTGGCAGTCTGCGTGAATTTTGAACTTTTCCCTTCCTCAAGCTTGCGTGAATTTTGAGCTTTCTGCTTCGAAGTTGGAGTGAATTCTGAAGTATTCTCTCCCAAGTCTACGTGGATTTCGCCTTCAACGAGTCTGCGTGAATTTCATCATCAACAAGGCTGCGTGGATTTTGTCTTCAACAAGTCTGCGTGGATTTCATCTCAACCTTCATCAAACTGGAGTACGTGGCAGCCATGCCACCGATCTCTCACTTGCGTGCCCTGTAACTTGCACACGATCCATGCACGAATGCCATGTGTCCAACAGTTACAGGCCACGTCCAGTAACTACCCACTAACTCTGCGTGTATTTGAGTCCTGCGTGACTTTTCAAATATGCACAGGTTGTGAAGTAGTTATCTTTTCAGTTATTTTTGACTCTATAAATAGAGTTCTTTTTCTCATTTGTTGTAACAGAGACACAGATATCTACAACTGCTGTCGAATTTTTGAGAGCTTTTCTTCTTCGCATAGTCCAAGGGATAAAGCGATCGTCTTCTAGATCGGATTCCCACAGTTGTAATTTTCCCAGATACACATAAATAAAGTGAATTTATTTATGGAAAATAAATTGGCGACTCTACTGGGGAAAGCCATCTCCTCCTCTGAGATGGTAACAACTCAATGCGACACTTCGTCAATCGGCTCGACGAAGAAGGTGATATCGATCCAATTCGATCAACTTGCCTATGAAGAAATACAACGGGCTAAGATTGGCAAATCCACTTCAGCCTCCATCACCACTGCCAAGTCGAAGGGACGATCTGTCTACGTCCCTAAGAATCTGTTGGCAACCAATGGTGAAGTTTCTGCCACAGTGTCTTCTCCTAACACTGACAAGAACTCTACTGCAAGCACGCACGCTCTTGTGTGCTCGAATTCGACAGCAGTCAAAAGTCACGCTGACAGCACTGGTTCTTTAGCCAAGCCTGTTCCAGTGTGCAATTCCAAAAGTCATGCTGACAGCACTGTCTCCTTAGCCAAATCTGTTCCAGCGTGCAAACTGAATCTCAAAAATCACGCTGACAAACTTGTTCCAGCGTGTATTTCTAAAGTCAAAAATCACGCTAACAATACTGGTTCTTTAACCAAGCCTGTTTTAGCGTGTATTCCATCATCCAACAAGTCAATTCTTTCTGACTCAGTGTGCGTACCAAAATCTGGCTTTTTAGCCAAGACTTTATACGCTGAGAAGAATAGCTCTTTAGCTATCTCTTCTTCCTTGCCAAGTTCTACTAGAACTGGGGGTGGTCTTGCTAAAGTTCCTTCATAAATGGCACACAAAGTCCCTTCGAAAAGAAATAACTCTTTAGTTGTTTCTTCTGTTTCTGTAGTTTTTACTTCAGGAACAGCTTTGACTAACAGTTTTGTTAGTCAAAGAAAAGGAGATGGTCTTTTGACTACTCTTCCTTCTAGACATTCTATGTCTCGAAATTTGAATAAGTCTAAGAAGAAACATTTCTTAATGTCTTCTTCTACGACTTCTTCAGATTGGGCACAGAATCTGTCTACAAAAGAGGGTCTGTTACCAACTCCTAATCAAGGGGGTGGTTCAACTCTGCCTTCTCTGCAAATATCCAGATCAACAGAAGGAAAATTTCAAGTTTCAAAGACTAATGTTTTACCTCCAACTGATCTAAGAACACAACTTAATCAAACCCGTTTGGGAAGCACTTCTGGTGTTAAGAAGCCATACCAATCAGGAACAAAAATAAGAGATCCGGATGCAGAGTATGCCAGAAACTATGTGGCTCATATTAATCACTCTCAATATAATCAAGAGCCATCAAGACCCAAGAACAAGAATTATATTCCTAAATCTTCACAAACAGATTTACGAGAACATCTTCAACAGAAGAGAAGGAATAATTCTGTGTCAATGGATCGTGACCATGCTGAATGTGACTTTTATCCAAGAGTCATAATTCAATGCAGATGTCAGTCAATGGATCATGACCATGCTGATCATGAATGTGACTTTCAACCGAGAGTCATAATGCAATACAGATGTCAAACTAAACGACAATCTGTCTTCAATCGGATTCAGTGTGAACCTATACCTGATGAAGATGAACCCCTGTTTGCTTCTGTCAACATAACCTCTCGGGATACTGAGGGTAGAACTGATAGTCCAGATGGAGTATACAGAGGTACCAGATCAAGAGTCCAGGCCTCTAATCAAAGAACTTTGATTCCTGAAGATGATTCTGAATTTCTTGGAGAATCAAACTTCCCACCTCTTCCTACTGGAGGTAATTCTCCTACGAATGAATTTGACACTCAGAGTAGTGATTCAGAACAAACAACATCCACTAATTCATTAATAATTCCTCGAACAGTCACAACTTATATGGTGGATGGGAATACTGATGAACCTTCTTCTTCTATGACTCCTCAAGAACAAAGGATTGCTTCTTTGGAGCAGCAAATGAAATCTATGGCTGACACCATGAAATCAATGTATGAACTTATGGCAACTCAGATACAGAATCAACAAACTGTACCTGAAGCTATACCAATTGATACTGGTGTAAGTTCGGTACAAGTTCCTCCAGCAGTTCAATCTAATATCCCTGAGCAAGCTCAACCAGTTCCTAGTCTCTCGGGAGCTGGGGGTAGTGCTTACAATGCTGTTCCTCCTCCGAACTATTCTTTACAAGCTACAACTCTACAATCTTCCGGAGTTGTCACTGAAGAATTGAGAAATCTCAAAACTCAATTCGAGGCATTCAAACAAAAGGATGGTTTACAAAGGTTGGGTATCAAACAACCTCATCCGATAGAATGGAAGCAAGTATCTTATCCTCCTAAATACAAGCCTCCTACTATCTCATTCTTTGACGGAACCACTTCTCCAAGTCAGTTTCTCAATTACTTTGAAGTGATGGCTGACCAATTGTAACCAAGTGACGCCCTCCTTACTCGGGTGTTTGTTGGATGTTTCAAAGGTACAACTTATGACTGGTACAGAAGTCTCCCTGATGGGTGTATTATCTCATTCGCTGGCTTCAAACAGATGTTCCTTGAACGGTTCTATGAAGGGCTAAATGACATGACTATGTCTGCTCTGATAAGAATCAAGCAGAAGAATAATGAAACTACTGAAAGTTTCGTTGAACGGTTTCGAAGAGAAGCTCTGACGATGCCTCTTGGCACTCCTGATGCTGTCACCATCGACACATGCAAATCAAATCTGCTACCAATCATTAGCATGTGGACAGGATCCACTCAATTCCAAGATTGGCCTTCCTTCATAATGAGTGCCAAAGCCGCAGAAATCAGTGCCGAAACCTTCAAAGGTTTAGGAGTGCAAATGAATCCTAAAGAAGCAGGCCAAAATGCTAGCAATAATGCTAAAAACAATGCTCGCAAGGGAAAAGAAGCCCTTGAAGTTAATTTTTAGAATCAAGATGCATCGGCCGTTCAAACTACTCCTGCCTCAAATCAACAATCAAGAACACCTCACCCCAGAGAAGAATATTCTTTTGATGACGATGATGTCCTTGGTATCTTCGAATGTCTACTTAAGGGTAATAAAATTCAATTACCTGAAATGAAGAAACCTGATGAAGCTAGCAAGACAGATCATCCGAAATATTGTCCATACCATAGAATACTGGGTCACACAATTCATTCATGTTATGTACTGAAAGGAAAGATCCAGGAAATGATCAAGTCTGGAGCTATCACCCTTACTCCGAAAGAGAAGACTGTTACCTCTAACGTCGTCTCCATGCAATTCGGAGATTTCCCTCCTCAACTCCTTGAAAGCGGGATCGTTCCTATCCCCAAGGCAACTCTTGAGATAGTGAATATTCCTCCTCCACAGTCTGAAGGTCTGGTACCAATTACTATGGAAACAGGAGAGATCATGTGGATTCATCCTGATCTTGTGGCAGATTTTGAATCTCCTTCCCTTCAAAAGGCTTCTTCTCGGAAGTCTAAGAAGACTGGAAAGACTAAATCATGTCATATGACTCGGGTCTACTTCTGACACAGAGCCAAAAGACGAAGCAGAAGCACTTGCTGGTGCTACCAAAACAGGGAAGCCTTATTTAAAGGATTATTCTAAAGATCCTGAAGATACTCCAGATGTTTCTCCAGCTGTCAAAGATTCTTCAGATGTTCCTCCCGAAAAAGAATCATCTACTGCACCTGTTCCTTCAACTACACCGGGGGTACCTACTCCTTCCAAGCCTACAGCTCTTGAGAAAGGCAAGCAACAGGCTCGCTTTGACAAGCCAATCAAGAAGTCCCCTTCTCTTGGACTTCAGAAGCCTTACAACTTCGACATTCTAGCTCAACTTGCTAATACTCCAGCTAGGATGTCTCTCTTTAAACTTCTACGTCTTTCCAAAGAGACTCGGGAGACATTAAGCGAGGCACTTCTTCAGGCTGACGCTTGTCTTGCACAACTAAAGGAGCCAGATGCAGAACCTGCTACTTGCTTACATTGCAACAGTGTATTGGAGATCATTCCAAACATCACCTTTACACAAGATGACATGCTCTTGGAGGATAATCGACATGACCGGCCTCTCTACTACACTGGTTATATCGATACGATGAAGATAGATCGTATCCTCATCGATCCTGGGTCTGCTATAAGCATAATGCCAAGGAGTCTGCTGGATGAACTAAAAATCCCTGTTCATAAACTTTCTAAGACGGTCACTACTATCTTGGGATTTAATCAAAGCCGAAGCGAGCCTTTGGGAAAAATTCATCTGAAGCTTCAGATAGGCGATTTCAGATCAAAAGTCACCTTCTATGTGATCGAGATCGCAGGGTCTTACAATCTTCTTCTGGGAAGACCTTTTCTTCATGAAAATAATGTGGTGTCCTCCACTCTTCATCAGTGTTTCAAATACATTGATAGTAATGGACAAGTACGAAAGGAAGTTGCTGATATAAATCCCTTCCGTGGGGTTGAAGCCTATTTCAATGACTTCTGGATGTACAAAGAGGAATATACAAAATTAATACAAGCCATGGAACAAGAAGATCCTCAAAATGAGACCTTGATAATTCCTGTTAAAGGTCGAATTACTCCACAAAAATCTTCTACATCCTCTGGAGAAGGTTCTTTCATTGTTTCAGTGAGCAGACGTATCTCTCCATTGCCTCAGTCATCTACTCAAGATACACTGATCATTCCTGTCAGTGGGCGTACTACAGTTCCTGTATCTTTTTCTATAAGACAGAATACTCTGGTAATCTCTGTCAGAGGGTGGACTACTCTTCCATCTCAAAGGGAACTCACCTCTTCTGAGCCATTTGTTATCGATCTTAATCGAAACAAAGCTTCTTCTTCTTCTCCCCCTTAGTCATTGACTTGGCTAAGTTTTCTAAGGCTCAGTCCTCTTCCCATATAAATACTGTTGCTTTTGAATTTAATGAAATGTATCCATCTTTGCAGTAATTGATGTGTGTAATCATGTTCATAGTTATTTGCATTTGTTAGATGACTTAAGAACAATAACTATAGGAGTTGTACAGACTTTTCATACGGGAGTATCCCTGGAATCAGTACAAACTTCATACTTTCTAGTCCCCAGTAGAAAGCCAGGAGACATTCCAATATTCTTTTACAAATGGCCCCAGAATCCCTCTGATCTAGAAGATGATGACAAAGACGATGACACCGGAAGGTTACAACTACGTCGTTATAGTCAGCAGTCTAAAGACATTAGCAAAAATATGGGCTATGACTTCAGAACTGGCCTTAATGAAGGTAAAGGAAGGAAAATGCCTGTCCGGATCCCTTCTTTGAAATATGGAAGGACAAAATGTGGATTGGGTTATATCGCTCCTACTCCCTTCATCAATACTATTCATGAAGATCCCAAATCTGATGAAGATACGACATCTGATTCTTCTAGTACCACTTCTTAGGATTCTGATACAAGTATTGGTGACTTCTACCATGACATTGTGTCTTCTAACATGGTCTCCATTGACGGTTCTGAAGAAGATGATAAAAATGAAGATGAATTTGAAATCTCACCTGGATCAGAACAATGGGCCCAAAGATTAGATAATCAATAGGAATTCAGATTTGAGCAAAAAGAGCCTTCCACTGAAGACAAACTTGTTCAAATAGATGTTGGCGAAGAGGGATCTCCTAAACCAATATTCATCAGTGAAAGTCTTTCAGAAGCTGATAAGCAAGACATGATCGAGCTCATTCGTGAATACATCGATGTCTTCGCTTGGAGTTATGAAGATATGCCGGGTCTTGATCTACAGATTACAACTCACAAACTCAATATCTTGCCAAATGCTAAACCGATCAAACAACAACAGCGATGATTTCGTCCAGACATCATGGATGCAATTGAAGCTGAAGTCAATAAACTCATGGCTTCTGGGTTTATCAGAGAGGAACAACATCCCGATTGGATGGCTAACATAGTTCCTGTTCTCAAAAAGACTGGCAAGATCAGAGTCTGCATAGACTACCGCGATCTCAATGCGGCATGTCCTAAAGATGAATTCCCTTTACCAATCACTGATGTTATGATCGATAATACTTGTGGGTTTGAACGGATGTCATTCATGGACGGGTACTCCGGGTACAATCAGATTAAAATATTTCCAGATGATGAGAAACACACTTCTTTCAGAACGCCAATCGGTACATACTGTTATACAGTTATGCCATTCGGTCTCAAGAATGCAGGAGCAACTTATCAACGAGCTATGAGCACTATATTCCGTCAACATTTGCGGAAAACAGTCGAATGCTACGTTGATGACATTGCTGTCAAAAGTCGACAAAAGGAGGATCACATCCAAGATTTGAAGACTATATTTGATCTAATACGCAAGCATCAATTAAAGATGAACCCTACTAAGTCCTTCTTAGGTGTCTCTAGTGGTAAATTTCTCGGCTTCGTCATTATCGCTAAAGGTATACACGTGGATCCCGAGAAGATCAAAGCCATCCAAGAGATGCGTCCTCCACGCTCCTTAAAAGAGCTACAAGGATTTCAAGGAAGAATTGCTTACATCAGGAGATTCATCTCTAATTTATCAGGACGCTACAGACCATTCAACAAACTTATGAAGAAAGGTGTTTCTTTCGTCTGGAATGATGAATGTCAGAAAGCATTTGATGACATAAAACAATATCTGATGAGCCCACCAGTACTGGTACCTCCCGTCTCAGGAATTCCCTTCATTCTATATACCCGAGCGATGAGTCATTCATTGGGTGCATTACTCGCTCAAAAGAATAAAGATGGTCATGAACAAGCTATTTATTATCTCAGTCGCACTATGACCGGAGCTGAACCTCGGTATTCACCGGTCGAAAAAGAATATCTAGCCTTGATGTTCGCAGTCCAAAAGACATGATATTATATCATGGGTCAGACCATTCATGTCATCTCCAGGATCAATCCCATACGGGTCATGATGAAGAAACCAAGTGTTTTAAATTCTCGATTGGCTAATTGGGGAATCTTACTCGCTCAGTATGACATGCACTATATCCTCCAGAAGTCGGTCAAAGGACAAGCTTTAGCTGATTTTCTGGCTGCTCATTCAATCCCAGAGAATTCAAAACTCTATGATGAGATTCCAGATGAAGTCCTAGACTCACATCAAGTTGCTGAAGAAGATCCTACTTGGCGTCTATTCTTTGACGGAGCTTCAAGGATAGGTCCTAATGGTGATATTGTCGCCGGGTCGGAATTGTTCTTGTATCGCCAGATGGTCTTGCTATCCAAAGAGCTTATTCTCTCGACCAGCTATATTCAAATAACGTAGCTGAATATAATGCATTACTCATTGGTCTTCAGCTCGCTAAACATTTGGATATTCAACATTTGGAAGCTTATGGAGATTCTAAACTCATCGTCAACTAGATACAGGGCACTTATGAAGTTCGCCATCAAGATCTGGTTCCTTATCATAGAGCGGCCATATCTATGGCCTCTTCATTTGAGGAATTCTTCATCGAACATGTTAGACGAGCATGTAACACAGAAGCTGATGCTCTCGCTAATCTCGCTGCAGTGTTAGCTATTCCGGTCAGACGGCAACAAATGATTATTGTTTATAATCGGGAATTGTTCCATCTTGAGAACAATTTGACTCTCGGACTTCCTGTTGACATTGAAGAATCATCATCTCATGATGTCAATACAACAAGAGGATTCGGATTTGGTCGTAAATCCTTCTCATCTTCATCTGATTCCAGTATGGAATTCATCTTCAATAATGCAACTGAGACTCAGAATACGGACAAAGATTGGAGACTTCCTTTCTTAGATTTCGTATTGTATGATATTCTTCCAGATAATCCGAGTGAGGCAGCATCTATCAGACGACGATCACTCAGATTCTATTACAATCATACTACAAAGACTTTATATCGTCGATCTTATGACGGTCTACTTCTTCGATGCATTGCCGGTGATGAAGCCCAACAAGTTATCCGAGAAGTACATGACGAAATTTGTGGAGCGCATCAACCTGGACCAAAACTTCAAGACCGTATTCGACGAATGGGTTATTATTGGCCAACTATGGTATCGGATGCCATCGAATATGCAAGAAAGTGTAAAGCTTGTCAAATCCATGCAGATTTTATACATCAACCTTCAGAATTTCTGCATCCGACGGCAGCATCATGGCCCTTCAAAGCTTGGGGCATGGACATTATTGGCCCGATCAATCCGCCTTCATCTAAAGGTCATCGGTTCATTCTCGCAATAACCGATTATTTCTCCAAATGGGCCGAAGCCATTCCTTTATCTGAAGTTAAAACTTCCAATGTTATCAACTTTATCAAACACCATGTCATCTATAGATTTGGTGTTCCTCGATGCATTATTTATGATAATAGACCACAGTTCGTCAGCCAGAAATTTACTCGATTCTGCGACGATCATCGGATTGACAATGTGGCTTCTACCGCATATAATCCTGCAGCTAATGGATTAGCAGAAGCTTTCAACAAAACCATCATCAAACTCCTAAAGAAGTTTGTTTCTACCAACAAACGTAATTGGAGTGAGAAGCTTGGTGAATGCTTGTGGGCTTATCGTACTACAGTTCGTAATGCTACTAAATGTACACCTTTCTCTCTGGTGTACGGATGTGAAGCTGTCCTCCCATTAGAGATTCAAATTCCTTCTTTAAGGATAGCAATCGCTAATGAACTTACCTCCGAGAATAATGATCGTCTTCGACTTCAAGAGTTGGAAGCTCTGGATGAAAAGCGGTTGTTTGCTCAACAGAATATCGAATTCTATCAAACTAGAATTTCAAGAGCTTTTAACAAGAAAGTCAGAATTCGAACATTTCAAAAAGGAGAACTTGTTCTTACCGTCAGACGTCCAATGACTATGACGCACATGAGTAAAGGCAAGTTCGATGCAAAATGGGAAGGTCCATTCATTGTGAATAAGGTCTTTTCTAATGGGGCTTATCAACTCACTACTCTGGATGGTAAAGTCACCATAATGCCCATCAATGGCAAATTCTTGAAGAAATATTATGTCTAATATTTATTTTCGTCAGGATTATTCTCCCATCATTCCCCAGCTACTCAAAATACCAAAATCATTATTCTTTCCAAAGAATCGTTTCGATATCTGTTATCCCCAGTGGAAATAGATATTCTACTTTGTATCGTTTTCTTAACAAATTTGATATCTAGAAAATCATGTCCATATCACCTCTGAATTTTCTATCTCAGTATCATATTTATGAAAAAGATATCTAGTCTTTCTGATTTTTGAGTCTAAAGATCAATGAATAAAGGCAAAATTGATGTAAAGTGGGAAGAACTCTACGTCGTAGGCAAAGTTTGTTTAAACGGAGCTTATCGGTTAATCAAGTTAGACAGTCAAATTGCTATTACACATGAATATAAATAAAAGTTGATTTTATTTCATGAAGAGGAGTACATTATCATGGAAGATCACTGTCGTCCTTTTCAAACTTGGGACGAGGACCAAATACATAATTGGCAAAGGAATCGAACATATCATTGCCTGATCGCACCAGAAACTGACAGGCAGCCAGCCTCTTTGTTTCTTCCTCTTCGGTTTCTCCTGGTTCGAGTAAGAAGTCCAGGATATCCTTCGGTGGCTTGGGATTAGATGAGCCTTCACCCGTCTCCGTCTTCGGTGGAGTTGGGCATTCTTTAGCACCTTCGTCAACCTTGGAGATGACTTCAGCCTTCTTCATGTTATCTTCGGAAGACATTGTGAATAAGAAGGAAGTGATGTTGATCTTTCCATTCAAAGTTATGCTCTATTTATAGGCACTTGGTTACAAGAATCGAAGGGACGTGTCTTTCCCAAGATTCATTCATTATGATGGTTCGTTCGTTCATTTATTACATTCATCCGATGGTTCATCCATTAATTACAGTCATTATGATGGTTCATCCATTGTGACCACTCGGCGGTTCATTTTCGATCATCTTGACAATCTATTTCACGCAAAAGTGCAAAGGCATTCTATTGATTTAAAATCAGTTACATTCGTACTTTCATAGAAGATTATTATCTCTTCAGCCCGACAAAAAGCAAGAGATTACATTGACAGACATTTTTGGCCTAGTTACGACAACGCATATGCCATTCCCTTAACCATTTTGCGTACAAAGGATGTATATTCTCGTCCAGAGCAAGAGGGTCAGAACTCCCAGTACTGCTTTCTTCAGACATGGGTTCTTCCTTTACAGATGCTTTAACATCAGAAATGTGTTCCTCCTTGATGGATGCCAGTTCTTCTTTGGGTGTCACTTCTTCTTGTTTGACGAAAGGCAACACTTCTTCCTTCACAACGATCTCAGTCTTCAGTGTAGACGCTGTAAGGAATCACGCAAAGATCAAAAATCACACATGAGATTAATTCCAACAGATAAAAAATCATGCAGAGTCATGAAGTCTGCGTGAATTATTCAGACATTGACATTTCTGCCAATACATGAAAAATCACGTAGAGTCATGAGAGCCATGCTCCTTTGCGTGAAACACAGAGCTTCGTAAACACGAAGATGTGAAGTATGGCCGACCCTAAAGAGGGGGCATACTTTGTTAATATCCTTTGCCCTAAGAAGGGGGGATACATTTCTGAGTTCATCATTGATTATTTTTTATCCTAAATCTATGTGGAGTTCGTCTTCATCAAAGTTCATCTCCATCAAGGTCGTCTTCAACAGTTCGTCCATCACTTACGCTGCATAGGCGGTTGCGTGACTTCTCGTCGAGGGAGTCTGTCGGTGGTGGCACGCGAGGAAGACGCAGGAGCTTTCCCCTTGGCCTGAGCGCTGGTCTTCTTGGGCGCCATTGTTGCTGTGAAGGAGAAAAGGAAGTCGGGGAAGATAAAGTTTTTCTCTTCTGTGGATTCTCTCTCTTGAAAGCAAGTAAAGAAGTAAAGAATGGGTTTATGGACTATTTATAGGCTCATAAAGAATTCTAAACGACGGCAAAGTCATTATGTGCCTCGATATTTGGAGATTTGCACGGGATCCTAACCGTACAGAATCCCAACAGCCCAATCATCTCGGAGTAAATCTCTCATTAAAGTCATCTCAGCGTGACTAAATCTATTTTATCATCTCTATTTCAAAGTATTTCGAAATAATTTATCATTTTTCGAAAACTTTGAAGGGAGTTTTGTAGGCCTCAAAAATGAAAGTCACGCTGAGTTGATCAGAACAGTGTCTAAAAGTCACACAGAGTTGATCAAGACTATGTTTAAAAGTCACGCTGGGCTTTACCAGACTGTTCTTCAAAATATATGCAGGGACAGCTTATCATGTGTCAGAATATCATCATGACTGGCAGCACAACAGTCAAGGAATGTCTCCTCGTATGCCACGTATACACGAAACTCGAGAGATCACAGCCGTCTTCTGCGTGATTCTCGAAATCTTCTTCAACAAGACTCAGCCTTCACCAAGTTGGCGTGACTAATGGGCCTTATCCTCATTTAATGCAACTGACAGTGTAATCAATGTCAGAGATTTTGTGTCAGACGAAGCATGCCGAATCAAGACAGCTGGCAGTCTGCGTAAATTTTAAACTTTTTCCTTCCTCAAGCTTGCGTGAATTTTGAGCTTTCTGCTTCGAAGTTGGCATGAATTCTGAAGTATTCTCCCCCAAGTCTGCGTGGATTTCGCCCTCAACGAGTCTGCGTGAATTTCATCATCAACAAGGCTGCATGGATTTTGTCTTCAACAAGTCTGCGTGGATTTCATATCAACCTTCATCAAACTGGAGTACGTGGCAGCCATGCCACCGATCTCTCACTTGCGTGCCCTGTAACTTGCACACGATCCATGCACGAATGCCATGTGTCCAACAGTTACAGGCCACGTCCAGTAACTACCCACTAACTCTGCGTGTATTTGAGTCCTGCGTGACTTTTCAAATATGCACAGGTTGTGAAGTAGTTATCTTTTCAGTTATTTTTGACTCTATAAATAGAGTTCTTTTTCTCATTTGTTGTAACAGAGACACAGATATCTACAACTGCTGTCGAATTTTTGAGAGCTTTTCTTCTTCGCATAGTCCAAGGGATAAAGCGATCGTCTTCTAGATCGGATTCCTACAGTTGTAATTTTCCCAGATACACAATAAATAAAGTGAATTTATTTATGGAAAACAATGACTAAATTCTGTTAATATTCACTCTCTAGATTTTGCTTAATTTAGTTTATAAATTTCCTAGATTTAGAATTATGATTGTGTGCTTTCTTTTAATCCCAGCTTATTTTTAATTTCGAGGACGAAATTTTAATAAGTTGAGGAGAATGTAAAACCTCTCAAAATATTTTTTTATATTTATTAATATTTATTTGTTACTAAATAATGTTAATTGTTAAATAAATGCTTTTACACTAATTATTAAATTATTGATAAAGTTTAGAAGTATATGATATATATATATATAGTGTTACTATTTATTGGTTTTACTATTAGATTATATATATATCTAAGCTTGTATAGTTATGGTGTTACAAACCTTAGCAACTAAACCCAATCCATATATTTAACCTTAACTTAGGCCCAACCCATTAGGGTTCCAATTCTTTGGATCTCATTATCATATATATATACATATAGGAGAACCTAATCACTCTCAACCCTAACCCTAAACTTGCCTCCACACAAACTCCACCTCTCCCCATCAAACCACCAGCCCCTCCCCCTCTCCCGCGCCTATCTCCTCCCCCCCTCACCCGGAGCCGCGCCATCGGGCGACGAGCCACGCGCCCGCGCGTAGCAGCCGGCACCCCCCGCGCGAGCTGCAGCCCGACCGGCCCCGATCCGGCGGCCCCCTCGTCGGCGCGACCCCCCCTCGCGGCGTTCCACCCCCCTGCGACGTGGCGAGGTAACCCCGACCACCCCCCCCCCCCCCCCCCCCCCCCCCCCGTGGCGCTGTCACGTGGATTAAATCCTCTTTGCATGCTTTAAACCAAGTTTTAGTATTTTCTGAATATTCAGATTATTGTAAGGATTGTTATGATGATTAGATTGATGGTTAATTAGATCTAAATGTAGGAAATCATTGGAAAATATGTAGGGGTTCTACCCTAATTTTTGTGTGATTTAATATTAATTATTAGTATTTATTTATATTTAATTATGAAGTTTCAATGCTAGTAATTAATTAAATGTGTTTTCTGTTTTAATTTTTATGTAATATTTTGATTACGAATTAGATAAAACTTTGTACATGAAAAAGTTTGTATAATTAATATAGTATTTTAAAATAATTTTTCCAGAATTTATAGAAATTAATTTATAATTATTTTATGTGAAAAACAGTGAATTAAAACTGTATAATTAATTCCGTTTGATTCATATTATTTAATTAGTAAATAATTAAATAGTACAATTTATATAGAATATATAGATTTAATTATAAAGTATATTATGGAAATTTTTCCAGTATTTTATTGGTTTTTAAAATATTTTATTTAGATTTATCTTTAAAGTTTTGTATTAATCAAATTAATTATTAAATACCGTTTTCAATTTATCTTATTTATTTGGTTAGTAATTAAATAATACTTATTGAATAGAAAATGTTTGTAAAAATATATTATTCTGTAGAAAAATAATTCCAATATTTATTTATTATTATTTATAATTATTTAGATTTAGTTGGGTAATTTCTAGATTTATTACATAAGTTGAATATATTATATAATTAATTGTCATTAATTATATAAATATTGTAAATTTTGTGAAGTATTAAGATTCTGTTAGAAATATGTAAATATAGTATTTAAGAATTTATTTTATGTATTTTAAAAATAATTACAAAATTTTAAGATTTCAAAGTAATTTTGAGATTCATGTTTAGGATTATGTATTAAATTGTGTAATAATTATTTATTAATTTAAATAATTATTAATTATGTGTTACTACTGTGAATTTAGCTTTAATGATTAAATTTAAGGTTTGTGGTGATTTTTGGATTTATTTAGAATTATTAAGTACTTATTGTTATTATCCAACTAGTTATTTAATAAATAGTTTAATGATAATAATTCATTTTCTGTAAAATATATATATAATATATATTTATTATTCTGATATTATTTAGTTTATTATTAAAATAGACTAAAAATGATTTTTAAGGATTTTTACTATTTATGTTAGTAATATTAGGAATTGTGAACTCATGTGTGTATTAAATTGGTTGGTTAATTAATTATGATCAATTAATTAATTAATTATTAAATATTAAGTTGTAAATAAATTTCAGAATATAAATGGTATGATAATAAGTATGGTTTACATACTTATTATTGTATAATTATTATTCATAATAATTTGATACTAGTTAGCTAGTAATAATAGATTAATTTAAATTATAGATTACTTAGCAATTAAATAAATTATTTAATTTGTTTAATTAGTAATTAATTAGAGATAAATTTTGTTTAGGATTATTTGCTTCTCGGGACTCAGACTCTACTTTGGACCCGGATACTCAGTTGCTGGACACAGGCAAGTATACCTTGCTTGATATTTACTATACAGTGTTTACATTCGACCAGTTATTACTATTGTGTGCACTCGTCTCCATTGATGACTACCTTGTATAGAGTTAGTATAAACTTGACACTATCTCAGACACGTATCACATATGAGTGAGTTGAGTGCAGAGGTTCTGTGTTGACTGGCCATTAACATATGATCTTGAGTCTGTAGCAGTTTGGTTTAGTTATACTATATTTACTATGACGTCTTGTATATTGTTCGTACCGCGTATACGGTACGAGTACATTGGGTGGGGAGAGTCTACTAGTGGTGTATGAGAATTTCTGTTTCCAATGGACGCTGGATGCTCGTAGCCCCTCGTTTCTCAAACCGTAGAACGCTTGGTGGCAGTTTCTTCTTCTTCTCCCTCTCTCATGTGCCACTAGAGATGTCTCGAGTGCATTTACACATAGATGGTTAGAACACCTTATTGCTTCCTTGTATTTCCTGTCCTTGTTTGGTTAGGAAAATATTGGGTGGCATTCTTATTAGTTACTTTTACATTACTGCTTAGTATATTCTTACATGTCCTTTTTTCTGTGTATTTGTTATGTCCCTCTGAGGACCTGGTATCTTTTCCAGAGCTTGACGAGCACTTATTCCTGGCTGATTACGGAGTAGACGGACTTGTTGACGATGACTTTGAGGTGGAGCCGCAGCCTTGATCCTCTGGAGGCTAGCTACATCTTCAGACGTGGGTTTCATTTCCAGTATTCTGTCTATTTCTATTGCTACTTCATTTCATTCCAGTTGTACTCATTTACTTATTAGTGGATTGTTCTCCTCTAGCCATAGTTGACATTTGGATTCTGTGTCACTGATGATTTTTCATTCAGTTATCTATTACATTATTTCATGGATGAGACTAGTTTACCTGCCTGTGATGTTACTTTATTAGTTATACTTCAGCGTACTACAATCGAATCATAGTCCATTAAATTGGGTTTAGCTATGCTAGATTGTACAGCTGGCATGCCACGTGTTCCCGATCCGATTATTTGGAACTGGGGCGTGACATAGGTATAGGGTGAGCAGCTAAGAAATCAGCTAATGCTTGACCCTTGACTGATTTTTAAGGTACATAGACCATGTCATAGGGAGTGAGCAACATCATCCAGGTAACTAACTTGGAGTTAAGAATGCTTGGTTTTCTCATCAGTACCCGAATGGGATTTATTCTGGAGATGACATGAATAGTCTGTCCTATCACATAATGTCTTATCTTTTGGACAGTAAAAACCAATGCTAGACATTTCTTTTCTACAGGAGTATACCTGTGTTCAGCTCCGACCATCATTCGGCTAAGATAATAAATTGCCTGTTCATGACCCATATCACTTTTCTCTGCAAGAAGAGCACCAAGTGAATGATCCAAGGCTCGAACATATAGCAAAAATGGTCTTCCTACCACGGAAGGTACCAGAACAGGTGGATTTGTAAGGTATTACTTGATGTCATTAAAGGATTTCTGACACGCTTCATCCCAAACAAATGATACACCCTTCTTTAATAGATGGGAGAAAGGTTGACACCTTCCAGAGAGATTAGATATTAATCTCCTGATATAAGCAATACGACCTTGGAAACCACGGAGTTCTTTCAGATTACGTGGAGGACGCATTTCAAGGATTGTTTTAACCTTATCAGGATCAACATGGATACCTTGAGAAGTAATGACAAATCCTAAAAACTTGCCACTGGAAACCCCCAAGAAAGACTTAGTAGGGTTCATTTTCAACTGATGCTAACGCATCAAATCAAATACTGTCTTCAAGTCTTGAATGTGATCATCTTTTGATCGACTCTTAACAGCAATGTCATCTACATAACATTCAACTGTCTTCCGTAGATGTTCTTGAAAGATATTGCTCATAGCCCGTTGATACGTGGCACCTGCGTTTTTAAGACCAAACGGCATAACCGTATAGCAATATACTCCAAGAGGTGTACGAAAAGTAGTATGCTTCTCATCTTCTGGATGCATCTTGATCTGATTGTATCCTGAGAATCCGTCCATAAAAGACATGCGTTCAAACCCGCATGTATTGTCTATCATGACATCAGTAATCGAAAGTGGGAATTCATCCTTTGGACAAGCCGTATTAAGATCTCGATAATCTATGCAAACTCGAACTTTTCCATTCTTCTTCATAATAGGAACAATATTGGCAACACAATCCAGGTGTTGCTCTTCACGAACAAAGCCACATGTAATCAATTTTTTGACTTCCGCCTCGATTGCATCCATCATATCTGGCCTAAAGCGCCGTTGCTATTGTTTTACAGGCTTGGCATTAGGAAGAATATTGAGTTTATGAGTAGCAACTTTAGGATCTAGACCTGGCATATCCTCATAACTCCATACAAAGATATCAATATATTCTTTAATCAGTTTTATCAACTCTTCATTTTCATCTTCGAAAAGGTTTTTACTGATGAATGTTGGTTTGGATGTAGTTCCATCTCCAACATCAATCTGGACAACCTCATCCTCTGTAGATGGCTGTCGCTGTTCAAAACGAAGTTCCCATTGAGTATCCATTTGTTGAGCCCAAGGATCATTCTCAAATGGTTCAGATTCACCATCAATTTGAACCATATTGACTGAAAATATTTGCTCGGATTCATCATAGTAACCTCCTCTAATATAAAAAGAGTGAGACATATCAGATTCGATGAATTGGATTTCTTCTGAATCCGATGATTGCGAAGAGTTGGAAGAGAATTCTTCTTGTATATCATCATTAAACATGTGTGACGGATCATATCCCAACCCATGACGAGTTTTCTGGTAAAATGTATCACCACATAATGGTAATCGTCTACCCTTGCCTTGATTGAGACCTTGCATAGTCTTCAGATCATATCCCATATTCTGGATAATCTTGATAGATTGTTGACTATATTTGTCAATTCGAATTCTTCTTTTATTTTTATCTCTCAGATTATCTGTCTGAGTGACAGGGATACTTCTGGCTAGGCCAAACACAATTTGGCGCTTGTTTTTCTTATCAGACGGAATCACAAAATAAGATTCTTCATGACGTCTATAAGTTACACAAGCTTGCGATGAAGCGGCTACAGGAAGAAGATAGGGAGAAGATGTTAAGAACTTTTGAGCATATGGTCCAACATCGACATGAGGGGGAAAGAAATTTTTCTTATAGTCAATGTATAAGGTGTCTTCTGTGCTTATGTCGTCTTTATATTGATGACTTTGATCGTCAGGAGATAAAGTCATTCTCTCAATAAACTTGACAGCCATATACTCGAAAAGGAAATTTTCATTGATATCAAAAAGTACAGAATGATCAATATTTACATCATTTACAATTTGACTGCTACGCTTCGGATTAATCACTAATGGACAATCATCCGTCTTTTGCGTAGATTTGCCAAGATTGACAATCAATGGTGGTTCTGGATCATTCATACAAGAAGTACGCCCTTTGACCTTGATCATAAAAGGTTGAACTTGGCTTTTAGCAGGAACATTTATTGATTCTTCAGATAAAGCTTGAGTTCTTCCATTAACCTTAATCATCAAAGGTTGATTGTTGATAGGTTGGGATTAGATTCGTCCTTTGACTATGATCTTCAAAGGTTGCTCTTCTAGCGGATCTTCATTAATAGACTGATCTTCAGTAGATGATTGATCTTCAGCTATGTCTGATATCTCTTTCACATGCTCTTGTTTGTAAAACCTTGAATCAGAAAAATAGGCTTCGACACCCTTGAAAGGATTGATATCAGCAAACTCAGTCTTTACAACTCCTTTGGAAACCACGTACTTGAAACATTAATGGAGAGTTGAAGGCACAATGTTATGTTCATGAATCCACGGTCTCCCAAGAAGGATATTGTAGGATACGTCTGAGTTGATAACATAGAAGGTTACCATAGTTCAAAGATCACCAATCTGAATTTTCAGACGAATCTTCCCCAGTGGTTTACTCTTGTCAGAGTTAAAACCAACTATTATAGTACTAGTAGGAATCCTTAGTGGTCTTAGCATACTCTGAAGAATTATGCTAATTGAAGACCCAGGATCAATGTAAATCCTGTCAATTTCAGTAGATCCGATATACCCAGTATAGCACAGAGGCCTGTCATGCTTGTTATGCTTCAACAGCATATCTTCTTGTATAAAGGTGATATTGGGAATTACTTCCATCACACTATGACATTGTGGACATGATATGAGTGTATTATCAGGACTCTTGAGCTGAGCCAAACATGAATCTGCTTGAAGTAAAGCTTCACTCAAAGTCTCCCTGCTTTCTTTAGAAAGACGAAGCAGCTCAATATAGATAGTCTAGCCGGAGTATTGGCTAACTGGGCTAGAATATCAAATTTGTAGGGTTTCATCACCACCCCCTGACTAGAAGCAGACTTCAATGGGACGTCAAAACGTACTGCTTTCTGTTTTCCCTTTTCAACCACAGATGGTTTAGCAGGAACAGAAGAAGGTTGAACTAATGGTATTTCAACATCTTCTGCTTCTTTGGAGGATCCTTCATAATCTTTATGGTACTCTTTCCCAGATCTTGTACCAGCAAAAGCTTCTTCTTTGGAGTCAGGAGAAGGAAGTACCATATTACAAGATTTAGTCTTCCTTCCCTTAACTTTCTTCTTACGAGGATTGTTATGAGGAACCTCAGAACCCAATCCAACAGTGGATTTTTGAATTTGAATTTGCAAAGGAAGTCGTATTCCTTTATCATAATTCAGACCTTCTTCTTTTTGAAAGCCATAATCCATCTTCTTCATGAGGAGGATGGATTACTGACTGTACAAGTGAGTAGGCAGTGGACTTTCAATAGGTGGTTCAACCGAGGAAGAAGAAAAGCTCTTTGTAACTACAAGAGAATGAGGAATAGAAGTCTCTGTAACTGCGGAAGGAGAAGGATTCGGGATATGAGGAAAAATCCCTGAAGGAGCTTTTTCATAAGCAACGAAGACTTGTTGTGCTCTATATAAGGGAACACTATTCATGGCTATCCACTGCTGATGAGTAAGCTTGAGCTTGACAGGAGGGGTCAAACTTGGAGAACATATGTTCAATCCTCTCAGTTTGTCTTCCAAAGGAATATCATCCCATAGATGATCCAAATCATCAGAATCTGGAATAACATGAGAAATCATGTTACAGATTTTGACTTTTTTATCTTTCTTAGATTTTGAAGTTTTATCTTCATCTTCCATTTCAGGTACTAAGTCAGGATGTACCCACATAATTTCACCATTCTTTAATGTGAGAGGCAAAAATCCTTCATTTTCTTCTCCGGCAGACAGAATATTCACAATTTTTATCGTCGCCTTCAGAATTGGAACAATCCTATCTGGGACTTGTTGAGGAGGAAAATCTCTGAATTGCAGAGAAACCATGTTGGTTGTGACTGTATGCTCATCATTAGTTAAAGCGATGGCATTGTCATTAATCAGCTCTTGGATTTTCTTCTTAAGGACATAACAAGCCCTTGTAGGATGATTTATGTGTCTATGATAGATACAATACTTGGGATTGTCAGTCAAATCCACTTCATTAGGCCTTCTTGGCTCTGGAATCTGGAGTTTGCCACTCTTCACCAGATATTGGAATATCCCTGGTATATCGCTCTCATCAACAGAATATTCTTCTTTTGGCCTGGAAGATTCCTGATCATTCGGCGTCGTTTTATTTTTGGAAAGATTAACCAAAAGGGTATCCTTTCCTTTTACATTACGATTGCCAGAATTATTACCAGGGTTTCCTTTCTTTCCTTTATCCTCTGAGGCAAAGATCATCCCACGTTCACGAGCCAACCTGTCATTGGTCTCGACAGAAACAGCTGCTATAATGAATGAAGCCCAATCTGTGAATTGGGAACCTGTGAAGACAGCAATAGATGGTCGCAGATTCATCTTGCATGTATCAATTAATGCTGAATCTGGCATACCAGGAGGCATCTTCAGAGTAGCCTGTCGAAAATGTTCAATGAACGTCCGAGTATCTTCTTTCTCTTTTTGTTTGATTTCTATTAAGGAGGACATGTTCATGTCCATACCTCCTTCATAGAAACGGAAAAGAAATATTGCTTTAAATTCGTCAAAAGACGAAATGCAATTGTCGGGTAAACTACGATACCAGTCGTAAGCTGAACCCGTCAAACATCCAATGAACACTCGAGTGAGAAGAGCATCATTTTTCTATAGGTGTACAGTCATAATATCAAAATAATATATATACTGACTAGGAAAAGCCCTTCTATCAAACAAAACCATTGATTGTGGCTTGAATTTCGGTGGAAAGGGTACATCATTCCAATGAGGAGGATAAGGTTGCTTAATTCCTAACCTCTGGAGTTGATCTTTGTGCTTCAAAACTTCAAACTGTGCTTTAAGCTCACGCACTGCTTGAATGGCTTTACTAGTTTGCGAAAGCATATTTGATTGAATGGTTGTTGGAAGTATCGTAACCCCGACTGGAGACGGTACATCTTCTGAAATGATGGGATCTGGAGATGCAGAATTTTGGTTAACAGCATGTTCTTGAATATTCAAAGGTATATCAACTCCTTGACTATCTTGAGTGTGTGCTGTTACTTGCACCGGTGTTACCACTGTTGGTTGAGCAGTCTGCTGAGTCATAATCTGGTGCATGTTTTGCATCATGGTGAGCATGTCCTTTAATGATTGCTCAACTACAGTAGACGTTATTCTGTATTAGCAGATGACGTCTCTGGTTCATCTCCAATAGTGTAGGATTTAACCTCTCTTGAAGATACAGAAGGATTAGTGTAGAGGTATGAATCGACACTATCAGTTTCGGACTCAAAAGATTGAGTACCCCCAGCTTCTGAATCAGAAGTCTGTAATTGTCTTTGTCTTCTTGATCGAGTATTCTGATATACTCCTTCAAAGGAATCAAGAAGTCTGTTGAACTGTTGTCCTCCTGGAGTTTGAGACGTATTCCGTCTAGGACGTCTTCCTTTATTAGTATGAGATGCCATGTTGACTGATGCATATGACAGCTCATATTTTTGGTCATCAGCTTGTTATTGAGGCGAATTGAAACTCAGTCGATCAAAAACTGACCGTTTTGAAGCTGAACAGCAACAGTTGATCACAATCTGGTGACACTCATAATGATAATTTCCTTGGAGGAGTGTCACAGGAGATTGTCTATTTTTACGCTTTTGTATTAGCAATTTACGTAAATCAGAAGGAGTAGGGGGAGTAGTCTTCTTTATTACATTTGGGGTAGAAAAATATTTAGTCCCTTGTGTATAAAGAAGATTACTGGCTGCGTTCGCAGAACCAAACTGTACATTTTTACGCATTTGGAGTTGTGTGCATAAATCTCGAGATTTTTGAGCACGAAGGACTCCATTTTCATTGCGTGTAATTTGTAGGTTTGGTACCTTGCGTAAGACAGTGTAAAAAGATTGTTGCCCAACAACATTTTTACGCTGTATGCGTTTAGGTATATTCATTTTAGATGTAAAAACATCATTATGAATTTTATCTACACTGTCACAGACAGGAGATTTACCTTTACGCATGGAGCGTAAAATTTGATTATCTGCCACATCACAGACGGAAGACTTTTCTTTACGCTTGGAGCGTAATTTTTGTGTGTCTACCACGTCACAAACGGGAGACTTTTTGTTATGCTCAGAACGTAAAGCATTAGAGTCTGTCACATCACGGACGGGGGACATATTTTTACATTCAGGGAGTAAAACCTAATTTTTACGCGCAGGGCGTAAAACCTGATTTTTACGCCTAGAGCGTAGAACTGAAGAGTCTGCCACGTTACAAATGGGAGACTTGTTTTTACGCGCATGGCATAACACCGAAGTAGAGACTGCCTCATCACAGATGGGAACCTTTACTACAGGAGTGGGAAGAATTCCCTTGCTGTCAGAAGCAACAGAGAGATCCAATGCTGTTTTGGATTTAGGAATCCAAACTTTTCGTGCTTTGCGAGACTTTTGAACATTGGAGCAGCGAGGACCACCCCCAGTTCGGAGTATTTCTTCATAAGCAGTCTGGTCGAAGTGTACAACCAGAGTCTTCTTTGTCGATCCAATCGACACATCATCGTATTGAGCAATTGCCTCCTCATCAGAGGAGAAGGTCGTCCCCAGCAGAGTTGCCATTTTGTTTCACTTAACAAAAAAAATGCCTTTAAAATTGGCTTTTGAAAGAAAAACGAGAAAAAGTACAATAAGTACAAATTTGATTTTGGGGAAGTATTGCTATAGAAGTCTGATCTTGTAAATGATCACTTTGTTCCTTGGACCATACGATGATGATGAAGATCACTGCTGGAAGATGAACAACTGGAAGAACTAAGTCACCAGAAAGGTATCGACAACACTTGGGCACTGATGGCGAGGTCGAATGCTTTCCTGCTTTGCTTCACTCTGTTCTTGAAGAAAAGTTGAAGAAGAATGCTCTTAGAAATTCAAAGTCTCTGGGCTCTGATCTTTCTGTATTCTCTCATGTCTCTCCTGTGTGTGTCTGTTTATATGAGAAAAAATAAGTCTATTTATAGACTTGGCCTCCTGTGCGTAAAACTCAACAATAGTCCCGTCTTTACGCAAATAACTGCCACCCATGACTAGAATTAACCTCTACACACGTTGATACGTATCCCAAAAAATAGGATACACGTACACACATTCTTCGAGATGTGTGGTATGAAAGCCATGTAGGCAAACCACGTTCCAAAGTGGCCAGGAAGAGTAGGGCATAAAAACAACCCAAATATACACTGAGCGTAAAGTAGTAGACTAGGCGTAAAACAGCCCTAAAATAGACTTCTCGCGTAAAGTGGTTGATAAAACAACCTTGAGCGTACAAGTAGTCAAAATAAACTTTACGCACACGTCAACTTTGAGCGTAAAAAGCTCATATAGTATTCATGCGTAAAAGAAGCCATCTTGTGAGCGTAAAATAGCTTAGTCCACATACTAAACGACAATATGGGTTTCTGTGTAAAATAAATCCCTTCGAATCCTGTGTTATACGCTGTCAGTAGTTTTTTATGGCAGACTCTGCATTAATTGCATGATTTTGACAGCTTGTCCCTGGTGTAAAAGTTGTTAGCCTGTCTCTGGCGTAAAATGACTAGTCTTGACCCTGGCGTAAAATGGTTGATCTTGGCCTGGCGTAAAATGGCTAGTCTTGACCCTGGCGTAAAATGGTTGGTCCATCCTTGGTGTAAAATAGATCATTTAGAGTGAAATGCTCCATCTCTTTGACTCAGTTTATGAAGCACTTTTTACGCTCCTACAGGGTTATTCAAAAACTTTCAGTGGGACTCACTACTTGCATTCAAAGGGTCGCCATCTAACAAAAGTTATAGTCCAGGATGGCTTGTGGTGTTAGTAACCTTCACATATATATTTACACACACTATGCTAGTAAATGATAACAATTAACAGGGAAGAATATTGTAATTTTTACATTGCAACGACACACTCTGTCGTGGGTAAGTTCTAGCATAGTTTATGTTATTATTCCTATCAAATGCTTGCATGGAATTCACTAGGATGGCTACAAACATCATTAATTATATAACATGTTTCACATAACTTCTTGTACCAAATGAGAGCACGGAATTTAATTAGCCAACCACCAGTATACATAAATGTACTAATCCTCGCTCTCGATCTGCAGGTGCCCCGAACCAAGAAAGTGTGCCTAGGAACTGAAGACAACGCTTGTAAAATTTTAAAGCCTTGCCAGCGTGTGAAGGCGACCTCTCACATTTTGAAGACTCTGAATAAGACCAATGTCTCATCAACTCTCTCCAATTCCAGGTCCAAGAGAGTGTTTAGTTGCTTATGTATAAAGGATTATAAATGTATGGAACGATTATCTCATCTGAGTTAGTTTGTAAGCCTGTGCGACACCTATTGTAATAGAGTCTTGTAAACAAGTTTATTATCAACGTAAGACAAGTTTTCTCCTATATAAAATGTGTTGTTCAATTTTTGCGTACTCTCTTTGTTGTTGTGTTTCGAAAAACCTTATGAATGTGCCTTATGTGAGCACAATTTAGGTTCACACAGCATTATGCCTGGGGACGAATATCGATTCTGCAAAAATTGAGGCATCGTATTGGGAGTTATTTCTTCCAGGTATCGTTACTTGATGCATTCTTATTTGTTCTTCCATATTTATTTTCTTTTTTAGTTCATAATATTGTAGTTAGTATTTGTGGATGTTATATTGGTTACTTAGATTTTACCTCATCTAGACAACTTATATGTATTCGAGTCGGACTAGAGTCTGGTTGAATGCGTAGCTGGCCATTGACACGTGGCATGCTCCCACATATTTTGGGACTGGAGCATGACAACTGCAGGCAGATATTATGTGGTCTTTCTAATCTTTTCTTCGGATCCGTTAACATGTCATAGCAAGCATGTGTCTATAAGCATAATGGTGTCACTCATACAGTAGATCTTACCCAATACTTATCATCATTTCCCTTCAATACAATGATATCAATCATAATACATAAATGTGCCATAATCTGTGTCCATGTACAAGAGATGTGTTAGCTACATAAAGTACAAATATGTGTGTATGAACTCATCCCTACAACCAACAAGTTAAGCCTGAAAGCATATGACATTAGCATGCATCCTAAAGGACACTGGCAACACAGTCCATACCAGACTATTTTTCTAGTAAGGTGGAGATTCTTCACATGTAGGTCGCTAGCCATACTGAAGGTCCCAAAAATCTATATTGTGATGCACCCTTCCAGTTTGGATAGTAATCTCACTGAAGGTCCCATAATATCTCGTGTGTGATACATGTTCCACATAATTTCTTCCTATGCTGAATCGGTTTCGGTGGCCCAGCAACTGTTCGAAAAAAGCATAACCTTGTGCATAAATTGTTTATGACCATGCAATATGTGTAAACAGTTTATTGACTATAAAACATATCATGATACATAATCTAAACTATGACATTACATATCTCTACTCATACAGCAGATCATACTCGCGATATCTACACTTCCATTCAAAGTTCTGATTGACGATCCATTGGTCACAAACATACTGTGGCACCATACCACAACTCAACAATTTTGTGGTACAATACCACATCCACACCACTCTCTGGCACAACGGTACACATCCATACCTTTCTATGGCACCAAGCTACACAACCATACTATACAGTGGCTCCAGACCATATACTTACCATTCTACTTCTCTACATAAGCTATATGATATACGACCAGATACATATTACAACACTATGCTCCACATAGCAACATAAACAACAGTACCATAGCCCATGTGATACGTATATATCTAACAACAATCATATTAATCAATTTTATCTTGGTTCTTTTTATTAGCATTCAACAAACTCATAGGATAAAAAACTAGACATGTAACATCAATTTCATTAACTGTGAAGGTAAAAGAGTAAAGGATCAAAATCACCCACTATGAAGAAACGCCTATCTGTTTCAACGGGATAGATACTGAAGCATACCTTAGACAGACAATTTGATTTGATGTATGAACTTCTTAATCGGTATAACCATATAAACAAGGATTGCTCCATAAATTATCCAATTCGGATGAATTAAGCAAGCCTGCATCACTGCTCAAATTTTATAATTTCTCGCATAATACAGATCCAATCATCACAATCAAACAAAGAAGCCAACAAAATATCTTCGTCCGAAGCAAGGCATACAATCACAAAGATCTAGAATGATACATATGCATGAACCCAAGTCCAACCAGACCTTCGAGCCAAAAAAACCAGCATAATGCGCCACGCATAGCAGGGCATTACAATGGTCCTATTCGTTTGACATGTCAGCGGCACGATTATACCTTAGGAGACCCAATTGTTGATTTTGGTTGTTACATATGCTTTTAATTATCTTTCCATCATCCCACATGTTTCTTTCATTATGACATTATATGAACGCTCCATACACCCTGCGTCATATTGATCTAAGTATATTTTTGGCTTTAAAAAGGTCCATATTAGTGTTAGATTTTGATATTTTGATTTTGACATATCACGAAAATATTAATCACTGAAATCAACGATCCAAGATACAAGGACTAACACCTCATTCACAAATACGATAATCAACAAGAGAAAAACTACTCAAGTTCAATAAGAAAACAATATTATTCAACTTAACATCATATTTCCTCTCTAGAAAGACCCTTTTATAAGCAAAACATAACTTAAAACCTAAGAAACAAATCATAATGAAACTTGGAAAGTATCTAAAAGATAACACAAACTAAAAATAGAAGATTTGGTTTAAAATCTTCAAAATCCAACCTAAACCAGTCTCAACGGTCGGAATGGTTTTGGACCAAATTTTGGTTTGTTCAAGCGGAATTCCACGCTTCCCCGGCAGAACTGATGCGGTCATGCGGACATCTAGAATTTTGGTTGGGTATGGCCGGAATTCCGGTGATAACCGAAAATTCGCTTTCGGAGCTCCGGTGTGACTTCTGGCAGCTTTATTCGAGCTCCCGATTACATCCATATCAGGTTAAATTGGCCATTGAATGTTATTCCTACTTATCCTGAAGGATATTATCAAATTTTAATTTCGTCTTTTATTTATTTGTTCTAGAGAGAGATGTATCCCTTGGTTGACAGTTTCATGTTTCTACCCACAGTTTAGTTACTTCACCCTGCACTCTTACAGTGAACTTTACCGGCTATATTTACGACATGCCTGGAGATGTGGTGTAGTATCTTATTGAGTATATTGCCAGTGCACCTGCAACTTAGGGTCTGTTTGGTAAATGGTATTTAGAGGCTGGATTTGCTTTTCACTGGAAATTGGAGGGGGGAAATAGAAATCCTGTGTTTGGTTTGTAGGATTTAGGGGGACAGGAATTTGGAGGGGACGAGAAGTGCAGTTCCTGTCCCCCTCTAAATCCATGTTCCCACATCCCCTTTTTTGAGAGGATGTGGGTTGGAAGTGGCTGAAAATTGTCGACGTCGACGGAAAGATCGTCAATGGAGAACAAGAAGGAGCGAAGAGGAGCTGTTCTTACCCACGGTCGTCGACGACGTCCATGGAGGCCGTGGCCGGAGAAGATGAGACGTGGCTGGAGGGTTGGAGACGGAGGCCGTAGCCGTTGTCAGAGGGTTGGGGTCCATGGAGGCCGTGGCCCACTACTAAAATCTGCTTAATTGGCGACATATATTTAGCGACGTTCGATTAACGTCGCTAAATTATGTACATTAGCGACATTTTATGTAAACGTCGCTAATAGTCGCTACTAGCGACGACCTAAGCGACGTAACAACGACGTATATTAATCACATGACCCAGTCATCGTGAAACATCGCTCGGACGTCGCTAATAGCGACGAATTTAGTGACGGTAGTGTAAGCGTCGCTAAATTCTAATTATATCCCCGCCCAACGTTTCATTTCCCCCCATTTTCCTCTCTCACTCTCTCTCCTCCCTCCTCCGGCGGCGACTCTCACTCCCTCCGGCGGCGACTCTCACTCTCTCCGACGACTCTCCTCCATCTCCGGTGACTCTCCCCCTCCCTCTCTCTCTCTCTCTCTCTCCGTCTGTTTTGGTTGTTGGTGGTTTGGGGGGGTACGGGTGGCTCGGAGGGAGGTAAAAGAGGGGATGCGGGTGGTTGGAGGTGAGTGGGGGTGGTTGGAGGGTGGGACAGGGGGGACGAGGGCGGCTGGGGGAGGGGAGCTAGGGTTAGGGTTCGGGTTAGGGTTCATTTCTCATTCGGCGCTCTCACTCTCTCCGGCGCTGTCACTCTCTCCGGCGGTGTCACTCTCTTCGGCGACTCTCCTCCCCCCTTCGATGCTCTCACTCTCTCTCCTTCCCCCCTCCGGCGCTCTCACTCTCTCCGGCACTGTCACTCTCTCCGGTGACTCTCCTCCATCTTCGGTACGTGGTACTCTTCCCCTCCCTCTCTCTCTCTCTCTCTCTCTCTCTCTTTCTCTCTCTCTGGATGTTTTGGTTGTTGGTGGTTGGAGGGTGCGTGTGGCTCGGGGGGACAGGGGGATACGGGTGGTTCGGGGGTGAGTGGGGGGTGGCTGGGGGGTGGGGCAGGGGGGACGAGGGCGGCTGGGGGAGGGGAGCTAGGGGTAGGGTTCGGGTTAGGGGTGGGTATGTGTGGGCAGATGGGGGAGGGGAGCAAGAGGGAGGGGAGGGTTAGGGTTCGGGCTAGGGGTGGTGTAGGGGGGGCTTGGTCAGGGGCACCGATATTGCCAAAAAATCTGATAATTTAGTAATAATTATTTGTTTTCCGACACCGAAAAATGTGATACTACGATTCGAACGCACCGATAGTGCCAATATTTGTAACAAGTAGTTTTGTTGGTTGGTTAATTGGTAACATGATGATCGGGACATATAGTCCCTGCAGCCATTCGACTAGCGAGGCAGAAACTATGGTACGACATGGTGATCAGGACATAGTTCCTGCCGCCATTCGACTGGCGAGGCAGACACTATGTAGCCGTAGATAAAGTTGACTGTCCTCCGACCCTCATCCCTCGGCAATGATAAAATGACAACCTATCACTATATCTTATATAGTAGTAGATGATGTCTTAGTATTACATTATATGAGTTCATCTTGATTCTGTTACATTCTTCAGATACTAGATTCGATAAGAACGTATACTACACCATATGTACAGAACATAGATGATTCACACTAATGTATGCTAGAATGAATTTTGGGTTGTGTTCTTAGCCATCCATTCTCACACTTAAAACACATATGAATTAGGACAACCAACCGGAGAGGATACTCTGAGAGATCCATCTGAGTAGGACTTCTGAGAGATCATCTTTACAAGAATGATATCAGTAGTGGGATTGAGTGTTGGAGGAGATATTATCAGAGTGTACGTCCTACTCAGATGGGTCTCTCACCATTACTATTTTTCTGACAGCATGGTAGATGTGCTCTGTCAACAGTTTCTTGTTCTGAGCCAAAACTTTATCCCGGAGCTCAATTGGACATCCTTCGTATAGAGCTCGAGGGAGAGGTTCCTGACAGCATGGTGGTCTCCTTTGTCAAAGGATTCGTGCTCATCCCACAAAGGTTGTGGGATGAGCAAGAATCCTTTGACAAAGGAGACCACCATGCTGTCAGGAACCTCTCGCTCGAGCTCTACACGAAGGATGTCCAATTGAGCTCCGAGGCAAAGTTAATTTTGGCTCAGAAAAAGAATCTGTTGACGGAGCACATCTACCTTGCTGTCAGAAAAAAAAATAGTAACGGTGAGAGACCCATCTGAGTAGGACGTACACTCTGATAATATCTCCTCCAACACTCAATCCCACTACTGATATCATTCTTGTAAAGGTGATTTCTCAGAGTATACGTCCTACTCAAGGATGTCCACTCGAGCTTCGGGGCAAAGGATTGACTCAGAGCAGATTTCTGGACAGAGATGACGAAGAAGATGGCTGCCAAAGCTTATGTAAGTGCTACTTAATTTTGTATTACTGTAATTAAAATCGATCATTGCATCGTATCAATAGGTAATTTTGTACATTAGTTACAAGTGCTACTTAGTTAAAGTTCAAGTGCTACTTAGTTGTGTCTCTCTCTCTCTCTCTATCTATCTCGCTATCAACGCTATAGTGTTGTTCCCCTCACAATACGGAATAGTCCGATACCGATACTCTGAGTATCAGACCATTCCTATGTGTATCGGTATCGCAATCACAATACCGATACTCAAGTATCGCATTGATACTCAAGTATCACATCTGATAGTTCTCTCATTTATTTGTCAATTACTGTATTTCAGTTCTAGTTAGTTTTATGTGATTCACTGATAGTTCTCTCATTCATTTTCAATCGCTCCCCCCTGTGAATATTGATTTTACCAGATGGCACCCATGACCCGAGGAGCGGCACATCGTTTGAGGAAAACAGTGAATGCTGAGGTGGCTCCTCCTACTGTTAAGGAGGAAGTGGCATCGGTAGCTAGTGAGACCGGGAGTTCTATTTATCTAGCACCGGTAGCTAGTGAGGCCGGGAGTTCTATTCATGCAGCACTTGCAAGGGACTACATCTCTCCTGCCGCCGTCGATCCCACTTATTCGAGGTGGTTGCGTGATCGTATCATTAAGCGTTTGCGTTAGCTGTGTGGTTCTCATTAGCTATTAGTACTTATTTGTATTGGACTATTTGTATTGTGGCTTATTTTTGTATTAGACTATTTGTATTGCACTACATATATGAATTAGTACTGTGTCAATCTCTGGATTGTATTGGACTACGACATGGTGATCAGGACATAGTCCCTGCAGCCATTCGACTGGCGAGGCAGAAACTATGTAGCCGTAGATAAAGTTGACTGTCCTTCGACCCTCATCTCTCGGCAATGATGATACGACAACCTATCATTATATCTTATATAGTAGTAGATGATGTTTTAGTATTACATTATGTGAGTTCATCTTGATTTTGTTACATTCTTCAGATACTAGATACTAGATTCGATAAGAACGTATACTACACCATATGTACAGAACATAGATGATTCACACTAATGTATACTAGAATGAATTTGGGTTGTGTTCTGAGCCATCCGTTCTCACACTTAAAACACATGAATTAGAACTGTTTGTCAATCTTTGTTTTTGTATTTCCGGCGATAAATGTCGCTAAAAACGTCGCTAAAGGCCGACGTGGCAACACGTGGCACCAAATCTTATGTCAGTACGTGGTCGCCAAAAACGTCGCAATAGTGTCGCTAAACGGCGACCACACGATAACGTCGCCTTTTACGTCGCTGATTAGCGTCAAAGAACAAACGTCGCAAATAACGTCGCTAATTAGCGACGTTAATAACGTCGCCAAATGACGTTGTCCTACCGACGTTTTGCGACGTTTTCTCATTTAGCGACACGTTTTTTTCCGTCGTTCCCGAAACGTCGCCCTAAACGTCGCTAAATTGATTTAGCGACGTTTTCCGCTGAGGTTAGCGGCGTATTGAGACGTCGCTAATCTGACAAATTTTTGTAGTGGTCGGGAGGCGGTGGAGAGGGGATCGGGAGGCGGTGGAGAGGGGTGGCGGGAGGCGGTGGAGAGGGATGGAGACGGATCGGAAGGCGGTGGAGAGGGTTGGGGTCCATGATTTTTTTTTTTTTTTTTTTGGTGAGAGCTCTCCTCCCGTGAGAGAGCAGAGAGACACGAGAGTGAGAGAGATGGGGGAGCAGGTTTTATTGGATTTTTTAGTGGGTTGTGCATTTTTTTTAATTAGATTTTTTGACTTCTTCTTCTTATTATTATTATTATTATTTATTATT
>JANAVB010019004.1:0-59178 GCA_029216955.1 Iris pallida
TGTTTGCAAAAACAAAAGTATAGAACTTTATTGATACAAACTGTAATAAAGATTACAAGAATTCTGGGAAAATTACAACTGTAGGAATCCAATCTCGATGACGATTGCTTTATCCCTTGGACGATGTGAACTGTAAAGACGAAACCTTTGAAGTTGAAAACAACTCTGGAAACTGAAGGCAAAAGCCTCTGAGGTTGAAGACAAAAGTCTCGGAAGAATGCAGCAGCACTTTGGCAAAAACTCCTGGACTCTCTGATTTCTGATTTCTGATCTTGATCCCCCCTGAAATGAAGACTTGAAACTCTATTTATAGAGTTCTGGAAATAACTAATTTTCAGTTATTTTGGACTGCGCAGGATGATTTGCGCAGCATTGGTTTGCGCAACATTGATTTGCGCAGATAGTTACTGGATCGTGGGCCGATTATCATGGACACATGGCATGATTTGATAGAAATGTGCATGATCGTGCATAAACAGTTGCCACGTAATGAACAATTGATGGCATGAATGCCACGTGTAACTTAACAGTTACGTTTGATAGATTGCGCAGAGTTGAATTGCGCATACATGATTTGCGCAAGCTCAAACTGCGCAGGATTGGTTTGCGCTGCCAGCTGTCAGCCGTCCTCGAGCACTGTGCGGCGCAGGAAACGAACAGACTCCTTGTTATCCGCACTGTCAGTTGTCAGAAAAGATTTGATTTGATTTAGTAATGATGACTTCTGCCACGTCAGCTTGCGCAATCGATTGTGTGCGCAAATTAGAATGCGCAATCGGTTGGCTGCGCAATCTGTTGTCTGCGCAATTCAACAAGATGATGTATATTTTGATTTCTTGATTTTGTTGATTGATGCAACTTGATTTTTTAGGACCTACAAGACCCCCTTCAAAGTTTTCGAAAGTTGATTTGATTCAAAGTTTCGAAATACTTTGAATTTTTGAATTTTTGAATCAAGTTGCGCATGATGATGAGCTGTCTGCGCAAAGCGAAGTGCCCCCAATTTCAGGCGCAATCCATGGCAGCCGTTTCGTATTTCGAAAGCTATAAATAGCCTCTTTTCACTTTCATTTTTACTTTGCATCCATTGATCTTTTGAGAGAAATTCCCCCGAACCCTTGCTGTCCTCCTTCTCCGACAAACAATGGCCCCCCGACGATCCTCCACCGCCGCCGCCGCCGCGAAAGGCAAAGCTCCGGCCGAGTCTTCATCCAGGACTGCACGACGAGCCTCTCGTCACGAAGCTGCGCTCCCCGCTCTGAGAGGTTGTTTAACCGATCGAAAACCCTTTTTAGGGTGTTTTGACTTCCTTTGATCTTCGAAACTCATTTCTTTTTAGAGATGAGTTCATCTTGCGCCATCCTTTTTAGGATTTTTGGTTGCATAAACAGTCAGTCTTCATTTTTATGAAAACTGTAATCCTGCGCAATCTATCGAATTGTGCTGACAGAAAGTCAGCGCAATCAATTGATTTGCGCTGAATGTCAGCGCAATCTATTGGTTTGCGCACCCTATTATGATGCGCAAACTAATATTGCGCAATCCATGTTAGCGCAATCTGAGGATTGTGTACTCTTCTGTTTTGCTTGTCTAAAAAAATAGAGTTTTTGACTTGTACTGATCTTCCTCTGTTTTTGATGCAGTTGAAACCAATGAAGATCCAGACTATGAACATTTTGTGGGAACTTTGTCTGAATCTGAATATAAAGAAGATTTGTCTCACGTCCATTATCCTCAATACGATCTGCCGACTTCTCGTCAGGCAATATTGATTTCTCAGGACAACGAAACTTTAATGTGTCTGATGAATGGACAGCCTCTGGAATCAGCAGATGCTGTTATCCACAAGAAACCCTTATTCTTGTTTGGTGATGCCTTTGAAAAAGTCTCCCAGCCTAGGCCAATGATGGAGGAGATGGTAGTCTACCGGGAAGACAGATCATTCTTCATTCCTAAAATTGCTCGATGCCTTCCTTTGTCACGGTATGCTCATGCGAGCTACCCAAGGAAAATGGATTGGAACATCACCCTTCTCCAGGATGCTCGTGCAGGGAAGATCTTTGTAAAGAAGGTTAACGGGAAAGATATGTTTTACAGCTCTTCTGACAGATACAGTGTTATGTTGAGAGGTTTAAGACCCAGCTGCATCCCACCGGAAAACTCATCTATGCTGATGCCCGTCAGAACCCCTATATTCGCAAATGAATTTGCGAAGGAAGAAGGAAGATACCCTGAACAGGATATCAGAATGACTGGATTAGTGAATCCAGATTACAAACGATGGAATTGCATTGCAAATTGGGTTCTGACAACCTTCCAAGATAAACTTCAACAAATTAACCTGTTTCAAGCAGTGCATGCCATTGTATACGGGTTTGCTCCTAACCCTCAAATGTTTTTGGCCTTGGCTGAGCGATACAATTACAGAACAGGAACCTTCATGACCCCGGGTGGAGAGATGGGGTTTGCACTCCACGAGATGAAATACATCTCATACTTGCCCATGGCGGATGCTCCATATGAGGAGTTTGTTCCCACAAATGACGAGTTAGAGAAACTCAGAAAAGAAAATGCAGAAATGGTAGCAGTGTTTGAAGAACTGCTATGCCATTACAAAATTTGCTCTTTGTACTATAAGAGTGCTACGGCCAACACTTGCTATTCTTCGAAGTGGTTGCCATATTTGTTCTTAAATCATATTGAAGAGAAGAAAACCAAGGAAAATGACAAATGTTACCCTCATTTTTTCAAACCCCTGATTAACACGGAAGTCATGAAGATGATGGAAGAAAGTAAACATTATGATAAGGAAATGAAGGATGAGTATCAATGTCCACCTTTAAAGAAAGGTGACATTTTGGAAAGTTTTTTGAGAATGGGTTACAGACCCATGTCCAAAGAAGCCCAGTTAGCAGGGTTTCTGACACACTGGCTCAGACGATTCGTGGTCCCGGGATCTAGTGCAGTGGACCGTTTTCATCGCGGTGTACTTTTTGCTGCCGTCAAGCTAGTCTTCGGTTATAAGGTTGACTTGTTATCGGCAATGACCTGCAGATTGAATGCGAGTCTTCGCTTGTATGTTGACTCGATGCTGAAGGCAAAGGGAGAGAAAGAATTCCCCCGTCTCGAAATGCCGTACACTTATCTCTTTGGATGGTTACTCCTCCACTATCCAACTTTAATGGACCCTGGTATGGGACCAGTAGATGGCAGCTTCTTGCGCAGATATTCTCAGGGTAAATGGAAGTACACCTCTCTGAGTGAGTGCAGATTTGTTTTAAATTTAAACAGAGGATGGAACTTCTGTTGCGCCCCTCTCCCGGCCGGTCATGACCAGATGCCACCCAACATGGTAGATTCAAAACTGCAGCCCTTAAACCGTGTGGCCTTTGAATGGTTGAAGACAATTCGACCATCTCATTTAGTATACCGCTTTGAAGAAGAATGCTTTTTGGAACCATACCTCCCTAGCCGTTTTGCTAGACAATTTGGGTATGATCAGTTCCACGTAGGGAACGCAATCACCTGCCTTCAGGGCAAAGGTTTCTTGATTGACGGGGCCCGAGCTTGGGCCTACTACAATGCCCGTGACACAAAGGCTACCTTTTCTATGCCACCAAAGAGCACTCCTCAAGGGCCTCAGATGCTCTTTACATACTCGGTATTCTACACATCTGCAAATACTTTTGCCGAGAACTTTAACCTCGCCGATAGTTTTGCTTCTGCGATAAGATTAAGGAAAGGGAGGATAGCTTTATCAATCCCTGCCAATGATGAGGCAAACGAACCGGCGGATGAACCCTTAGAAACTTCAAGAGAAATGATGTTCCAACAAGAGATAAACGCAGCAATGCGGATCTCTCTAAGAGTGGAAAAGTCTCCTGCCAAGAAAAGAAGAAGAGAGGAGCCTCCTGCTCCTGCAGCAAAGAAGAAATTGGTCTTGGAGCATTCTTCTGATAAAGTGACTACAAGATCCCAATATCGGCAGCTAGCCGAGACAACTCAGGAAGTTGCTACAACACCAACTTCTGTACAGAAACAAACAGCACCAATAAATGTAGAGAGTCCCGACAGACCTCTACTCAGAAAGAAGAAGAAGTTGGTCACCAGAAGAAATTTAGAAGCCTCTTCTTCCAAACAACTCCTGACTTCAGTAGATGCTGCAGCAGGATTTATAATGCCATCTCCCACCCCTGTTTCTGAATCAGGGAATAAAATCCTTGAAGAGACAGAACAAAGGGGAGATCTTGACCCCAGAACTGAAGTTGAAATACTCAGAGAAAACATCATTGATGAGGAGCTAAATGTTACACGACCCCTTTCACCTGTCACGGAGACGACTCAGCTTCCTCCTACCCCAAAGACTCTTCGTGAAGAAGAAGAGCATAAAATGATCGAAGCTTTAGAAGATTGTTATAGCCTGCAGGAGGATCTCACCGCAACTGACAGTGGGAATGCAGCCCAAGAAGAAGAAGAAGATAAGGATGAAGAAAGCTCTTCGTCTGGAAATGTTGATAAGTATATACAGAATCCTGAAGGGGACAACGAAGAACACATATCTCTTGAAACCGCCGACGATACTTCGGATCCTAAAAAGGATATTGAAGTAGAGGCGTTAGTAGAAAAGGTTATTAACTCTGATGAAGACGTCGAGATAGAAGTATCCCCTGAAGAAGTGGCTGGTGAAGATGTTCAGCAAGAGAGTCCCTCTACCGAACCCCAAGGTATAAAATGATATTTAACAATCTTCTTTCTTTAAAATATATTGATATCTAATATCTTCATTTGTAGTTCTTGCAGGTCTTGATACTCTACCAACACCTCCGAGGGACCTGGCTATGGTGCCTATTCCAACGGTAGTTGTTAGTAGTAGCCATCACTTATCTTGCGGCTCTGAAGCGGGCAGCAGCCAAGCTGTTGCAATTGAAGCTACTTCTATTCAACGGGAGTCTATTCCAGCGGGAAATGCAGTTGTTGTTAGATCCAATCAAGGTAAGACTGCTTTTTAATTTGATCTTTTTTATTTATTGGCAAATTAGTAAAATAATAATTTTACTTTTTGCAGAAGAACAAGCAGGAGGAGCAACCAGCTCTACTTTGGCTCCTTTATTTAAAGAGCCCATCATTCAGCAGCAAAGGTTTGAGCAACCGAATACTCCATCCTCAACAGGGGTAGCTTCGACTCCTGGAACCATAGCCATCAATCAGCAAGTTGTCCAATCTTTTACCAGATGTTTCTTTGAGTCATTGGGATCTCTTGTCCGTAAAATGATAGAGAAGGAAGGAGCTAACTTCATTATGGTTAGGGACCCCACTTCTTTCCTGATAAAAGCCATAAGAGGCCAAGGAGACGAAGCCCAAGCCGTTCTTCTTGAACATATATTAGATGAGTTGGAAGTATCCATAAGGAAATATAAAGAGCTCAAGAAGAAGAATATAGACTCTCTGGTGCAAGCTGAATATGAACGACTAGCCCAAGAAGCTGATATGGAAAGGATAAACCTTCAGAACCTTTTAGAAGCTCATTCTGCAAAGTCAGCTGAATTCAACTCAAAGATAGAATCAGTTACTTTGGCAGCTGAGAACAAAGGACAGAGGCTTGCTGAATTGAAAGCGGAAATTATTCGCCTTCAGAAGGAATTTGAAGAAGAAACTGCCAATCAACAATTTATGATTGAACAACTCAATACCCTAATTCAGGAGAAAAATGAGTATGACGAGACTCATAGTGCTGAAATTACCCGCAGGACAGTAGATATGCCTATCTTTGATGAAGAAAATGGGATGGAGGAAGCAAGAAAAATAGTAGAATCAACACATGAAGAAGAGCTGCGGACATTGAAGCAGCAAATCGACAATTTAATTATTCCTCCTTCTTGATTAGAACTTTTTTTTTTGTATCTTTGCTTTTGCTGCTATGGAAGCATTTTTGTAATGTCTCATATTTCCATAAATAAAAGACATTTTTTTGTTGTGGCTCCATTATTTATTGCATATCTTATTAGATATAAATAATAGAGAGAAAATATATTCAGAGGTGCAAGACATGATATTTTTTTTTTTGATAATTTTATAGAAAATAATTATATTCATTATATCTGCTCAGAGGTAATATGGACATGGCAGAATATATTGAATATTATTACTTCGACTTGACAACTTAGTCGAAAACAACCAGTTGCTGATATAGATAATGAACGATGATGAACCGTCAATGTTTGTGAAATGAATGAACGGGAAGACCGTCAAATGATGAATGACAATGAACGGGTGAACCGTCAAGTGGTGATGAATGGGTAAACCATTAAATGGAAATGAATGGATAAACCATCAGGTGAAATGAACGGGTGAACCGTCAGGTGATAGTAATGAACGGATGAACCGTCGGTTGAATATGATAAATGAACGGATGAACCCGTCAAATGAATATGATAAATGAACGGATGAACCGTCGGGTATTAATGAACGGATGAACCGTCTGATGAATGTGATAAATGAACGGATGAACCGTCGCTTCGTTATTTGAAGAGCTTCTGCCTATAAATATAAAAGAAGTCTGACAGTAATGAACACTTCTGCTTTTCAACATAAAAATGTCGTCCGGAGAAGCATCTAAGAAGGCCGAGATCGCCCTAAAGGTTGAGAAGGGCACTGAAGAGCGCCCTGTCGATCCAATCCAGCCGAAGGAGGCAGAAGCGGGCGAAGGTCCGTCTGCACCCCAGCCGCCACGGGATATCTTGGACTTCCTGCTCGAACCAGGAAGGACTGAAGAAGAAGAAGCCATAAGGATGGCCGCCTGCAAATTCCTCGTGGGTTCCAGCAAGGAGGTTTTTAGCTCTTTTGCTGATCATGTCTTCGAAAAGGACGGCAGTGGCCCTCGTCCCAATGTAAAGAAAGATGATAATGACCTTTAATATTATGTACTATCATTTAATGAAATAAAATTTGCATTTTATTTATGAACTTGATCCTGTTTGACGATTTTACAAGCATTTACATTTATACAAAATACTTCTTAAGAAATTTGCCATTGATAGGCATCATGGCAATTCGACCATCAAGCTCTGAAAGTTGATAAGCTCCATTTGAGAAGACTTTACTTACAACATAGGGACCTTCCCATTTCGCATCGAATTTCCCTTTGCTCATATGAGTCATAGTCATAGGACGTCTGACTGCTAGAACAAGTTCTCCTTGTTGAAATGCTCTGACTTTAACTTTACGATTGAAAGTCTTTGAGATGCGGGCTTGATATAGCTCAATATGCTGTTGAGCCATTAATCGCTTCTCATCCAACGCTTCTAACTCTTGAAGCCGAAGAAGATCATTATTTTCTGTGGTAAGCTCATTGGCAATAGCGATCCTTAAAGAAGGAATTTGCAGCTCTAAAGGAAGAACAGCTTCACAACCATACACCAAAGAGAAAGGTGTAAAGCCTGTGGGATTGCGGACTGTAGTTCTATAAGCCCAAAGACATTCGCCAAGTTTCTCGCTCCAGTTCCGTTTGTTAGTAGATACAAACTTCTTGAGGAGTTTAATGATGGTTTTGTTAAAAGCTTCAGCTAAACCATTAGCGGCAGGATTGTATGCTGTCGAAGCGACATTATTAATCCGGTGATCATCACAGAATCTAGTGAACTTCTGACTGATGAACTGAGGTCCATTGTCATGGATGATTCTTCGGGGTACACCAAATCTATATATGACGTGGTGTTTAACGAAGTTGATGACATTGCTAGTCTTAACTTCAGTCAGTGGTATAGCTTCAGCCCACTTGGAGAAGTAATCAGTTATTGCCAATATGAACCGATGTCCTCTAGAAGAAGGAGGGTTAATAGGCCCTATGATGTCCATACCCCAAGCTTCAAAAGGCCAGGAAGCAGCCGTCGGGTGTAAGAATTCTGATGGTTGATGAATGAAGTCTGCATGGATTTGACAAGCTCGACATTTCCTTGCATACTCTATGGCATCCGATACCATAGAGGGCCAGTAGTAACCCATACGTCTAATGCGATCTTGTAGCTTAGGACCAGGTTGATGTGCTCCACATACACCGTTATGAGCTTCACGTAGTACTTGTTTAGCTTCATCACCAGCGAGACAGCGTAAAAGAAGACCGTCATAAGTTCGCCGATAGAGTGTCTTGGTAGTTTGATTATAATAGAATCGGAGAGATCGTCGACGAACACTTGTAGCCTCCTTAGGATCTTCGGGAAGTATGTCATGTACCACGAAGTCGATAAAAGGAGTTCTCCAGTCATCATCGATAACATTAACTTCAGCAAAATTGCTGAATTCAATATTACGATTATTTTCAATACAGAACAGTTCTCGGTTGGAGATAACTACCACCTGCTGTCTTTTAATAGGGATAGCTAAGACAGCTGCAAGATTGGCTAAAGCGTCTGCTTCAGTATTGCAAGCTCGCCGCACATAGTCAATGAAGAAATCTTTGAATGATATAGCTAAATTGATTGCCGCTTCATGATAAGACACTAAGTCTTGATGACGAACTTCATAGGTTCCTCTAACCTGATTAACAACCAGTTTAGAATCACCGTATACTTCAAGATATTCAACATTCAGTTGTTTAGCTAACTGAAGGCCAATAAGTAGAGCATTATATTCTGCTACATTGTTAGAACAAGGTTCATCTAGAGAGTAGGCTCTTTGGATAGTTGATCCATCTGGAGAAACGAGGACCACTCCAACACCTGCCACAACAGCACCATTTGGTCCGATCCTTGATGCACCGTCGAAGAATAAACGCCAGGTTGGAAATTCTTCAGAAATCATATTAACTTCCAATGTTTCATCTGGAATTTCGTCATAGAGCTTAGATGTCTCAGGTACAGGATGAGCCGCTAAAAAGTCCGCCAGCGCTTGACCTTTGACAGACTTCTGTGGAACATACACCATGTCATATTGAGCTAGCAGGATTGCCCATGTAGCCAACCGAGAATTAAGTGTACTTGGTTTCTTCATAAGTACCCGAAGAGGATTAACTCGAGATATAACATGAATAGTTTGACCAATGATATAATGCCTCGTCTTTTGTACAGCAAACATGAGAGCCAAGCATTCTTTTTCAACTGGACTATAACGGTGTTCAGCACCAATCATAGTACGGCTAAGATAATAAATGGCCTGTTCGTGACCTTCTTTGTTCTTTTGGGCAAGTAAAGCACCCAATGAATGATCCATAGCACGGACATACATTAAGAACGGAATACCAGAAATAGGTGGCACCAAGACTGGTGGGTTCATGAGATATCGCTTGATGTCATCGAATGCTTGTTGACATTCTTCAGTCCAAACGAAAGATACACCTTTCTTCATTAGTTGAGTGAATGGTCTGCAACGTCCAGACAAGTTCGAAATGAATCGCCTGATGTATGCAAGTCGACCTTGGAATCCTCGTAGCTCTTTTAAGTTGCGTGGAGGACGCATCTCTTGAATGGCTTTGATCTTCTTGGGATCTACGTGTATACCCTTAGAGGTAATGACGAAGCCGAGAAATTTGCCACTAGAGACACCCAAGAACGACTTGGTGGGATTCATTTTGAGTTGATGTTGGCGCATGAGATTGAAGATAGTTCTCAGGTCTTGGAGGTGATCTTCCTTTAGACGACTTTTGACAGCAATATCGTCAACATAGCATTCAACAGTTTTGCAAAGATGATCTTTAAAAATAGTACTCATAGCACGTTGGTAAGTTGCACCAGCATTCTTAAGACCAAATGGCATCACCGTATAGCAATAAACACCACGAGGAGTGCGGAAAGAAGTATGCTTTTCATCTTCAGGATGCATCTTGATTTGATTGTATCCAGAGAATCCATCCATAAAAGATATTCGTTCAAACCCACAGGTATTGTCGATCATGACGTCCGTAATAGGAAGAGGAAATTCATCTTTTGGACATGCTTCATTAAGATCCCGGAAGTCAATACAGACTCGAACTTTGCCAGTTTTCTTAAGAACTGGGACGACATTGGCTACCCAATCAGGATGTTGTTCTTCTCGAATGAAGCCACAAGCAATGAGCTTTTTGACTTCATCATCGATCGCGTCCATCATTTCTGGTTTGAAGCGTCGCTGTTGCTGCTTAACAGGTTTTGCGTTAGGCAAAATGTTCAGTTTATGTGTAGCAATCTTGGGATCTAAACCCGGCATGTCTTCATAACTCCAGGCAAAGACATCAATATATTCTTTAATAAGAAGAATCAACTCTTCCTTGTCTGTCTCTGGAAGATTTTTGCTGATAAAAATTGGACGAGGCGAGCTGCTTTCTCCTACATCAACTTGAACTAATTGATCTTCAGTAGGTGGTTCACGTTGTTCAAAGCGAAGTACCCACTGATTGTCCATATGCTGAGCCCAAGGATCTGTTTCAGGATTTTCTTCCACCTCTTCGTCATAGCCTTCTGGAAGTTCAACGGAGACCATGTTAGATGATACGACCAACCTATGGACTTCACCAATGCTAGTATCAGAATCCCAAGATCTGGAATCAGATGAGTTAGAGCGTTCTTCACTGTCGGAGTCGGAGACTGCTGGGGATAATAATGGAGGAGAAGCATATCCGAGACCTTTCTTAGTCCTGCTATAGTACATGTCTGACTTTCCTTTCGGAACAGTTGTACGGATAGGAGTTCGTCTACCCTTACCGTAATTGAAGCCACTTTTGAAATCATAACCCATTTTCCGAATGATGTCTTTTGATTGTTGACTATAACGATGGAGTTGGATATGCCCCGTGTCGTTAAGTTTACTGTCATCCGTATAACTGAATTTTTGTTCTGGTCCTTTAATAAAAATTATTGGACTTTCACCTCTCTTTCGAGAAGAGACAACAAAATATGAATCATCTGAGTGTTCGAGTAAGACTTCTGTATGAAGAGATTGCACAACTCCCATTGTAATTGATTGGAAGCTATCTAACATATCTAAATAGTAGTTAGTATGATAAATAACATCAGTATACTGGAAAATAGGTGCTTTTTCATTGATTTGTACATCAGTATTTACAACAGGACCTTTGGCCTTAGCAGGCTTGGTCAGATTAATTACAAGAGGGGGAGAAGAAGAACGTGAGGGAGGCTTGTTACGACGGAGGTCGATAACAAGTGGCTCAGAGGAAGTGAGCTCTTTTTTTTCTTTGTTGCGAGTAAGATCAACAACAATTGACTCAGAAGAAGTGAGCTGCTTTTTGTCCTTGTTACGACGTAAATCGATAACAAGTGGCTCAGAAGAGGTGAGCTCCCTTTGATCTTGATCAGCATCAACTGACTTCTTTTGTACTGGCAAGTGAATAGCCAATGGTTTAGAAGACTGAGGATGTGAAACTCGCCCTTTGACAGGTATGATAAGAGTGTCTTTAGGCGTCGCTTCTTGTTCTTCTTCAGTGTCTAATGCTAACACGATTTTCATGAATTCATCCTTATACATCCGAGCGTCGTTGCAGTATGCTTCAACACCTTTAAAGGGATAAAGATCCGCAACCTCTTTACGAACAACGCCTTTGTCATCAACATATTTGAAACATTGATGAAGGGTTGATGGAACAACATTGTGCTCGTGTAAGAATGGTCTCCCCAATAGAGCGTTGTAAGAACAACCAAAATTGTCAATAATGTAGAATGTAACTTTTGTGCGAAGATTGCCTATTTGAAGTTTTAGGCGAATTTTGCCCAAAGGTTCACTCCTTCCTTGATTGAATCCAAGGATGGTAGTGATTGTAGTGGAGAGACTATGCACAGGAATTTTCAAAGCATCGAGCATTGTCTTCGGCATGATACTAAGAGCAGACCCTGGATCTATCAGAATACGATCGACTTTCATCGAATCGACATATCCTGTATAGTAAAGAGGACGGTCATGCCTATTGTCTTCCATTAGCATGTCATCTTGCGTAAAAGTTATGTTCGGAATGAATTCCTGAACACTATTACAAGAGACTGATTCTGCTTCGGGCTTTTTGAGGAAGGTTAGATAAGCTTCTGCTTGCATAAGAGCTTCGCTGAGGGTTTCTCGAGTCTCTTTGGAAAGACGCAAGAGTTCAAAGATAGACAACTTTGCTGGGGTATTGGCTAGTTGAGCCAATATATCAAAGTTGTAAGGCTTCTCAAGTCCTGTAGGAGACAATTTCTTCAAAGGTTTATCAAAGCGGACTTGTTGTTTGCCTTTATCAGCATTCACTGGCTTGGGAGGAATAGGAATCACAACTGGTGAAGGTGTAGCAGGATTCTCTTCAGCTAGAGCAGGTTGTGCTGAGGTAGGTTCAGGAGAAGAAGTAGGATTCTCTTGAGTTTCAGGGTAATCCTTCAAATAGGGCTTTCCTGATCTGGTGCCTAATAGAATTTCTTCGTCAACTATGGGATCAAAAGATACCATGTTGCAAATCTTCGTCTTGCCTTTGGAGCGACCTTTCTTCTTGGAAGAAGAAGAATCCTCGAACTCTGAAGTAAGATCAGGGTGAATCCACATAACTTCGCCATTGTCTAGAGACAAAGGAACGAGACCTTCATTTGGTGGAGAAGGAATATTTTCAATCTCAAGAGTAGTTTTCGGAATAGGAATGACACCATGCTGTATCATCTGCGGGGGAAAGTTACCGAACTGAACTGAAACCATATTGGCGGTGACAGTCTTTTCATCTTGTTGCAGAGTAACAACTCCAGCATTAACAAGTTCTTGAATCTTGCCCTTGAGCACATAACATGCTCTAGTAGGATGTCCAATGAATCGGTGGTAAACACAGTACTTAGGATGATCGGTCTTACCGACTTCATCAGGTTTCTTCGGGTCTGGGAGCTGGATCTTATTGCTTTTGAGTAAACAATCGAAGATACTTGCCGTGTCATTCTCGTCAAAAGAATACTCTACCTTAGGACGAGGTTCCCTCGGTTGTGGTGCAGAAGGAGTGGAAGTGGACGTAGGCTGAGCTACGTTGACAGCCAAAGACTCTTTGCTTTTCAGATTAATGTTCAGAGTCTCTTTGTTCTTGCGGTTGTTTTGGCGATTTCCACCGCCTGACGCTTGATGTTCATCCCGATCGGGGTTAGACATTTGTACCCCCAACTGTTTGAATTTATCAGCACTTACTTCAGCTGCTTTGGCATTAACAATGAAGGATGGCCAGTCTTGAAACTGAGTTGAGCCTGTCCACATACTGATAATAGGCAAGAGATTTGCCTTACAAGTATCTATAGTAACAGCAGCAGGAGTCCCTGGAGGCATTTTCAGGGCTTCTCGGCGAAAACGTTCAATGAAACTCTCTGCAGTCTCGTTATGTTTCTGTTTGATTTTATTTAGGGCTGACATAGTCATGTCATTGAATCCCTCATAGAATCATTCTAGAAAGATTTGCTTGAGACCTGAGAAAGAAGTGATACAACCATCGGGCAGACTTCTGTACCAGTCATATGCTACGCCGGCTAAACAACCGACGAACACTCTGGTAAGAAGAGCGTCGCTTGGTTGAAGTTGAACAGTCATTACCTCGAAGTGATTGATGAATTGACTTGGTGAGGTACTACCATCAAAGAGAGCGATTGTTGGAATCTTGTATTTGGGAGGAAATGGAACTTCTTTCCATTCGGCGGGATATGGCTGTTTGATTCCCAACCTTTGCAGGTTGTCTTTCTCTTGCTTCAAACTGAGTTCGTAAAAGCTTGACTGCTTCATTAGCATCTTCAGATGAAGAGGAAGGAGCCGTGGTAGGAGGAGGGACAGCATTATAAGCACTACCCCCAGCACCTGATTGACTGGGTGTATTTTGAACTTGTACTTGCACAGGAGGCATCTGAGGAAGTACTACCCCCAGCCCAGTATTGACAGGCACCGATGAAGCTATGATTTCAGGGTTTATAGCAGCCGGTACAGTTGGTGGAGTAGCATGTTGTGCCATAATGATAGAATGCATACTGGCGACCATTTCAGCCATGGTTTTCAATTTGTCCTCCAGTGCAACAATACGCTGTTCTTGGTTTACAGAAGTTGAAGCATCTGGATCATCAGTAACAACATATGCCGTCACTTCTCTAGGCACAGTAGACAAAACTGTTTGTTCAGAGCTTTCACTATATGCATCATAATCAGAGAAAGATTCGTCTCCTGACTGAAAAGTAGGAAGATAAGCTGAAGGATCTTGGGGAAGATTCCTTTGACCGATTGTGTCTCGGCTGTGGGAACGAGTATGTTGAAATACTCCTTCAGAGGATTCTTGGAGTAAATCCAAATATCGTTGGCTTGGTCTGCGAGGCTTACCATGTTTGGAGCACTTTCTACCCCCGGTGTCTCAGGAAGCCATATTGACAGAAGCGTACAACACTTCGTCTTCTTCTGACATTGGTTCTATTTTAGCAAAAGTTAGACGATCGAAGATAGATCGCTTTGTTGTTTGACAACAACATTGGATGATGACTTTATGATTGCAATGATGATCAGATGGTTGATTTGAAGGAGTTGAGACATTATCCCGTTTTTGTCTGAGATGTTCTCGAAGATCAGAAACCATGCCGGGACGGGGAAAAGTTCGAGGAATGTGTTCTTTAACAATATTTGGAACATGGTTTCGATTCTTCAAATGTTTTGTCCCCTGTGTATACAAGGAAGTACTCATTTCATTGGCATAAGTATCAGAATTTATGTTCTTGGAGATTTGTCTTTGAGGCTTAACCTTCGGCATTGGCTGTTTACGTTTTGCTGAAGTTGGCCTGTTAAGATATGTTCGTAGGTCTGCAAATTCACCCCCAGGGGTTTCTGTTTGAGACACTAACAGTTTTCCTTGTTTGGAACGGGATATTTTGAAAGTTGGGAGGTCTTGGAATTCTGCTACTGGAGTAGGCAGAATACCTCTTTGATCAGTGCAAGTTCTTTTGTTATGAAGGTAAAAAGAATCTTTGTTCGTAGGAGATCTTGTACTGACGGGTGTTGAAACACGTGCAATTTGATCTGCTTCAGTAAAGACCGAAGAAGACTGAGAAAAGACCAAAGGGCCTTTTCCTTTGTTCTGAGAAGAAGGGATAACTAAAGAGCATTTCCCTCTGTTGTCTTCCAAGTCATGAGACAAGGAAATTTGAGAAAAGACCAACGGGCCTTTTCCTTTGATCTGAGAAGGAGGAGGAATAGCCAAAGGACTACCCCCAGTAGATTGTGCTAGAACAGCAGGATGTTTAAGAGGAGAATCAGATATTTTCTCTTGATTATGAGAAGGAGAGAATTTAGCCAAAGGGCTGTTTCCCTTGGTTTGCGCAGAAGTGATTTGCGCATGAGTGGAGAGTGCATTGGTTCTGGTCACAGAAGTAGGAGTCCTTGCTTTAGAGTGCTTAGGATGCACTTTGGTTGCTGGAATGCTGTTTTGCACAGGAAAAGCTACTGCCAATTGCGCCAGAGTCATAGGAGTCTTCTGTTTTGACAAGGCAGCATATGAAGTAGCTTGTGCAACTTTTGTAACAGATTGCGCAGCATTGACTGCAACAGATTGTGCAGTAGTTGCTGAGACAGACTGTGCAGCAATTGACACAGCAGTTTGCGCAGCAGACTGGCCAGCAGATTGTGCAACAGAGTGTGCAGCACCTTTGGTGGCAAAACTGCCAGATTGTGCAGCAGTCTTGGAGACCCAAACTGAGCGCACTTTGCTCTTGGCAGAAGTGGCTGCAGTACGGGGAATGGTCTTGGAGTTGAGCATTGCCTCGTAGGCTGTCTGGTTAACCTTGACAACCAGGGTCTTCTGCGTCTTCCCGATAGACGCTACGTCACATTGAGTTGCTACTTCCTCGTCGGAGGAGAAAGTTGTCCCCAGCAGAGTCGCCATTTTGTTTGCAAAAACAAAAGTATAGAACTTTATTGATACAAACTGTAATAAAGGTTACAAGAATTCTGGGAAAATTACAACTGTAGGAATCCAATCTCGATGACGATTGCTTTATCCCTTGGACGATGTGAACTGTAAAGACGAAACCTTTGAAGTTGAAAACAACTCTGGAAACTGAAGGCAAAAGCCTCTGAGGTTGAAGACAAAAGTCTCGGAAGAATGCAGCAGCACTTTGGCAAAAACTCCTGGACTCTCTGATTTCTGATTTCTGATCTTGATCCCCCCTGAAATGAAGACTTGAAACTCTATTTATAGAGTTCTGGAAATAACTAATTTTCAGTTATTTTGGACTGCGCAGGATGATTTGCGCAGCATTGGTTTGCGCAACATTGATTTGCGCAGATAGTTACTGGATCGTGGGCCGATTATCATGGACACATGGCATGATTTGATAGAAATGCGCATGATCGTGCATAAACAGTTGCCACGTAATGAACAATTGATGGCATGAATGCCACGTGTAACTTAACAGTTACGTTTGATAGATTGCGCAGAGTTGAATTGCGCATACATGATTTGCGCAAGCTCAAACTGCGCAGGATTGGTTTGCGCTGCCAGCTGTCAGCCGTCCTCGAGCACTGTGCGGCGCAGGAAACGAACAGACTCCTTGTTATCCGCGCTGTCAGTTGTCAGAAAAGATTTGATTTGATTTAGTAATGATGACTTCTGCCACGTCAGCTTGCGCAATCGGTTGTGTGCGCAAATTAGAATGCGCAATCGGTTGGCTGCGCAATCTGTTGTCTGCGCAATTCAACAAGATGATGTATATTTTGATTTCTTGATTTTGTTGATTGATGCAACTTGATTTTTTAGGACCTACAGTGCTGATCTGACTCTATCCATCAACTCAAACTGAATCTGTAAGCCCCACATCTGAATCTCCATGCCCGAAACGATCACCTCGATACCCAAACTATCTAGATCAGCCAATAGATGGCGATCTTCCGTCAAATACATAGCGACTAGATACCTGCTCAAGGCATCTGTAACTACGTTGGCCTTCCTTGGATGGTACTGTAATAAGATATCGAAGTCCTTCAGCAGTTCAAGCCACGTCCTCTGCCTCATGTTTAATTCCTTCTGGGGAACACGTACTTCAAGCTCTTGTGATCCGTGAAGATCTCAACTCGCTATCCGTACAGGTAGTGCTTCCACAACTTTAAAGCAAAGATAACAGCTGCTAACTCTAGATCATGGGTAGAGTAGTTCTTCTCATGAGGACGTAACTGCCTGGATGCATAGGCAATTACCTTCCCGTGCTGCTGAAGAACACAACCCAAGCCCTTCCCAGAAGCGTCACTGTAAATCGTGAAACCACCAGTCCCAGATGGAAACGTTAAGATAGGAGCTGTGGTCAACCTCTTCTTCATCTCATCAAAGGCAACCTGACACTCCTCAGTCCTGACGAATACCATATCTTTCCTGGTGAGTCTAGTCATCGACTCTACAATCCGAGAGAAATCCTCGACGAACTTCCGATAATAGCCTGCCAGACCCAGAAAGCTCCGAATCTCGACGACTGAGCTCAGTGTGGACCAAGACTCCACTGTTGAAATCTTCTTCGAGTCTACTGAGATCCCATGCTCGGTCACAACATGACCCAATAACTCTACCTGCCGCAGGAAGAACTAGCACTTTGACAGCCTTCCATAGAGTTGCTTCCTTATCAGAGTCTCTAGCACAATCTGCAGATTCTCTTCATGCTCCTCCGACATCTTCGAGTAGATCAAGAAGTCATCTATGAAGACCACCACGAACTTGTCAAGGTACTGATGGAATACCTTGTTCATCAAGTTCATGAATACCCCAAAAAGTCGTCTTGGGAATGTCATCCCACTTCACCTTCAGCTGATAATAATCGGACTTTAAGTATATCTTCAAAAACACCTTCATGTCGCTCAACTGATCGAATAAGTCGTTAATCCTCGGCAATGGGTACTTATTCTTGATAGTGAGGTCGTTGAGTGCTCTGTAGTCGATACACATACGTACCGTCCCATCCTTCTTCGGTACAAACAGAACAGGTGCGCCCTAAGGTGAAGAACTGGATCTGATAAAACCCTTGTCCTGCAGCTCATCGACTTGCTTCTTCAACTCTGCCAACTTGCTGTTAGACGTGTTGTGAGATAGGCTCAGTACCCGGCACCAAGTCTATAGAGAACTCAATATCTCTGTCTGGCGACATCCCAGGCAACTCCTCAGGGAATACATCCAAGAATCTTGCTATCAATTGATGTGGCAATTCCTGCCCCGCCAATAAGGCTCCACGAAAACCATCTCCCGGCTCAGCTGCTCCCCTGACAAACTCAAACTCTGGCTCTCCCGGCAGTCTAAACAAAACTCTGTCTCCTCTACAGTCTATACTTGTCACGACCCACACCCTGATTAGGGGCACGAGAACGTGGGTACGTCTAGCCTACGCTGCAGTGTCGGCGGTAGAACGCTGTATAGGTCATCTATAACATCTAACATCTAACAACAAGATATATAAACCTGTCATCTCCGTACGGAGGTATAACATAACATCTCAACTCTATATCTCAAACACAAGTCTAGGAAAGATAGAGCATGATATGGAATCAGATAAAAGGAAGAAACTGAATATAAATAGAGTTATCACACCACACAAAGTAGATGTCCAACACAAATAGATACAAGACCTAAAATATAACTAAGTCACAACTAACAGTCGGAACAATCCGATACAACTGAAAACTATAAACACTAGACTAGACTAGGCACCCTCTACTGAGCTAGAAGCTCCTCAGGCTCCTGAAGGTCACCCTCATGTGTCCCATAGAAGGTAGGACAGTCACCATCATCATCAGTAATATTTTCAACAGGTCCAGTCAGGACAGGAACGAGCATAATACATCTCACGCAATTCATATCTGTCACGACCCGCACTCGCTTTTTCGGATACGAGACGTGTCCAAGTCAGCCTACGCCGCAGAGTCGGCGGTAGAACGCTGTCAAGCCCGCAAGAAAATAAATGTTCAAAAATAAACATTTGCTGCTCATTCACATTTCTAATTTATTACAACATTTACAACATTTATATTTAAAGAAAAAAATAAAGTTTTACAATTAAAGAAATTGATACAAATGCTTTCTATTCTAGGTTGTCCTCAGCATACCCAAGTCTTCCCAATGCTAACAGTGATCGCGGCTAAACCTGAAAAATATTGGTTTCCAGTCAGGAATGGAACAAGTACACAAACCGACGGCAATGCAAAACACAATAGAATCAACAAGACATGAAAATAGCATATAGAATATGAAAGCTAGTAAGAAAACTGATGACATAGCACGATAGAGAAATAAATAAGGAAAAACTAATAAAAGACATCTATCTAGGTGGTGTGAAATATCTGTTTCGACATGTGAACGGCTATGGGGTAAATCCGGCTCACTGCACGTGTCGTGTGCAGCTGCTATCATGCAATAATAGACATTTTGGGGGTATTTCTGGGTAGTTCACATGTGTACTAAGATATTTCCCCTCCCGACTACTCCGTGTGACGAGCGTGTCAACAAGCAGCAAGATATATGTATAGACATGAAATGAAAAGACTACTATGAATCGAAAAGCAATCAGAAAGTGCACTTGCCTGAGGTCCTTAGCTGGTGAAACCAATAATTTGCCGGGTCCAGTATAGTCCGATTGCTAGGGTCGACATGAAGGAGTCCAAGGTTGGCAAAAGAGATAGGAAATATAATTAGATTGGCCATCAAGATTAATCTAAGAGGAAAATCATTTAAGAAACTTAATTCTTAATAAGAAAATAATATATTTATTTATGTGGAAAAGTATTTATAACTATCTAGAAATTGTAATTCCTTTAAAATAAATAATATATATATAGTTTTTAGAAAGTATTTTAAAACACATTTTAAGAACATATATGAGGGTCCCTCTGCTATTTACATGTAAATAAGATTATAAAATAATATATTTAAAACTATTAAGCGATAAGATTTAAAAACACGTTAATTCAGAAATAATAAAAATATTATAAAGCCCTTAACGAAAATATACTTATAGATTTATATGAAATCCTATTTTAAATGTAAAGGCCTATTAGTCTATTTAGAACAAAACCTAAATTAATAGTTATAAAAGCCCAATAAAATATTTTAAAGAATAAGAGTCCACATATTCTCTTAGAGCTTAACCCATTAGGCCCAATTTATAATAAGTAATAGATATTCCATACTAATAAATAATGTACACATACTATCCTGTAATTAGTATAGTAAATATTGAATGATAAATATACCTAAATATTAAATACATTCTACTTATTAATTACTGTGTCTACACGTGACAACAGAGAACCAACATAACAAAGTAAAAGTGTTATGTCAAAAGATGGAAGTTGCTCCCATCAGCTAAACAGAGAGAGAAAGAAATTCAAGAGGAGGGAGAGAGGAATGATGAGGAAGCTCACCGTGGTGGCTGCCACGCTCGACGGGGAGAGGAGTTCACGGAAACGTCTGGTCGCGCGGTGAAGGATTATCGGCCATGGCGATTCGAGAGAGGGGCGGAGCTCTCTAGAGCCCGGTGGTGACTGGCACGCAGGAGGGGCGATGCGCGTCTCGCCGAGACTCAGCCACGCCCGGCGACGGTTCAGGGACCGACGCTCTAGACTTGGAGGTCTGTCGACGGGGTCGTACTCACGTGGTAGAGGAAGTACAGGAGGGGTCGCCGAACCACTCTCGACCAGGTGACACGCGACAATCGATTGCTGGGTGGACGGGTACGGTGGATCCATGCTCGACACAGCGAGAAGATGTTTTGATGACTGCTCGTCGGCAGGGTGCCTACGATGGAGCTATGCCGGCAGCGCTCGCCTGGCGTGCGAGGGTCATCAAGCGTACGAGGCAGCACTAGCGGCGAGATGGCAATGGTCGAGGCGATCCGGTACGTGCTTGTGGTGGTTGTTGGTTTTTGGTTGGGTAATGGTGGTGGTGGTATGCTGGACGTTGGTGATGGTGGAGGTGACGATGGGTTTTAAAGAAAACTATGGAGAGGGAGGATATGAGCGATGATTTCGGAAGAGATGAGAAAGGTAGCAGCATATACATATACCGCCTGTAGGGATAGAATTTGTTTAGGAATAATTCCTATCATGATTAGATTTAAAATTTTAATAGATAAGTCTCTGTCTTCCATGCAAACCAAATAGGTAGATTTAAATCAAAAACTCATTGGTAGATTATAACATATAAATTGTGATCCATCATTAATCTACTAAAATTTCAAAAGTAGATAATAATCATTCATTTAACTCAGCATCTAATATTATTCAAATAATTTAAAAATGTATAATTATTAATCAAAAATATTTAAAGTAATTTGACGAAATTGTTTTTATCGATAAAAATAAATATGCCTTTCAAGCCACTTTTGAAACTAATAGTTCTGAAGTTCCAAAAATAATGACGTCTTTATGATACATAATAATAAAATCCAAGACTAAAATATTTTTATTACAAGAATTTAATACTTTTAAAACTATTTATTTTAAAACTATATTTTTGAAATGACCAAAATAGTAGTAAAATAACGTTTATACGTTTCAATGATCTATTTCAAAATACAAAAAAAAATAGAACGAACAAATAATTATATAAAAATTAAAAAATTCGGGAAGAGGAGTTACAAATCTACCCACCTTAGAAATAAATTCGTCCTCGAATTTAGAGATGTCTAGGATAGATAGGCTCGGTAGGTCTGAAGAAAATGTAGTAACATGAACTTTTAATAAGGATGGTATTGATTTATAAGATAAGATCGAGGGTAACCAAAACTTTCATAATAAGGATTATTGATCAAAAGAAATTTGATCAAAGCATTGACCGACGAAGGAGGGAAGTGGAGCAGTACATAGATATGGCCTTGTGTTGCAGTCTTAGGCTACAGTCTTGAACCCAAAGATTTTAAATGTTCCCAAAATCGATAACCTCTAGGACAATTTATCGATCGAAGACTCTACCCACCTTAGGTCACACTACTCCCTTGAAACACAGGTCACCAAAATCATATAATCTTCTACTAGTGACCAATAATTCTACCAACAGATATCTAGGCATATCGCATCTAGGATCCTCTCCTATCTATCAATTACGAGTTTTCGTCTTTCCAATTAGTGAAAGGCAAAAACAATAAAGAGCTCAAGAGATGTCACTGAATACAATTACGTGATTCAAAGGAGAATGTATAATACAAATGGAATTGTCAAAGCAGTCATGGATGAGATCCTAGAGACATCTACATCTCAATCCATGTAGGATAAATAGATGAAAAGCGAACCAATTGTATCATGGTTGATCAGACCGTAATACAATGATTCTGATTAGACGATATGTTAGCGGGCGTTCCCAATAAACATGTGTCTTGGATCAAGCTCGATAAAAGAGTAAACTTGCAAAACTAGGCTGTGATAGCAGTATTGGTCAAGATAGTGAAAATATAAGTAGGCTAGATTTTTGGAAAGGAGGCACAGGTAATTCGAGTTTTGTGAGAATCAAAATCTAACTCGAGATTCTGTACACGAATAACAGAATCAGAAATTTTAAACTAGTTTCTTACAGCAAAATAGAATTTAAAATAGGCAATTCTAATTTATGATATAAGACTTATATCTATACAGCAAAAGAAAGTTAAACAGTTTATCAAAATCAAAATTAACTCCTTCATTCTAGGCAAGTCTAACATACCAAGCGAATAACATATCTGCATGGGGTTATATTGTCATATCAAAAATATAGTGTACCTGTAGGGATCTAGCAAGTTATCTAAATTGCATGGCCTATCTAATAACCTTATCTACCCAACAGTCAATTTGAACAAGGGACTCCTAGTACTAGTCATTATCTTAAATCATTTTAATCCTAGTTTGTGAATGAGCATTTCTTAGGTGCAGGCTCGCAATGGTACGACTAACTTAAGTACCATCACAAGTTCGCAATCTTTTGCGAAAACTGACCTGCGTGGGCCACCACAAAAACTTGTCACGACCCGCACCCGCTTTTCCGGATACGAGACGTGTCCAAGCCAGCCTACGCCGCAGAGTCGGCGGTAGAACGCTGTCAAGCCCGCAAGAAAATAAATGTTCAAAATAAACATTTGCTGCTCATTCACATTTCTAATTTATTACAACATTTACAACATTTATATTTAAAGAAAAAAAAATAAAGTTTTACAATTAAAGAAATTGATACAAATGCTTTCTATTCTAGGTTGTCCTCAGCATACCCAAGTCTTCCCAATGCTAACAGTGATCGCGGCTAAACCTGAAAAATGTTGGTTTCCAGTCAGGAATGGAACAAGTACACAAACCGACGACAATACAAAACACAATAGAATCAACAAGACATGAAAATAGCATATGGAATATGAAAGCTAGTAAGAAAACTGATGACATAGCACGATAGAGAAATAAACAAGGAAAAACTAATAAAAGACATCTATCTAAGTGGTGTGAAATATCTATTTCGACATGTGACCGGCTATGGGGTAAATCCGGCTCACTGCACGTGTCGTGTGCAGCTGCTATCATGCAATAATAGACATTTTGGGGGTATTTCTGGGTAGTTCACATGTGTACTAAGATATTTCCCCTCCCGACTACTCCGTGTGACGAGCGTGTCAACAAGCAGCAAGATATATGTATAGACATGAAATGAAAAGACTACTATGAATCGAAAAGCAATCAGAAAGTGCACTTGCCTGAGGTCCTTAGCCGGTGAAACCAATAATTCTGCCGGGTCCAGTATAGTCCGATTGCTAGGGTCGACATGAAGGAGTCCAAGGTTGGCAAAAGAGATAGGAAATATAATTAGATTGGCCATCAAGATTAATCTAAGAGGAAAATCATTTAAGAAACTTAATTCTTAATAAGAAAATAATATATTTATTTATGTGGAAAAGTATTTATAACTATCTAAAAATTGTAATTCCTTTAAAATAAATAATATATATATAGTTTTTAGAAAGTATTTTAAAACACATTTTAAGAACATATATGAGGGTCCCTCTGCTATTTACATGTAAATAAGATTATAAAATAATATATTTAAAACTATTAAGCGATAAGATTTAAAAACACGTTAATTCAGAAATAATAAAAATATTATAAAGCCCTTAACGAAAATATACTTATAGATTTATATGAAATCCTATTTTAAATGTAAAGGCCTATTAGTCTATTTAGAACAAAACCTAAATTAATAGTTATAAAAGCCCAATAAAATATTTTAAGGAATAAGAGTCCACATATTCTCTTAGAGCTTAACCCATTAGGCCCAATTTATAATAAGTAATAGATATTCCATACTAATAAATAATGTACACATACTATCCTGTAATTAGTATAGTAAATATTGAATGATAAATATACCTAAATATTAAATACATTCTACTTATTAATTACTGTGTCTACACGTGACAACAGAGAACCAACATAACAAAGTAAAAGTGTTATGTCAAAAGATGGAAGTTGCACCCATCAGCTAAACAGAGAGAAAGAAATTCAAGAGGAGGGAGCGAGGAATGATGAGGAAGCTCACCGTGGTGGCTGCCACGCTCGGCGGGGAGAGGAGTTCACGGAAACGTCTGGTCGCGCGGTGAAGGATGATCGGCCATGGCGATTCGAGAGAGGGGCGGAGCTCTCTAGAGCCCGGCGGTGACTGGCGCGCAGGAAGGGCGACGCGCGTCTCGCCGAGACTCAGCCACGCCCGGCGGCGGTTCAGGGACCGACGCTCTAGACTTGGAGGTCTGTCGACGGGGTCGTACTCGCGTGGTGGAGGAAGCACAGGAGGGGTCGCCGAACCACTCTCGACCAGGCGACACGTGACAATCGATTGCTGGGTGGACGGGTACGGTGGATCCATGCTCGACGCAGCGAGAAGAAGTTTTGATGACTGCTCGTCGGCAGGGTGCCTACGATGGAGCTATGCCGGCAGCGCTCGCCTGGCGTACGAGGGTCATCAAGCGTACGAGGCAGCACTAGCGACGAGATGGCAATGGTCGAGGCGATCCGGTACGTGCTTGTGGTGGTTGTTGGTTTTTGGTTGGGTAATGGTGGTGGTGGTATGTTGGACGTTGGTGATGGTGGAGGTGACGATGGGTTTTAAAGAAAACTATGGAGAGGGAGGATATGAGCGATGATTTCGGAAGAGATGAGAAAGGTAGCAGCATATACATATACCGCCTGTAGGGATAGAATTTGTTTAGGAATAATTTCTATCATGATTAGATTTAAAATTTTAATAGATAAGTCTCTGTCTTCCATGCAAACCAAATAGGTAGATTTAAATCAAAAACTCATTAGTAGATTATAGCATATAAGTTGTGATCCATCATTAATCTACTAAAATTTCAAAAGTAGATAATAATCATTCATTTAACTCAGCATCTAATATTATTCAAATAATTTAAAAATGTATAATTATTAATCAAAAATATTTAAAGTAATTTGACGAAATTATTTTTATCGATAAAAATAAATATGCCTTTCAAGCCACTTTTGAAACTAAAAGTTCTGAAGTTCCAAAAATAATGACAACGTCTTTATGATACATAATAATAAAATCCAAGACTACAATATTTTTATTACAAGAATTTAATACTTTTAAAACTATTTATTTTAAAACTATATTTTTGAAATGACCAAAATAGTAGTAAAATAACGTTTATACATTTCAATGATCTATTTCAAAATACAAAAAAAATAAAACGAACAAATAATTATATAAAAATTGAAAAATTCGGGAAGAGGAGTTATAATATCATATTGGAAAATGTAAAGCATGCAAAGAGTAAGATACATGGGCTGTAAAGAAATATATATAAAAGCGAGAGAGATTTGATAACTAGAAATATCTATATATATGATAAGTAAGAACTGTAGGTAACCTGTGATTTAGAGCATGAGATGGTTATATAAACGGGTTAGAACAATGCAAGGGTAACTCCATCATACGTGAGTGTACCATGGACATATACATGATTTCACAAGATTTTACAAGATGGGATTTTGATCACATAACCATATCCTACTCACCCTCCCCAATTAGTACACAACGATCCAGTCAAGTTACGTTACCTTGTATAAGAGGTTTTTATCATGTTTGTTCACGTGATCATGAGAGTACAAGATTGCACAAGAGTATACATGAAAGCGATGTACATGAAATACAAGATGTTTGTGAAAAGCACATGACAACTGTATCTAATGCACCCCGAGGGAGACAACATCGCATGACAAGATCCATATAGTACCAATCCGTGATAATGACGTGACAGCATCATGCAAAGTAATCTAGAGCAAGAATATAAGTCCTAACAAGTATGAAATGATCAAAGAATGTACTCGCCTGTCACCCTGTATGGCTGATATGAATAGATGTCCGAACTGGTGTCACAAAGTCCTATTTAGAGTAAAACAGGTCACAATATATCCACAATGGTAAAAATAGAGTATACAATGCATACTACATGATTCTAGGTCAATCTAGGCCAAAGTCAAACTTGGTCAACTCTAACAGTCAAACTAGGTCAACTTAAGTCATACTAGGTCATAAGGAGTCAACTAAGTCAAACAAGGTCAAGCAAGTTAAGGTTAGTCAAATCAAGATCAAACTTAGACTAAATAAGGTTTTGGTCAACATAGACTAGTCACAAGGTCATTAGGTTAAGGGTCAACCATTAACAATCTAAGTCAACTAGTCCCTTCTATATCCATCCAAGTCCATTCTAGGTCAAGGTTGACCTATAGTTGACCTTGGTCAACCATGGTCCACAAGGGTCAACCTTTAAGTCAATCTAGGTCTACTAGACCTATTGGTCAATCCTAACTCATTGGCCATAGGCCATAGGCCATAGGCTAGAATTCCTAGGGTACTTAGTGGATATATATATATATATATATATATATATATATATATATATATATATATATATATACATATGTCTATACAATATATATACATATATATACATATAACATTATATATATAATGTTATATATAGACATATATATATAGAGAGAGAGAGAGTGAATGAGAGGGAACAAGGGTGAAGGGTGATCATGTGTGTGTGTGAGGGGGTCATGGGAAGGGATAGTGGTGTGTGTGTGTAACAGTGAGAGGGGGGGTTCTGTTCTCAGAAACCTAATAAGAGAGGCACAAACACAAACACATTACATATATATACACACACCTATACATACCTATATATACACATATATACACTCACATATACATACACATATACCCACACACTCATATACATATATACATACATATACAGTGTATATATACATAAATACGCATATATATATCAATCAAAATCGATTAGAAATTGGATTTTAAAAATTGGAAAACACAGGAATACTGTTCAGTTAACTGGTTTTGGGGAAAACCCAAATCAAACCCAAAAACCTAACCAATACCCACAAACAGTGGTTGGTAACCCTAGCCCCATGTGTGTACGTGTCGTGTGTGTCCATAGGAGTCTACTACGGCACGACACAACGTGTCCAAGTATCAAAAACCCAAATCGGGTAAGTTTCATACATTGTGCAGTGTCACAGCATCGTGCACGGGTTCACGTGTGTGTAGGACACGACACACACATCCACGTGTCTCGTGGTCGTGCCCCTAGGTTCACCTAGGGTCAGGCTACACACCTAGGACCCTGACACGAGCCCACGTGTCGTCGTGTCCAAATAGGAAGCCCGTATCAGTCGAGAAAACTCGACTGATACACACTGCTATGCGCAGCATCGTACAGCGAGTCGAGTGGCTCGTGCTCGTGACACAGGACACGACATACCTCGTGCTCGTGTCCAAGTATCCGCCCAATAATGGGCTACACGTGTGTCATCCTGACATGACACCACGATACGTGTGCGTAGGATACGGGGTCCGTATCTAAGTCGATTTTCTTGACTGAACGTGCGTGTGTGTGGCCAGTGCGGCCCCGAATCCGTGTCCGATACAAAACGATACATCGTAAAACTTTGGGGGCATGCTTGCAGACATTGCCCCCGTGTCCATGCCAATTTTGGCGTGTCCACGTGCTCTGTACGGTGAGTATGAGACACGCGTGAGCAGGGCACTGTGTGTGTTCAGGACACAACGTGTTCGTGTCCATTTTGGATACGGACACGACACCAATTCGTGCTCAGTCAAGTGTGTACGTGTTCTACTAGTCTAGGTCTACCCAAAAGTGTAATTTGTTTTACAAAACACTAACTTTTATTCCTAAGTGGCATTTCACCAAACACTATTTTTCAACCTTGGATACGTGTCCGATACGGATACCAAATCAAACCTAGTTTCTACCAAACTTGACCCACAGCTAGGGTATACCTATATGTATGCATTTATAAAGGGAAGACACAATATTAACTAGGTTTATAGGTATTTAGCTATTGAGTAAAAACTCAAGATTTTAATGGAAGGGGGGTGTGTCCTCTTCACTTGTTGGTGTCCACAGCTATGTGTCCAGCTTGCTAACCTCCCTTAGCACCCTCTAGGTTGTAGGAACCCAATGCAAAAGACTAGGATGAGTTTGGATCTATTTTGAGGAAGATATGAAGGTTTAAGGAAATATGAATTTTTCTAGGTTTTGAAACATATAAATTGGTATGGGAATGAATAGATGGGGTTATATAGGAAGGGGGCATGCTAGGGGGTACCCTTGGCTGGTCATGGCAAGGGGGGTGTCTTCTTGCCTTCCTTCAAGGTGAAGGCAAGGACTTTGGTGCCAAAGTTGAGATCTTTTGAGGGTTTCAAGGAAAATATCCCATATGTAAATATCTTAGATATTTCCTATCTTGACAAATATGTAATATCCATCCTCTAGTCTCTAGGTTAGTAGCTAACCTCTAGATTAGGTAAACTAGGTTAGGGGCTCTCATGACAATAATTAAATAATAATAATTCACATAAATCCAATAATTCCTAGTAAATTACCAAAATACCCCTTAGGCTAAAAAGCCCTAACTTGATGTTCTAAACCTATGGCTAGGCTCGTATGATCATGGTTAGTCTCTAGGTTAAGTAATCTCTAAGGTTGCACTAGCAAAACATCAAAATCACAAGTCGTGGTTTTAAATCGTTTTAAATTAACTAAAAAAATCACCAAAAATCATAATATGGTTTAAATATCATTATTAAATAATTATAATTACAAAATTTCAAAATTATCCTCATTTTAGAAACTGGGTGCTACAAGTCTACCCTCCTTAGAAAATTTCGTCCTCGAAATTAGAATGGTTATACTCCTTATAGGTCAAACACCCCAACAATCACAGTCTCAAACACACAGTCCGATAATCATATGTGTCTGTCCAAAATTATGATACTCGGAATCTTCGTCATGCTAGTGAGCAAGGCTACAATATTCACAGAGTCCTCGACTAAGGTACATACCTCTAGAATCATGGTATTTAAAATTTTCACATTGCCGCATGCCTGGCCGCGAAAACCTTAAATTCCTACACCCGAGAAATACGTTCAAAATCTGACTATATGTCCTCACTATGCCAGCTAACATGACTATAGAAGACTCTAGATCCCATAATCGAGACGACCTAGCCCATACGACTTATCTCAGAAGAAAATAATTCACAATGAAATATCCGAACAAAATTTATCAACTACAAGGAACAGATAGAATCAAATTTCAAGACAGTTATAAGGAGGCAAATACGGAAATAGAATCGAAAAGGTTGGAACCTGCAATCAGCTCTCCCTCTGCTTGTGCATCATCGACTGCCATGGCGAAAGGTCGTCCCGGCTGGCCTCCCTTGGCCTGCTGCTGATGCTGGATAAACCTCTGCTGCTGAGTCTGCAACGGTGGTCCCGTCTGCTGCCCTGTCGGAGCCCTAGCTCCTGCTGCTGCCTGAGCTAATCGTGCCAAGTTCTTGGGACACTCCCTCAACTGATGCTCTGCTGAACCACAAAGCAAACATAGGCCCTGTCTTTTTCTGCAGTCGTCCCATCCGTGACCTTGCTTCTTACAGAAGTTACATATAGGGTGCTGTTGCTGCCTGGGTGCCTGCTGGTGAAGTACATATCCCAGGCCCTGAAGCGGCTGCTGAACTGGCCTCTGCTGTATGTGAGGGCGTTTGGCCGGTGCTGCACTAGAACTAGACCCTAAGGTATCACTGCCCCTCTTCGGCTTGAGGCCGAAGTCCTCCTCTGTAATCTGTGCGTCCATCAATATCTGATCGAACGTCGCGTCACGACGTCCCGAGGTGCGGGTGCGCACTGCATGAATAAGTCCCCTACGGAACTTACGAGCCTTCTGCCCCTCATCCTGGATCATATCGGGAGCGAACCTGCTAAGACGGAAGAACTCAGGTGCATACTCGTCCACCGACGAGTTTCCCTATACTAGACCCACGAACTAGCCCTCCAATGCTGTAAGAGCCACGTCCGGAAAGAACTTCTCCTTGAAGATCCTCCGGAAGTTCTCCCATGTCAGCCCTCTCACCGACGCACGAGGATCCGTGCGGTACCATGTCAGCGCAATATCGAAGAATCGACTGGCTGCGGCCGAAACCCAAAGTGCTCTAGGAAGCTCTGCCAGCTCCATGCTCCGTTGCACATCCTCTAGCCAGTCGTCTGCATAAAGAATGCCCTCTGTGCCCGTGAAGTCCCTGGAGCTCATCTTCCTAATGTCTAATACTGTCCCAGGCCTGGACTGCTGCTGGTACGGCTGCTGGCCAGTAGGGCCCTGTACTGTACCCGGTGCCACTCTCTCCACTGCTGCCAGTGCAAGCTGATGCGAGTTCTCCATGCTCTGCCTCAGCATCTCAATCTGACGGTGTGACGCCTCCGACTGGCGCTACGATGCCTCTGCCTGGGCCCGCTGAGTCTCCATCATCTGCTGAAGGAGAAGGAACATATGATGTGTATCCGTCGGTATCGGTGGTGGTAGCATCTCCGGAATGACGATCGAAACCCTCTGGGGTGGAGGTAGTAGACCTCCCTGTACAACTGCCGGGGTCTCCGGAATAGTGGAATCACTGGAGGCAGTCTCGTGAACCTCCTCCTCAGCCTGATCAGATCTTTCGGGCAAGCTACTCGATCCAATAGCCTGCAGATGCGTCTTCGTCATCCTGGAGACAAATTGAAACAAAGAGATCAATATGGCACATAAGTAGATTTATCAAAGAAGGACAGTTAATTTAACACAAGAGAAGTAATCATGATAATCAAAAGATCGAAAATTTTCCTAAGTGTGATTGAGAAACTCCTATCATGTCCTAGGTCCTACGTCCTAATTGCAGGCTCGTAATTAGTACTCTAAGTCGAGCACCATTACGAGATCGCACTAATTGTGACACAGACCTGCGTGGGCTACCACAAAAATGTGTCACGGCCCGCACCCTGATTAGGGGCATGAGAACGTGGGTACGTCCAGCCTACGCCGTAGTATCGACGGTAAAACGCTGTATAGGTCATCTATAACATCTAACATCTAACAACAAGATATATAAACCTGTCATCTCTGCATGGAGGTATAACATAACATCTCAACTCTATATCTCAAACACAAGTCTAGGAAAGATAGAGCATGATATGGAATCAGATAAAAGGAAAAAACTGAATATAAATAGAGTTATCACACCACACAAAGTAGATGTCCAACACAAATAGATACAAGACCTGAAATATAACTAAGTCACAACTAACAGTCGGAACAATCCGATACAACTGAAAACTATAAACACTAGACTAGATTAGGCACCCTCTACTGAGCTAGAAGCTCCTCAGGCTCCTGAAGGTCACCCTCATGTGTCCCATAGAAGGTAGGACAGTCACCATCATCATCTGTAATATTTTTAACAGGTCTAGTCAGGACAGGAACGAGCACAATACATCTCACGCAGTTCATATCATGTTGGGAAATATAAAGCATGCAAAGAGTAAGATACATGGACTGTAAAGAAATATATATAAAAACGAGAGAGATTTGATAACTGGAAATATATATATATATATATATATATATATATATATATATATATATATGATAAGTAAGAACAGTAGGTAACCTGTGATTTAGAGCATGAGATGGTTATATAAACGGGTTAGGACAATGCAAGGGTAACTCCATCATACGTGAGTGTACCATGGACATATACATGATTTCCCAAGATTTCACAAGATGGGATTTTGATCACATAACCATTTCCTACTCACCCTCCCCAATTAGTACACAACGATCCAGTCAAGTTACGTTACCTTGTACAAGAGATTTTTATCATATTTACTCACGTGATCATGAGAGTACAATATTGCACAAGAGTATACATGAAAGCGGTGTACATGAAATACAAGATGTTTGTGAAAAGCACATGACAACTGTATCTAATGCACCCCGAGGGAGACAACATCGCATGACAAGATCTATATAGTACCAATCCGTGATAATGACGTGACAGCATCATGCAAAGTAATCTAGAGCAAGAATATAAGTCCTAACAAGTATGAAATGATCAGAAACTGGGTCATACTAGATCATACTAGATCATACTAGGTCATACTAGGTCACTAGAAGTCAATCCAAGTCAAACTAGGTCAAACTTGGTAAAAGATTGACTTATAGTTGACTTTTGGTCAACTGAAAAACTCTGGTCAACTCTAGTCAACTCTAGGTCAACCCTAGGTTAAACTAGGCTAATGTTGACCAACTGTTGACTTTCAGTCAACTGGTCAACTCTGGTTTGGTTTCGGTCAATTATAGTCACTTTTAGGCTAAGTTTGACTTTCGGTTGACTTTTGTTGACTTTTGGTCAAAACGGTCAACTGAGGTCAAAACTAGTCTAGCAGCACTATTTCTGACCATTACGTACCAAGGAAACCAAATTCTAACAATATCTTAATATCTAAATCACATTCCTTAGCTATAGGCAATTACCTTCACTCACCCTATTACCTTACCAAGGTCAACTCACAATCACACTCCTTACCTTAGTTTCTAGGCACTTCTACTTCAACATGGTATCCTAATACCATGCTCTCGTATCCCGATACCATGCCATGGTATCTTGATACTCTAATTTCATATCTAGAAGAATCTTAGGACTTATCCTAGAAATAGGGTAAATCTTAATTACCTCACTAGCATACCAACCTCAACATGGTCACTAACACTCTAACTAACCCTCACACCTAAACATTCTAGGGTTAAGGGACTGATTTTAGTATAGGAATTTGTGGAATGAATGAAGGGAGAATAGGTGAGTGGATATATGTATTGGTGTATGAAAAAATGGAAGGGTGAATGGATGGATGCATTTGATAATGGATTGAAGGGTTAATGAGTGGTTTGAATGGTGTATGAATGTTGAATGAATGATAGATGAATGGATAGGTGACTGAGTGAATGAATGCATAAGTGAATGGTGATATGGATATTGGTAAATGGATATATGAATTGTGGTTTGAATGGATGGGTGGATGAATAGATGAGTGAATGAATGGAAATTGAATGAATGGTGGACTGACATGGATAGGTGAATAAAGGGTCATGGGAATGGGGCTACTCCCCCCTCACATTGCTGCTGAATGCAGCATGCATATTACTGCTACTGCTGGCTGTTGCTACTGCTAATTCTGCTGCTGCTAAGGACTGATCCCCCCTCTCACTGCTGCAAAGTAGCAGTTCCTACTGCTACTTCTGCTACTACTGCATATGCAGTCCCCTGTGGGGACTGCTGCTATCCCATACTGCTGCTGCCTATGGCAGCAGCTCGAGAGCCACTTCTGCTGTGAACAGCAGTTCACTCCCCCCTTAAACCACCATCAACCACCACTTCATCCACCACTCCAACCACCACTAACACCACCACTCAACCCACACACAAACATAAAACATATATTAGACTCACACTCTCTATCACTCCCTCTATATCTACACATACATATATATATATATATATATATATATATATATATATATATATATATATATATATATATATATATATATATATATATATATATATACATGACACACAATATATATATATATATATATATATATATATATATATATATATATATATATATATATATATATATATATATATTATGATACATTAAGATACCATGAAGAACACATCCTAACAAATCTAAAATATATATATATATATATTGTGTGTCATGTATATATATATATATATATATATATATATATATATATATATATATATATATATATATATATATTATGATACATTAAGATACCATGAAGAACACATCCTAACAAATCTAAAATCTGAGTTTAAAGTCACAAATAAATCATTCACACAATATTACAAACACTATGTGTGTCCAAAATTGGGGGTTTTTTACTAGGACACAAAACACAGCATGGACACATCCTAATGACCTCCAAATGGACACGAAATGGACACAAATAGAGATACAACCCTGAGGGTCATTCCTATGGGTTCAAATTAATCCTAAATGCATGTAGGAATGAAATAGAGAAGAGATTATACCTTCCGGTTGATCAAAACCAAGAAAACTCCTTTCGATACGACACCGACACGAAGAGACCTCCAAATGGACACGAACAAGTTTTGAAACTCCCCAAATCTAGCTAGCTCCTCCTCTTGATGAAAATAGAGAAGAAAAGAAAAGGATTAATGAAGGAATGGATTGATTTGATGGTAGAAAAGAATGGAGACTCCTCTCTAATTTTTGGGGAAGAATAAGAGAGAGAAAATAGTGTGGATAATAACAAATGAGAGCTCATCTCTACCCCCCTAGGTGGTCGGCCAAGTGTGGGCATAGGTGTCCCCCTATCTAATGACTAAAACACCCCCACTTGTCTTATTGATTAATATTAGAAAAAGGTTTTAGGTTGGGGCTAATTTAGTCATATTTTAAGTCTCTAATTAACAAAACCTAGTCGTGAAATTTAGTCTAACCATACTAACTTAAATATTGTCATGTGGGCCATGCCTAACTAATGAGTGGGTCCCACTAGAGTGAAAGCTACCCCGGGTCCCCGATACAAGTCGGATTGAGTTGAAATTCGAACCCGACTCAAATAACCCCAAATTAATATCATAAATAATAAAATAAATTTCAAAAATATTCTAAAATGAAAATTGACCAAAATACCCTTGTTCTTGAAAACTGGGGGTGACAAATCTATCCACCTTAAAAAAATTTTGTCCTCGAAATTAAAACAAAGCAATCACAGGAAACACATGCAGAAAACAATCACATTCAAATACTTTAAAAAAAAATCACCAATAAAAATCTCTTTGAGGCACATCAAATACTTGTAAATAAAAACTGATACGTATCCGATACGGACACGAAACCAACACAAAATCACTCCTATCAAAAGTCAAAATTAACAATCACCAATGTAATAAATAACAAAATAATTTAAAGCGGTCAAATAACCAAAATACTCTTAGGCCAGAAATGACATTAAAAACATCCTAATCACATGGTTAGGCTCTAGGTCAAGCAGTCTCTAGGGTTTCACTAGCAAAACATCAAAATCACTAGTCATGGCTTTAAATAGTTTTTAAAATGATTAAAATCTCCAAAATCAAGCATAATTTAAATGGCAATAAATAATTGACTAAAATTATAAATTAAAAATTGCCCTCAATTTAAAATCATGCAGTTCGATAATCATATGCGTGTGTCCAAAATCATGATACTCAGAATCTCTGTCATGCTAGTGAGTAAGGCTACGATAATCACAGAGTCCTCGACTAAGGTATATACCTCTAAAATCATGGTATTTAAAATTTTCGCATTGCTGCATGCTTGGCAGCGAAAACCTTAAATTCCCACACCCGAAAAATACGTCCATAATCTGACTGTATGTCCTCACTATGCCTGCTACCATGACCCTAGAGGATTCTAAAATCTCATAATCGAGGTGACCTAGCTCATACGACTTATCTCAGAAGAAAAATCACATCACAAGAACAAAATTTTATCAAACGATTAAGGAACAGATGGAATCAAATTTCAAGACAGTTATAAGGAGGCAAATACGGAATTGAGATCGAAAGATTAGAACTTGTAATCTGCCCTGCTACTGCCTGAGTGTCCTCAATTGTCATTGCGAAAGCTCGCCCCTGCTGGCCTCCCCTAGCCTGCTACACTCTGTCCTGGCCTCCTCAGATTCTACGAGCGTGGCAATCCTTCAGCTGGTGGTCGGGCACCCCACAATATAGACATACGTCCAACCTCTTCCTAAAAGTCTTCCGACTGTGTCCCAGCTTCCCACAGAAACCGCACTGAGTAGTCTGCCTCTAGCCCTGCCCCTGCTTCTGGTAGGCACGTACTGGTGCCTGCTGAATCTGTAAATAAGGCTGCTGCTGAATCTGCCTCTGTAGGAAGTGAGGGTGCTTCCCCGACCCTACACTAGAACTCCCACCAAGAACATCGCTGTCCCTCTTCGGCTTGAGGCCGAAGTCCTCTTCTGCTATCTGCGCCTCTATCAGTATCTGCTCGAAGGTCGCATCGCGTCGCCTGGAAGTACGAGTGCGAACCGCATGAATAAGGCCTCTCTGGAACTTGCGGGCCTTATACCCCTCATCCTGGATCAAATCTGGTACAAACCTACTCAGACGGAAAAACTCTGCTGCATACTCGTCCACCGACGAGTTCTCCTGCACTAATCCGACGAACTGGGCCTCCAGAGCTGTCAGAGCCATATCGGGGTAGAACTTCTCCTTAAAGAGCCGCCTGAAGTTCTTCCATGTCAAACCTCTCACTGATGCACGAGGATCCGTGGGAAACCACGTCAAGGCGATATCGAAGAACTAACTAGCCGCAGCTGTGACCCATAGTCCCCTCGGAACCTCTACTAACTCCAGGCTCCTCTGGACGTCCTCCAACCAGTCATCTACATACACGATACCCTCGGTACCCTTGAAGTCCTTCGGGTTCATCTTCCTGAAATCTAGACATATGCCAGGCCTCCCATGACCCTACTGCTGAACTGGGGTACCCTGAATTGTACCCGGTACAACCCTCTCAACTGCTATCATTGCCAGCTGGTGGGAGTTCTCAATGCTCTACCGTAACACCTCTGTCTAGCGGTATGATGCGTCAGCCTGATGCTGCTGTACCTCGACCTGGGCCCTCTGGGTCTGCATTATCTGCTGTAGAAGGGCCATCATCTGCTGTGCATCCGTTGGTAGCGGAGGTGGTGGTAGAAGAGTCTTAGAAATGACTATAGACGGTCCCACAGCTGGAGGTGGAAGACCTCCTGGAACCGTCGCTGCTACTCCCGCCTGAAGGGCAGGAACTGAGGTGGCAACTTCCTCAACTGCAGCTCCTTCAACTGGAGGTGGAGGTCCTATCGGATCGGTCCTCTCTGGAATAGCACTAGATCCTGCAGCCTGAGAGCGAGTAATCGTCATCCTGAGGATAGATTGAAACAAGGAATCAATATGGCACATGATAGAGAATATCAAAGAAGGACAATTAAATTCAATGCAAAAGAGTTGTCATGGTAATCAAAAGATCAGAAATTTCCTGAAATGTGATTGATTAACTCCTATCATATCCTAGATCCTATGTCCTAGTCGCAGGCTCGTAATTAGTACTCTAAGTCGAGCACCATTACGAGATCGTACTAATTACGATATCGACCTGCGTGGGCTACCACAAAAACGTGTCACGACCCGCACCCTGATTAGGGACACGAGCACGTGGGTACATTCAGCCTACGCCGCAGAATCGGCGGTAGAACGCTGTATATGACGTCTGTAAATACTATGACTAAACAGTATAAAGGTATATGTCATCTCCGCACGGAAGAATATAATATGGCATAACTCAATCACAAGATAAAACTAAGGTAGATAGCACGGAAAGGAAATATGATAGATGAAAATAGAAAATAAGTTCAAGATCCAACACAAGTCCAGAGATATACACAACATCACAGGGTCACAAAATATAATATAGAATACTACAGTCTGAAAGTACTAGCTGGATCGCAGTCTAGGCAAACCTAACTAAGCTATACTACTCTGGGTGTGCAAAGTCTAGTGGCTCTACTATCAGGCCACAGTCCTGGACTACTCCATCTATCTCGACCACATAATAAGTCGAGCAGTCTACCTCAGAGTCATCTGTAATATATCAATGGTATCCTGTCAGAAAAATGAGCAAGTACAAACACTAACAGCAATTCCATATGAATTGACAAATTCTATAAGAGACAGTATAATAAAATACAAGACAAAGATATAGGATGACTTAGGAACCATTCGGAAGCCGAGTTACAACCCTTAAACCAAACAAGGACCGGGGTTGTAACCCTTCTTCCGAACAGAACTTAGCTTCCAATCAAGGTATAGCATAAAGGCATGTAGAAAATGTGAGTAAATGAATATCATAGCATGGTGAGAAAAGTACTGAAGCAGAACTGAGCATGATATATGATGAGATAAAATAAATATAAAAAGTGCCTTGAATTATTAGAGCATTATGTGATCGGCTTTGGGAAAGTTACAGGACATGCTATCCACTTGGCTCGATTATCACAAAAAAGTCAATGGAAAGGGTCATGTCGGCCAACCTGGATAACAAACACAAGGAATAGGATCTCGCTACACCCTACGTAAGATGAGAGTGGAACAAGCACAAGAATATAGTGACATGGTGGCTTTGATCACATAGCCCCTAATAATTCCCCATTCCCGAATAGTATAATGGATCTGGACATGACACGTCATGACACGTGATTCCATAAGAGGGTAGAAAGTCCCCTTAGAAATCGGTATCTATACAAGTACAGGGAACAAGACAGAAAATGTACCAATATACCAAGAAAATCTAGGAACAACATCTCATGTCATGATCCAACATATACTAGTCCGTGAACTATCGTGACTGAAAATCGAGTAAGACAATACAACTGAATCGGATATAGCGGATATCAAGACAATGAAAACTATCAGTGAATGTACTCGCATGTGGTCCTGAGTTGATAAGGCGAACTGATGCTCAGAGTAATCACAGACCTAAAGATGAGATACTATAAGTCAAACAGGGTTTTATAATAAAAGGGAAACTAATTTAAGTCATGATATGCAAGTCTAAGTCAAACTAGGTCAAACTAGGTCATACTAGATCATACTAGGTCTTACTAGGTCACTAGAAGTCAATCCAAGTCAAACTAGATCAAACTTGGTCAAAGATTGACTTACAGTTGACTTTTGGTCAACTAGTCAACTCTGGTCAACTCTAGTCAACTCTAGGTCAACCCTAGGTCAAACTAGGCTAATGTTGACCAACTGTTGACTTTCAGTCAACTGGTCAACAGTGGTTTGGTTTCGGTCAATTATAGTCACTTTTAGGCTAAGTTTGACTTTCGGTTGACTTTTGTTGACTTTTGGTTAAAACGGTCAACCAGGGTCAAAACTAGTCTAGAAGCACGATTTTTGACCATTACCTACCAAGGAAACCAAATTCTAACCATCTCTTAATAGCTAAATCACATTCCATAGCTATAGGCAATTACCTTAACTCACCCTATTACCTTACCAAGGTAAACTCACTATCACACTCCTTATCTTAATTTCTACGCACTTCTACCTCAATATGGTATCCTAATACCATGCCCTCGAATCCCGATACCATGCCATAGTATCTTGATACTCTAATTTCATATCTAGAAGTATCTTAGGACTTATCCTAGAAATAGGATAAATCCTAATTACCTCACTAGTATACCAACCTCAACATGGTCACTAACACTCTAACTAACCCTCACACCTAAACATTCTAGGGTTAAGGGACTGATTTTAGTATAGGAATTTGTGGAATGAATAAAGGGTGAATAGGTGAATGGATATATGTATTGGTGTATGAAAAAATGGAAGGGTGAATGGATGGATGTATTTGATAATGGATTGAAGGGTTAATGAGTGGTTTGAATGGTGTATGAATGTTGAATGAATGATAGACGAATGGATAGGTGAATGAATGCATATGGTGATATGGATATTGGTAAATGGATATATGAATTGTGGTTTGAATGGATGGGTGAATGAATAGATGAGTGAATGAATGGAAATTGAATGAATGGTGGACTGACTTGGATAGGTGAATAAAGGGTCATGGGAATGGGGCTACTCCCCCCTCACATTGCTGCTGAATACAACATGCATATTGCTGCTACTGCTGGCTGTTCCTACTGCTAATGCTGCTGCTGCTAGGGACTGATCCTCCCTCTCACTGCTGCAAAGTAGCAGTTCCTACTGCTACTTCTGCTACTACTGCATATGCAGTCCCCTGTGGGGACTGCTGCTATCCCATACTGCTACTGCCTATGGCAGCAACTCGAGAGTCACTTCTGCTGTGAACAGCAGTTCACTTCCCCCTTAAACCACCATCAACCACCACTTCATCCACCACTCCAACCACCACTAACACACCACTCAACCCACACACAAACATAAAACATGTATTTGACTCACACTCTCTATCACTCCCTCTATATCTACACACACACACACACACACACACACACACACACACACACACACACACACACATATATATATATATATATATATAAAAAAAAAAAAAAAATATATATATATATATATATATATATACATGACACACTCACTCCATAAATATTTATTTACAAGACACACAATATATATATTAGAAGACACATACATATATATAACAAATGATATATATATATATATATATATATATATATATATATATATATATATATATATATATATATATATATATATATACATTAAGATACCATGAAGAACACATCCTAACAAATCTAAAATCTGAGTTTAAAGTCACAAATAAATCATTCACACAATATGACAAACATTAGGTGTGTGACGTGTCCAAAATTGGGGGTTTTCCAGTAGGACACAAAATACAACATGGACACATCCTAATGACCTCCAAATGGACACGAAATAGACACAAATAGAGATACAACCATGGGGGTCATTCCTATGGGTTCAAATTAATCCTAAATGCATGTAGGAATGAAATAGAGAAGAGATTATACCTTCTGGTTGATCAAAACCAAGGAAACTCCTCCCGATACGACACCGACACGAAGAGACCTCCAAATGGACACGAACAAGTTTTGAAACTCCCCAAATCTAGCTAGCTCCTCCTCTTGATGAAAATAGAGAAGAAAAGAAAGGGATTGATGAAGGAATGGATTGATTTGATAGTGGAAAAGAATGGAGACTCCTCTCTAATTTTTGGAAAAGAACAAGAGAGAGAAAATAGTGTGGATAATAACAAAGGAGAGCTCATCCCTATCCCCCTAGGTGGCCGACCAAGTGTGGGCATAGGTGTCCCCCTATCCAATGACTAAAATACCCCACTTGTCTTATTGATTAATATCAGGAAAAGGTTTTAGGTTGAGGCTAATTTAGTCATATTTTAAGTCTTTAATTAATAAAACCTAGTCATGAAATTTAATCCAACCATACTAACTTAAATATTGTCATGTGGGCCATGCCTAACTAATGAGTGGGTCCCACTAGAGTCAAAGCTACGTCGGATCCCCGATACAAGTCGGATTGAGTTGAAATTCGAACCCGACTCAAATAACCCCAAATTAATATCATAAATAATAAAATAAATTTCAAAAATATTCTAAAATAAAAAATGACCAAAATATCCATGTTCTTGAAAACTGGGGGTGACATTAGAGGACGCACCGCCTGTAGTGACCTAGTTTAGTTAGGTTTGACTGGATTGCATTCCAGTTGGATATTTGAGACTTGTACCATATTTTATTTGGGATCTTGTGTTATGTCTTAAATTTTGAACTTCTGTCTGTGACTTGCATCTATTTCAGTTTATCTATTTTCTATCGTATCTTTATCACATTCGTGCTTATCTTCCTTAGATGTCATGTGATTGAGTTTTGATTATATTCCTTCACGGAGATGACAGGTTATATACTTTGTGTCTAGATGTTATATATTCTAGTTGACCTATACAGAGTTATACCGCCGATTCTGCGGCATAAGCTGGACGTACCCACGTGCTCGTGCCCCTAATTAGGGTGCGGGTCGTGACACATTTTTGTGGTAGCTCATGCAGGTCCCAGTCGTAACTAGTACGATTTCGTAATGGTGCTCGACTTAGAGTACTAATTACGAGCCTGTTGTTAGGATATAGGTTTTAGGTTATGATAGGAGTTACTCAATCACATATTAGGAAAATTTTCGATCTTTTGATTATCATGACAACTCTTCTTGCATTTCGAATTTAATTGCCCTTCTTTGATGATATCTTATCTTGTTATCTTGTGCCATATTGATCTCCTTGCTTGAATCTATCTTCAGGATGACAAAGACTCGATCTCAGACTGCTAGACCCAATACAGCATTGGAGAGGTCCGATACTTCGTGACCTGTTTCTCCAATTGAGGGACCTACTGTTCAGGAGGTTGCCCCTACCGTCCCCGCCTATCAGGAGGGAGTGACAGCAGCCCTAGGAGGTCTTCCTCCGCCGGTCCAGAGGCCTACACTCGTTCTGCAGAGACTCTTCCACCTTCACCTACACTACCGACCGATGCCACTCAGATGGTTCGTTGGAGGACGACAGCGCAAAGCCATCAGACAAAGCTGCTGAAGACTGGAAAAGACTGGATCGAAAGACCGTTGGATTCATCTGCTAATGGCTGGACGACTCGGTGTTTTACCATGTGTCCATAGAGAGTTCAACAAAAGTATTATGGGATAAGCTGTATTCGCTGTACGAAAAAAAGTCGGCTGGCAACAAGGTATTTCTAATTTGCCAACTCGTCAACTCGAAGTACACGAAGTGTGCCTCGATGGCACAATATCTGAAAGAGGTTCAGGGTATCATCAATCAGCTGTCTGTGATGAAGATGGTGATTGATGATGAGCTTCAGGCCCTACTGCTTCTGAGTTCTCTGTCGGAAAGCTGGAAGATGTTGGTGGTGTCAGTGAGCAACTCCGTACCTGATGGAGTTGTTACGATGGAGGCAGTCAAAAGTAGCTTGTTAAATAAGGAGGTTCGACACAAGCAAGTTGAATCGTCGCATGAGTCCGCTCTGGTGGCTTCCTATGGGAAGGGAAGACCCAAGTCGCAGGCAAGAACAGAAAGAGTTCTCGGAATCTTGTGATTATGGACCGCAAGGAGGGCTGCTATCACTGTAGGGAAATGGGTCATATCAAGAGGAACTACATGAAGCTCAAAGCTGAAAAGGCCAAAGACAATAACGATCATGATGATATCACAGTAATGTGAGATATCATCATCGCAACGACTGGCACAGAGGAACCTTATGGTATGTGTCATGATGGTGACCGGGACATGGATATGGAAGCGTCGTATCATGCCACTCTATATAGGAGGATCTTTACGTCGTACCGTGGCGACAAGTTTGGATATATGAAGATGGGCAACAAGGGAACTGCTACAGTTGTAGGCATCGGTGATGTGCACTTGACGATGGAGTTTGGTGAGAGGCTCGTCCTCAGGGGTATGTGACATGTACCGAGTTTGTGCTATAACTTTATTTCGGTAGGAAGGCTGGCAGATGATGGCTGTCGCAGTCTGTTTGGGGACACAAATTGGATGCTTGCAAAGGGTTCCCAACAACTGGCTCGAGGAGATTTATGTTGTGGCTTGTACAGGCTCAAGCCGCTGAGCTGTACAGGCAGACCATAGACACCGGATGGATGCTCGAAGGGTTTTCGATAGGAGGTGGATCATCGAGAACCTGCTGAGAAGGGACTTCTAGATGCTTTAAGGGATACGGAGGATTCGATTCGATGAGATAAAGTGATGGATGGTGATGAGTCAAAGATTAAGGGTCAGTCTGTCGGTCCCATGACAACTGGTCGGTCTTCAAGTGGGGGTTGCTCTACGGATACAGTTTTGGCGATAGGTAATTTTCTAAAGCTTCATGGAGTGACATCAATTTCAGCAGTTCGAAGCCAGGAAGGAAATCAACGTTTGCAGCAAACTCAACCTGAGGAGGGAGCATCATCATTCACACAATTCAGGGGGAGCTGTGGGTCATCGACGACATGCACAGTGGGTGATGTTCTGCTCGAGGACGCATGTGTATGGGGGAGCTTCAAGTTCGGACATGAAGGTGGGTAGGTTCATGAGTTCAAATCTCGGGAGAACTGCACCGTCTGCTTGGTTTTGGTCAGCCAAGGATGAAGAAGCTCATCGAAAAGTTAACACTTTCCGGTGGACACTACACCAAAATGATAAATTAGGAACACCATGCCTTTTTTTGATCTAGAACACTTATTTTTCGTATCTAGGTGCTGGAACGAAAATAAAGTGTTCAAAATCAGAAAAGGGTTCCTAATATATTTTATTTTAATTTTTAGGAAAATTGTTTCTTTTGGTACACTTTTTTACAGTTCTAAATTCGTTCCAAACTGAGAATACACATATGTGCATCTCACCTGCTTAATAAGAAAAGTGTTTCCAGCTAATAAATACCTTTCTATAAGCAAATCCTTCATCTCCCACGTAAACCCAAACCCTTTCTCTCCCTTTCGTATACACCCTTTCAACTCCCACTCCGACGAGATCCCGACGAGATCGTGCCTTCCATCGCCGCCATTTTCTCCATTGTTGGTTCTCTTACAATCTTTGCCATCATCTCTCACGATTTGGATCCAAGTTTCTTCTCTATTTCCTTTTTGTTCAAATTTTTTGATTTGGGTCTTGGTTCGCTTGCCATCTACTATTGCTTTTTTCTTACTAAATAAAGGACATATAGAGATGAAGCTTATAGTGTATTGAAAGTTCAAATAGGCAACGCTAAATTCTGGGATGAAAATTGTACTCACACAAGATGAGGAATTATTTATTTCTTTGAATGGTAGTACATAAAGCTTAAAATATTTATTTTTTCTGTTTCCCCAAAGTTAAACACTCATCATTTTGATACTTGTACAATATCGTCAATCCATAAAAATCATCTCTATTTGGTATGCTTATCCATAAAAATCATCTCTATTTGGTATGTTATTCCAGTCATAATTTTTTAATATAAAATTCTAGAGTTGATTTAGTGATGCTATAATGAAATATGGTTTGACGAAATTACTTACGACTTAATTCAATTTGCATGAACAAGTACAATTGAACAATTTTGAGTGGTAGAATAATTTAGTACGCCATTCAGTTTCAGAATTGCTTGATGCTTCTTAGAATGGTTATACCATTTATGGTCAATAATCGATGCCAATAGCATCCTTAATTTGTTTAGAAGTCTTTTACTCATTTTTCTTAGCTACATGATTTTTGGTGCATCCCCAACTAATTAAGAAGCACTTAGCTGCATGATTTTTGGTGCATCCCCAACTAATTCTTTCGTCTCTTGTTGTATGGTTAAAGATGGTGATTTGTGAAAGCTGGCATGATAACACAAAATACTAGCTGATGCTAAAAGAAATAGGTTCCTTTATTATTGCACAAGAACATGGTAAGACTGCTAATCCTATGCACTTTTCTAAATATGTTTGAGCCTTTTGAGGATTGACACCATGGCTCTCTTACGAAAGGTGAATTGAATTACAATCTGATTTCAATGAAAAGATTGATTAGAATATCATGGATTTTTTTTTGAAATCAGGTTAGTGAGATTATGGATTGTTCTAGGGAACTTGCTCTCTTTTATTATTGTATAAAAGATATGTGTTTTGTTATCGATGCCTCGCGTAAGTCCTATTTTCTAAATACTAATAGTTTCATGTTGTTTTCTTCCTATGTTTATCTACCTTCTATAAATTCTTGTATTTTCAACATTATGTCATCATATTACCTGTTTTAAAGTTTCATAATTTTGAGGAGGCGCATTGGTGGAGTTGAGAGAGAGAGGGAGAGAGAGAGAGAGAGAAGTAGAAGAAAGAGGAAGAAGATAGTGAGGAGTGACATCACTACACCAAAATTCACTGGAGTTTAGTAACTTCTTTAGCAGTGTCTTTATCTTTCTTTCTGTTGATTTTGGAGGCCATTTGCATGCTACTTTTGACAGTATCAAGTGTGACTTTGAAGGCTTTTTTCTAATGAGTTGCAGGCGTTGTCTTTATCTTTCTCTCTTTTGATTTTGGAGGCCATTTGCATGCTACTTTTGACAGTATCAAGTGCGACTTTGAAGGCTTTTTTCTAATAAGTTGCAGGCGTTTTATGCCACTGCACAGTATCTACTCTACATAGGAGAAGCTCTTGGCAGGTGTATTATGTTGCACAATGTTAGGCTAATTACAAATGCACAAATACAAATCTGCTCAAGATAACAAGAATAATAAACTTAAGATACAGTAGAGTCGCCTTGAAAAAATTTACTTGTTCTAGAGATTAATCAGACCTCTTTGTATTCTAGAAACTAGGTTTTGAAGTGAATAATGTTGGATTGATTGAAAATAACTAAAACCTCACGTTCCATCCCTCACTATCACATTGTTACACTACTTAAGCATGTTCCTGATACCATCCTGACACATTTTTTAAGTATGTTCCTGATACCATCTTGACATGTTTTAAGCATGTTCCTGATACCATCCTGACACATGTTTTAAGCATGTTCCTGATATATGTTTTAAGCATGTTCCTGAAAATAACTAAAACCTCACTTTTCATCCATCATTGTCACATTATCAAATATGTTCCTGATACATGCTCCTGACACATGTTTTAAGCATGTCCCTGATACCAACAAAATACGATTCAGTCAAGGCTTTTGACAGATTTATGAGTAATATAGGTAGTACATGCTGTCAGATGAGGTAGAGCAACCAACTGTGCTAATGGCACTGTCCTTGAATTTGAGTCCCATGCAAGTTAGTTGTTCTCTTGTTCCTTGTGCAGCAAACCTTATTTCAAAGCAGCAATATCATTGTATGTAGACGATGACTCTTACCTCTTAACCTCTGGTGGTGTTGGTTGTCACATGAATTTGCTATATGTTGTCAGATGACATTCAAGTCTTTTTACAAGAGTGACAAGTCCTATATTCTGCACCCACCTGCCTCCGTACATTATACCATACCTAAAAGCCATGTATACATACTCTTTTTCAATGGACTACTCTAATGGTATTAAAAGACAGAGTCAAGTGTACAATACAACTATGGTGCCTTAAGTCTAAAGAACTTGTATACTACTACAACTCCAGAATTCATATTCGACAAGTGTTAAGCTCTATATATAGAGGATGCTAGAATTATTCTTTTCAGTCAAACCAACTCCAGAATGTATTTGACAAGTGTAAAGCTCGGAGAGGATTCTAGAATGATTTTGTTCAGTCAGGCTACTCTGATGAGCACTTAATCGACTTGATATAACATCTCATGTTACATAACCTAGCTCGGAAAGGATTCCCATATAAGTCAGTTCACAACTCAATCCACCAAGCTCATTCGAGTATATTCCGGTTTGAATGTCTGGTTCCATACTATCTGGACCAATCTTAACGATAGAAAAACATCTATAAAAGAGAATCTATATAATATTGTGAATAGAGACTTGAGTTTGAGTAAAATGCCAAATACTTGGACTCTTCTTTGTATATTTCATTGTCATTGAGGCATAGGGCCAAGAACACATACCAATTCTATCAACCATATGATCTCTGTCAATTTTCCTTAAGGTTAGAATTAGTATCCTTATTTACTTTTATGTTTATAAACTTACCCTGTCAAAGTTAATGTTATATGGCCTGAAGTTTGGAGGCATCAAAAAAAAATCGGTGGTAAACTGGAACGAATCAACAAAGACGAACTTCTACCTGCGGTTTCTAACTTTCTCCCCTTCTCAAAGAAGCTTTTGCTCCAGTGAGATCAAATTATCTTTAGCGAGATTGTTTTCACATACCAATTCTCTCAGCCCTATGATCTCTGTCAATTTTTCTTAAACTTAGAATTAGTATCCTTATTTACTTTTTTTGTTTATATACTTACCTTGTCAAAGTTAATGTTATGTGGCTATGAAGTTTGGAGGCATCAGAAAGAATCGGTGGAACACTGGAACGAATCAACGTAGACGAACTTCTACCTGCGGTTTCTAACTTTCTTCCCTTCTCGAAGAAGCTTTTGCTCCGGTGAGTTCAAATTTTCTTTAGCAGTATTTTTTTTTCTTTTAGCCACTGGAGTTAGGATTATAGGAACAGATCTTCATGATGTGAAAAAAAATGAAGAATACTTATGATTGTGTTCTATTAGAAATTTTGATTGTGTATAATTTCGATTTTTTAAGACTCTATGGCTACCATCTATATGTACAATTTTATTTTTTTAAGTCTTTTGACATCTTACTGCCATCTATTATGTAGGAAAAAATTGTAGGAAAAAATTGACCAGATCTTAATGATTGTGTATAATTTCGAGTTTTTTTAATTATGAAAAAGTGAAAAATACTTATGGAGGATTTTTTTAAGTCTATGGCATAGTCTTGCCATATATTAGAGTTTTTGATTGGTCCTTTAGGCTGTTATCAGCTATTGTGGACAGGAACTAAATGAACTATCCTTGTTTGGTTAGTACTGGATAGTGGATAGGTATTTGACTAGAGAGGGTAGGGTCGATATTAACTTTTCTAGCAGGCAACACAGCTAGGAATATATGGAAGGAAAGAAGTTAAAATTTTGTGTTATGGTCATTGAAATTACTTCCAGTGACAATCTATTTTTGTGTTATGGTCAATGGTCATTGAAATTTTTGTATTAAATCCAAGTTTTGCAAGTAGTAGCAGAATGATTGGTTTATGGTTAACATTTAGACATAAGGTATAATTATTAAAAATTATATTTTTAATGATAGATGTGTGAATGAGGGCACATTTTAGATTATTGTCCCGGACCTTCAAATGTCTTGGACCGGCTCTGATCACTGTAGTAGTTTGTTATGTGCAACGTATTATTTTATTCCATAACAAAATTGCTAAAATATATGCACAAAAAACTCAAATTAATACTATTTTCAATGATTTGTTTTTCTATGCAAATATTCCTTTATTTTTTAGTAAATTACTGTAACATCCAGTTTTCTGAAATTGGGGTATTTTTGAAAATTTATTATTTTTATTATTTATTAATGGTATTTTAGTCATGATATGATTTTTGGTGATTATTAGTGTAATTAAAACTATTTCTAAGTCATGACTTATGACTTTGTGATTTTACTAGTATAACCCTAGTGTAAACCCTAGAGATTTCATAACCTAGAGACTACCATGACCATGTAAGCCTAACCAAGTGATTAGGATACCATTTTAGCACTTTTCAGCCTAAAGGGTATTTTGGTAATTTTCTAGGATTTATTTGGAATTATTTGGATTTATGTGATTTATTATTATTTAATTAGTTGATTAGTGTCATGTTAGCTTCTAACCTAGTTTAGCCTAATCTAGGGGTTAGCCACTAGCCTAGAGGATAGATATTTAGTTGGTCAAGGGTTTGGAAATATCTTAGATTTACTTTGTTAGATATTTTCCATGAAATCCTCCAAAGATCTAACCTTTGCCAAGAAAGTCAAGACCCTTCCCTTGGAAGTAACCCATGGACACCCTCTTCCCCTACCTATGGCCGGCCAAGGAAGGTCACCCCCCCTCCTATATATCACCCCATAGTTCATTCAAGTCCCATTTACATGAAATTTACACTTCACAAAACCTTAAAATTCCTATTCCTTCACAAGACCATAACTTCATCAATTATGATCCTTTTCACCTCTAGTTTCTTGCATTGGGACCCTACTATACTGAGGAAGCTGAGGGAGGCTAGCAATCAAAGTTTCACAAGCTTTGGGCATCACTAAGTGGAAGGACAAACACCCCCTCTTTATTGAGTTTCCTTGGAATTTGCATCAATAGGTAAATACCCATAAACCTAGCTAATATTCTGTTTTTTCTTCATAAATGCATGTATATAGGTCTACCCTAGCTGTGGGTCAAGTTTGGTGAAATCTAGGGTTGGTTTGGTGTCCGTATCGGACACGTATCCTAGGTTATAAAACCTTATTTGACGAAATACCCCAAAGGATTGAACTTTGTTATTTTGCAAAACAAATTACATATTCATGTAGCCCTAGGCTTGTTGTTTACATCTACACTTGACTGAGCACAATTTAGATTCTTTTTCGTGTCCAAATCGGACACGAACCCACATTTTTGTACTGCACACTGACACAGAAAATCCTCTACTACTCGACCCTATTTTCTCTCTCCTCACGCCACGTGGACACGTGCCATTTGGCACAGAGGTGGGGGAAACCTCTAACATGTCGCCCTCAAGTATCACGGCTTCTTGTGTCGTGTCGAGGAAGTTCTGACACGAACACGAGATTACACTGAACTGTGCACACCGCACAGTTGACACTTTGCACGTGTCATGTCGTACGGACATGCCACATGGGCATCTCGTGATGATACGAGGAGGTAGCCCATCATGTGGCGAACACATGGACACGAGCACGTGGTGTGTCGTGTCCTGTGTCGTGAGCACGAGGCACTTGAGCCCGTGCACGACGCGGTCTGAACACGCGTATCAGTCGTGTTTTTCACGACTGATACGGACCTCGTGTCGTGTCCTGGAGTGACGTGGACACGGAGCAGGCACTTGGACACGTGCACAACCCCCAGGCGCACCTTCGTGCATGAGCACGAGACACGTATGTGTGTGTGTCGTATCCTAGCGTGAGTTGCACACGTGCACGACGCAGTGTACATGTATGTGTGTCAGTATTTACCCGATTGGGTTTCTAGTGAGTTTGACACGTCGTGTCATGTCTAGACTTTGTGTCAGGCACCTAGGACACTAGAGGATACCTAGGGCTAGTGTTACCAACCTTGGGTTTCGAGCCTTAGCTCGGTTTGGATCGGGTATCGGGTTTACCCATTTTTCCTGTGAACAGTGATTCCTGGGTTTAAACTTGGTATTTTCCAGTTACTTAAATCCAATTTCAAAATGATTTTTGATGTTATTTCTTTATGTAAATATCTGTGTATATAGGGCATATACATAGTGTATGTGTTTGTGTGTGTGTAGGTGGAATTTAGGGGTATATACATGTATGTACATATGTATATACATATATGTATATATATAGGTAGGTGTGTGTGTGTGTTATTGTGTGTGTGTGTGGGTCTAGTTCCAGTTCAGGAAACTGGAAACACCCCTCCCCCATTGTATCAGTATCCCTCCATCACTTCTCTCTCACTCTAATTCACTATTCTCTCTCTCACTTCTCTCTCTATATATATGTATTATATATAAGTTGTATATATATATATATATATATATATATATATATATATATATATATATATATATATATATATATATATATATGTATTGTATTAGATTATATATTGTGTCTATATATATATACTATATGGTATATGAGTATTACATAGTCTATAGGCCTATGGAGAATGTTTGTATATATATATATATATATGTAAAGTTATATATATATATGTGTATATATATATTGTATAGAGGTAGATACCTATATGATATTAGCCTATGGAACCTAATTACGAGCTTGTGGTTATTAGGTTGGCCTATTGACCCTTGTTTGACTAGAGTTGACCAAAGTCAACCTTAGGTCAAACTTGACCTAGTTGACCTAGATTGAACTTGAATTAACCTAGAATGACTAGTTTCACTAAACCCTAACTAGTCTGACCATGTTTAACCTAACTTTGACTAGTTTGACCTAGTTGACTTTTAGAGTTGACCAAGAGTTGACCAAGAGTTGACTTTTGACCAGATTGACCTAGAATCATGTAGTATGCATTGTATACTTTATTTTTACCATTGTGGATATATTGTGACTTGTATTACTCTGATTAGGAGCCATACATCTCTCCTCAGGCAGTATATCCTCTTCAGACATTCAGTTATCAGGCGAGTACATTCTCTGACCGTTTCATACTTGCCAGAATTTATATTCTTGCTCTAGATTACTTTACTTGATGCTGCCACGATTGTTATCATGGATTGGTACTATATGGATCTTTTCATGAGATATTATCCCCCTCGGAAGCATCAGATACAACATGTTTGTGCGTTTCACGAATCATCATGTATCTCTATGCTTCCATAGATTTACGAATCGCTTGTGACTCATGTACTCTCATGTTCACAAAGCCTCTCATGAATTACCCATTTATGGGCTTATCAGGAATCTTAACATAACTTGAACGGATCCTTGTGTATTGATTGGGGATGGGGGAGTGGAAATAGTCATGTGGATATTACCCCAGTAGCTGTAGTCATGAATCAGTCTTAGTTGTAGTCATGAATCTCCTATGCCATTCACATGTCTATATTTTACTCTGACTCACTAGTCACTGCTAGTTCTCTATTATAGTAGATATTTTATTACAGTTATCTCTTTTACTACATGTATCTTCCTTCAGCGTTTCCTGTATTTTACTCTATTGTATGCTTTATATTTCCTATCATACTATGAACTGCGTGAGATGTATTGTGCTCGTTCTTGTCCTGACTGGACCTGTTGAAAATATTACAGAGGATGAGGATGAGGCCCTGGTGTCTACCTATTATGGAGCAGGACTAGATGATATGTTGTGGACCCTCAGCAGGATCCACCTGCAGCTGAGGATGTTGCCCCAGTATTCTAGGCTAGTTTAGCTAGTCAGTCTTTTTCATATTATCATTTTGTCTCACATTCTGAGTTGTATTTTGAGATGTTGAGATGTATAGACTCTTAGACTTATATTGTATTTGGGTTGACATTCTAGATGTTATGTTATCCTAGACACTTGGACTTATTTCATCTATGCTACTGTTCTCTTTGAGTTACTGTCTATCTATCTATCTTTTATTTTTCTACCCTAGATGTGATTGAGATTATTTTCTGTTATGTCACCTCCATTCGGAGAGTATATACTATACAGGTACCTTTATATTGTTAGATGATTGACCTAGGACAGCGTTCTACCGCCGACACTGCGGCGTAGGCTGGACGTACCCACTTCTCGTGTCCTTACTCTAGGGTACGGGTCGTGACATGTTTCTAGTGGTGGCCCATGCAGGTCGAGTTTATGTAGTGGTATTCGAACTAAATTACCACTACAGCCTGTGATAGGATTTGAGGAATAGGCTTAGAGAGAGTAGATACTCAATCACAATTAGGAAATTTCCATGGATTTGAGCTTACTGACTTTTGTTCAAATTTGTATAATCTATTTCATATTGTCCTTGATACTATCATCCTTGTACCGTTATTGACTTCCTTGTTGATCTGTCTTCAGGATGGTGGAGACACGATCACAGCGTCTCGGTCCAGGTGACACCACTGAGAGGTCTGCCACCTCTCGTCCAGCTCACCAGGACCCGGGGACCACAGATCCCCTTACTCCAGCTTATGTGGGAGCTTCTGCCACATTTGGGGGTGCACTACTTATTCGGGGGACCATCCCAGCTACCCCAGACATGCCTTCCCGCAGTTTCATCAGCCACAGTTTCAGCAGCACCAGCAGCAGTTCCAGCCGTTGATGCCATCTGGATTAGTGGATGCTGCACAGATGTTTTCATACTTCCAGCATTTCCTAGAGACGCAGCAGGCCCAGCAGCAGCGTCAGACAACGGAGTTTACCAGGGGCATAGATGAGGCCCATCAGCTGGCTAGAGCGACGGTGGAGAGGTTGGCTGTCCAGCCACATGTAGGATTGGGACAGCCGCGACAGCAGAGGATTTCGGGCATTCAGGAGTTCAAGAAGATGAACCCCAGGGACTTCTTGGGGACAGAGGGGATTCTTTATGCTGATGACTGGATTGAGCACATTGAGAGATTTTCGACTGGCGGAGATACCAGTCGGACTACAGATAGAGGCAGCAGCCAGCCAGATGCGGGATCTTGCCCGTACCTGGTATCAGATGGACCCAAGAGTAGGCACTCCAGGGAAGACATGGGGAGCTTTCAAGGAGCTCTTCAAGGGGAAGTTTTTCCCGGATCAGGCAGTCGGTGCCTTGGAGACCCAGTTCGAGAACCTGGTTCAAGGGAACCAGACTGTAGAGGAGTATTCCGGTGAGTTTTGTCGGTTGAGCAGATTTGTAGAGGGCCTTAGCGAGACAGCGAAGGCGAGGAGGCTCAGGAAGGGCTTGGTCAAGGAGGTCAAGTCCTTGACCAAGAGTGACAGAAATGCCACTTTTGAGGAGATTCTGGCAGGAGCGATGGCAGCTGAGGATGATCTTGAGCTGAAGCTCAAGAGGGGCCGCGATATACAGGGAGCCGACAGCAGTGGAGGTCAGGCCAAGAGGCCTCACTATCAGCATCAGCAGAGGCAGCCACAGCAGTATCAGCAGAGGCAGCAGCAACAGGCCCCGAGACAGCAGACTACCAGTTGTCCCTACTGTAAGAAGCCGGGACATAGATGGGGAGAGTACAGAAGAGGTTGGGCTGGTGCCTACTATGTGGGGCAGCGGACCACAGCTGAGGGAGTGTTCCCAGTACATAGGCAGAGTAGCACAGGGAGCAGCACCAGGAGCAGGAGCCAAGGCTCCGGTAGATCAGCAGAGGGGACCGTTACAGCCACAGCAGCAGAGATTTATGCAGTTTCAGCAACAGGCTGGAAGAGGCCAGCAGGGGCGAGCTTACGCCATGACAGTTGAGGATGCCCAGGCAGTTGGCGATGTGCTTGCAGGTTCTGTTCTTCTAAATTCTATTTCCACCTTGTTTCATTATATATCTTGAAATCCAATTCCATCTGCTCCTACCTGTTTCTTTATTAGTGATAAGTTTTGACCGGGTAGTTCTTTTGATTTTGTCGATTGTTTGTTTATTTCTTCATCTCTTACTTAGGAGTAGGAGTAGGAGTAGGAGTAGCTTTAGCTATTAATATAATTCTTGAATAACTTCTTTTGTTAAGAATTTTTTTTTCCCTTAAATGAATTAATTTATGTGTTATGCCTTTTGACTTAGAATTGATAGAGTAGCTCTGACCATAGAATGGTAACCCTTTTAGCCCTGTGATTTATTGTTTCCTTATCTTCCCAGTCTATACCCATGACCAGGACTGTCCCACTTAACCTGCCCCTTATAATACTATTCATCACGATTTTTGGTTCAATTTAGGCCATAGACCTTTCCCACTCTAAATTATGATCATCGTAGGCACATTACCGTGACTTTTAAATTAGGAGCACAAGACTAGTTGTTTTCTCAAAAAATTAACTTCACATACATGACCTAGATATGACACTCTACACCCATGACCTTAGTGTCCCACTCAGCCATACCATCGCGTGCTTCATTTGCTTAGTACGATTTCCCGGACCCGAGGCTCCATCCTGATTTACCCCATGGAGTTACTTTTGATTTCGATTTGAATTAAGGACACCTTTTAACCCAAACTGCCAGCCAATCTTGGACATGACCCAGTATAGGTCTACTACCCATATTTTACTTATGGACCTTGTATGTTGCTAGGTAGTAGTTTCAATCCTAATTATTGGAGGTTTGACCCAGGAGGAGTACGACCACTCTAAATTTCGATGACGAAATTATTTTAAGGAGGGTAGACTTGTAACACCCAGTTTTCTGAAATTGGGATATTTTGAAAATTTATTATTTTTATTTATTAATGGTGTTTTAGTCATGATATGATTTTTGGTGATTATTAGTGTAATTAAAACTATTTCTAAGTCATGACTTATGACTTTGTGATTTTACTAGTATAACCCTAGTGTAAACCCTAGAGATTTCATAACCTAGAGACTACCATGACCGTGTAAGCCTAACCAAGTGATTAGGATACCATTTTAGCACTTTTAGCCTAAAGGGTATTTTGGTAATTTTCTAGGATTTATTTGGAATTATTTGGATTTATGTGATTTATTTATTTAATTAGTTGATTAGTATCATGTTAGCTTCTAACCTAGTTTAGCCTAATCTAGGGGTTAGCCACTAGCCTAGAGGATAGATATTTAGTTGGTCAAGGGTTTAGAAATATCTTAGATTTACTTTGTTAGATATTTTCCATGAAATCCTCCAAAGATCTAACCTTTGCCAAGAAAGTCAAGACCCTTCCCTTGGAAGTAACCCATGGACACCCTCTTCCCCTACCTATAGCCGGCCAAGGAAGGTCACCCCCTCCTATATATCACCCCATAGTTCATTCAAGTCCCATTTACATGAAATTTACACTTCACAAAACCTTGAAATTCCCATTCCTTCACAAGACCATAACTTCATCAATTTTGATCCTTTTCCCCTCTAGTTTCTTGCATTGGGACCCTACTATAATGAAAAGCTGAGGGAGGCTAGCAATCAAAGTTTCACAAGCTTTGGCATCACTAAGTGGAAGGACAAACCCCCTCTTTATTGAGTTTCCTTAGAATTTGCATCAATAGGTAAATACCCATAAACCTAGCTAATATTCTGTTTTTCTTCATAAATGCATGCATATAGGTCTACCCTAGCTGTGGGTCAAGTTTGGTGAAATCTAGGGGTTTGGTGTCCGTATCGGACACGTATCCTAGGTTATAAAACCTTGTTTGATGAAATGCCCCAAAGGATTGAACTTTGTTATTTTGCAAAACAAATTATATTCATGTATCCCTAGGCTTGTGTTTACATCTACACTTGACTGAGCACAATTTAGATTCTTTTTCGTGTCCAAATCGGACACGAATCCACGTTTTTGTACTGCACACTGACACAGAAAATCCCCTGCTACTCGACCCTGTTTTCTCTCTCTTACGCCACGTAGACACGTGCCATTTGGCACAGAGGTGGGGGCAACCTCTGACATGCCCCCCTCAAGTATCACGGCTTCTCGTGTCGTGTCGAGGAAGTTCTGACACGAACACGAGATTTACACTGAACTGTGCACACCGCACAGTGGACACTTTGCACGTGTCGTGTCGTACGGACACGCTACGTGGGCATCTCGTGATGACACGAGGAGGTAGCCCATCATGTGGCAAACACATGGACACGAGCACGTGGTGTGTCGTGTCCTGTGTCGTGAGCACGAGGCACTTGAACCCGTACACGACGCGGTCTGAACACGCGTATCTGTCGTGTTTTTCACGATGATACGGACCTCGTGTCGTGTCCTGGAGTGATGTGGACACGGGGTAGGCACTTGGACACGTGCACAACCCCCACGCGCACCTTCGTGCACGAGCACGAGACACGTATGTGTGTGTGTCGTGTCCTAGCGTGAGTTGCACGCGTGCACGACGCAGTGTACATGGTGTGTGTCAGTATTTACCCGATTGGGTTTCTAGTGAGTTTGACACGTCATGTCGTGTCTAGACTTTGTGTCAGGCACCTAGGACACTAGAGGATACCTAGGGCTAGTGTTACCAACCTTGGGTTTCGAGCCTTAGCTCGGTTTGGATCGGGTATCGGGTTTACCCATTTTTCCTGTGAACAGTGATTCCTGGGTTTAAACTTGGTATTTTCCAGTTACTTAAATCCAATTTCAATTTCTTTATGTAAATATCTGTGTATAGGGCTTATACATAGTGTATGTGTTGTGTGTGTGTAGGTGGAATTTAGGGGCATATACATGTATGTACATATGTATATACATATATGTATATATATAGGGGTGTGTGTGTGTTATTTTGTGTGTGTGGGTCTGGTTCCAGTTCAGGAAACTGGAAACACCCCCCCCCCATTTATCAGTATCCCTCCATCACTTCTCTCTCACTCTAATTCACTATTCTCTCTCTCATCTCTTCTATATATATGTATTATATATAAGTTGTATATATATATATTTTTTATGTATGTTGTATATATATATTATTATATATATATTTTTTTTTTTTTTTTTTTTTTGTATATAATATATATATATATATTATATATATATATATATATATATATATATTATATATATATATATATATATATTTTTTTTATATATTTTTTATATAAGTTGTATATATATATATATATATATATATATATATATATATATATAATATATATATATAGATATAATGTATTGTATTAGATTATATATTGTGTCTATATATATATATACTATATGGTATATGAGTATTACATAGTCTATAGGCCTATGGAGAATGTTTGTATATATATATGTAAAGTTATATATATATGTGTATATATATTGTATAGAGGTAGATACCTATGATATTAGCCTATGGAACCTAATTACGAGCCTGTGGTTATTAGGTTGGCCTATTGACCCTGTGTTGACTAGAGTTGACCAAAGTCAACCTTAGGTCAAACTTGACCTAGTTGACCTAGATTGAACTTGAATTAACCTAGAATGACTAGTTTGACTAAACCCTAACTAGTCTGACCATGTTTAACCTAACTTTGACTAGTTTGACCTTGTTGACTTTTAGAGTTGACCAAAAGTTGACCAAGAGTTGACTTTTGATCAGATTGCCTAGAATCATGTAGTATGCATTGTATACTTTATTTTTACCATTGTGGATACATTGTGACTTGTATTGCTCTGATTAGGAGCCATACATCTCTCCTCAGGCAGTATATTCTTCAGACATTCAGTTATCAGGCGAGTACATTCTCTGACCGTTTCATACTTGCCAGGATTTATATTCTTGCTCTAGATTACTTTACTTGATGCTGACACGATTGTTATCACGGATTGGTACTATATGGATCTTTTCATGAGATATTATCCCCATCGGGAGCATCAGATACAGCATGTTTATGCGTTTCATGAATCATCATGTATCTCTATGCTTCTAAAGATTCACGAATCGCTTGTGACTCATGTACTCTCATGTTCACAAAGCCTCTCATGAATCACCCATTATGGGCTTATCACGAATCTTAACATAACTTGAACGGATCCTTGTGTATTGATTGGGGATGGGGGAGTGGAAATAGTCATGTGGATATTACCCCAGTAGTTGTAGTCATGAATCACTCTTAGTTGTAGTCATGAATCTCCTATGACATTCACATGTCTATATTTTACTCTGACTCACTAGTCACTGCTAGTTCTCTATTATAGTAGATATTTCATTATAGTTATCTCTTTACTACATGTATCTTCCTTCATCGTTTCCTGTATTTTACTCTATTGTATGCTTTATATTTTCTATCATACTATGAACTGCGTGAGATGTATTGTGCTCGTTCCTGTCCTGACTGGACCTGTTGAAAATATTACAGAGGATGAGGATGAGGCCCTGGTGTCTACCTATTATGGAGCAGGACTAGATGATACTTATGTTGTGACCCTCAGCAGGATCCACTGCAGCTGAGGATGTTGCCCCAATA